>JABFEB020000033.1:17919533-17929612 GCA_019775895.2 Stomatorhinus ivindoensis
AGACTCCCAAACGTTTCCAAATGCCATTAAAAATCAAGACTTTGAATCAAGTTTCGCTTGGCATAAATTTTTTTTGTCCTTTTCTCAATAAAATGTATTTTTATATATGTATATCTCTATATAGATCATATAAAAACATTCAACAGTGACCAATGCCATTGTTCAAGTAAGACACAGGGCCCTTCGGAGGTCCTAGATTACGGAGAAAAACAATAAAAATGGCGTCAAGATACACGGCCTTCATGAACGATGAGCGAGAGCCTGTTTTCCAGAGGAGTGGGAGGATTTCAGCATCTAGGAACGGCGCCGGTCAGCGCTGACACCAGCGTCCCAGAAAACAGGCCTTTGGCTGCATCTTTAACACAACGATGAAAGCAAAAGGTGGCCAGATGACGGCCGCTGATGGGTTTGCGTAGCCGGGATCCCGCCAAAATAAGGACGAGTCCCCTACCTCAAGTCGTCTTGCTCTGGGCACGAGGTGAGCTCCGTAACCCGCCACCACCTTGTACAGAGGCTAAAGGACAAGAGTCCCGGGGGTGTTAGCTCATGCCCCCCCCCCCACGGCCATAAAATATCCCATTGACAGAGCAAGGTTTTTCAAGAGCGGGGGGCTTCAAAGGCCGCACTTCTGCTCCTCCACACATCCACCTAGCCAACAGCATGAGCCTGTACCAACACCCCCCCCACCCCCGACATCACGCCGAGTCGAACTGCCGACCCTGTGCATAACGATGGACAGCTGCTGACAGCACATGGCACAATGACCTCCAATCAGTACGTGAGCAAGGGCCTGCGGGGGCGGGGGGGATCTTGTGAACTTAAACACAAGGTCAAAATGTTTGAATTACTTGGGAGAAAACTATCCAAACACCAGTTGGGGGGGGGGCGGGGTTCAATCCCCCTCTCCCCAGCACCTAAATTTAAATTTGGTCTGACTTCAAAAGCACTCCACTCTGCATAACCAAAGTTTTCCCTAATGTCCAAAATTTCCACAATGGGGCTGTACCAGAACTTTAAAAGAAGGAAAAAGTCCCACCACGGCAAATTTCTCTTCTACAACATGACTAGTTACCAAGATTTCAGGATCAGCTGACCCACGCCGAGAATCTAACTGGTAAATCTCACCACAGGCCTGAAGAAGCTCACCAGCATTCGGCTAAGCTAGCGAAGGGATGTGGATGCTGTGCAGCAAGGTCACTGTGCCAGCCATCACCGTCAAATGCTTCCATAAGCAGAGTCCTCCATCTCTCCAGTTCCTTCCTGCCAAGGTCGAGCCTGATTATCTGACATCCCTCCCACTCAGGGTTAGTGCAGCGTTCTGGTAGACTTCTACCCTACTATCAATACGTGTTGGATTGCACTTTATTCAAGTCTTCTTCAGTCTTCCAAAGCCTGTGTCTTCAATTGTTGTTCCAGCTTCATGTACATTGAATAATTCAAAGTTTCACATAGGTGCAAAGTAGATATAAACAACCAAAAAAAGCTTGCTGCTCAGAAGACTAGCATATGTATACACATTTCAAACACAATGAGTAGGATCTTCTCTCCACGTTCTACGATTTGGTGTAAAAATTGTGCAGCTGCAGGTGTTTCTGGTAAATAAGTGCTTCAAACCAAGAATCTCTGTGCACACAATTTGGTCAATTAAGTACAGAGCTGTAATTTAAGAGCACCAACTCAAAATGTGTGGTACGAGCTAGAGAATATTGCCGTTAACTGAAGCTGCATGTATTCCTGACAAAACGTCACTGAAGCCTTGTCTCTCTGCCGGAGTGACGCAGTACAAGAGAAATGCGGCATTGGAAATGCAGGCTAAAAGAGCGGGAAAAACCCAACTGTGCTCTTATTGGTATAAAAAAAATTACACACACACACACACACCTCCCACTGAGACCTCGTCCCGCCAAACATCCGGAAATGTGAAATGTCTTGTCCGTACTGCTACATTATTTTAGCTTTTTGTTTCTAACCAGAAGTGACGCCTTCCTTTGCAATCAGGCGAGGAAGTGAATGAGGAACTTCAACAACGACGATGTCAGGAAGGTGAGCTAACAGGACGACACCGTAACAAGCGTCAGATGGAGCGTGGCGGAATCTCCCGGAACGCCGCTGCTCTCGTTCCCCTGCTTCACATTCACGAAACATTACAGCTTCCTTGTGCAAATCAAGCGATCTTTATAAAGAATGCCCTCCAAATGTCCTAGTAAAAATATATGTTTATATATATATATAACATAACTCCAAGGTGGCAGACACGCATGTGCTGCAGCGAAGGGTTAATGTCGAAATGGTCCTCCTCGTCCGAGAGGTGTCCCTCCCCCTCCCCCTCAACCCCCTGCGCTTTTCTTCCTGACTGTGCGCGAATGCGTCTGGACCCAAGCTCATCGGCGGTGGGATGGCATCTGTGCGTAGACGGGGTAGGCCAGCCGTACGTTCAGGGAGTCATTGTGCTGGACCAGTGACGTCTGGTGGTAGTGCAGCACCAGCTCCTTCAGGCTGCCGTACAGGTTGTAGGGCTCAGCGAAGCCGAATCCGCGTGGCGTGCTGTAGATCACACAGTGCTTCACCTCCCCGTCCACCCTGCGGAGGTGAACATAAGGCCATTTAATACCCCGCCTGCCTCAGAGAGACGCATCGGTCTTCCTACTCCGGTTACCTCCGACAGACATCAATGAGGCTCGACGCCTGGTTTCTATTTACGAGTCGCTCGGCCAGATGGTCGGCCCTTTAACACCTTCCTTACTAAAAACTGCACCTGTTTACTTTTAGCTTGATATCACTTCTTCTCTGGCTTGCACCAGCACAGCGCCACCTAGTCAGCAGCTGCTCGGTTACCGGGGTCCCATACCCCTAGTGTACACGACGGCCATGTTTACTTGAAGAGTAGAAGACTTTGGGCTATGACTTCTCTCAGACGCCACGATGAAGTGGCTTCTCTACCTCCATCTGTCTGAAGATTTACTGAGGTAGGACTTCGCTACTGTGCGCTGGGTTGCCGTGGTGATGGTGGGCGGCGCGCGCGCGCGCGGATACTCACACCACGGAACAGGCATAGCAGCCCTTCTTGCTGCTCTCGCGGATGAGGAAGGCGCCGTCTGGTTTGCCCAGCAGAAGGTCCTCGGCCTGTGTACGGTTTAGATCACCCACGAACCAGCTCTTCTCGTCATGGTGTGGCAGGTTCTCGTCGTCCTCCGTCGCAAAATAAGCCCTGTGGGAAAATGAGTGCAGGACATGGTGGCTTTCTGGATGACACTGACAATTATGCAGCCCAGAGTCAGGGCTTAATCATATTTTGAAAACTTTAGAAACTTATTACTATAAAAGAAAGTTGCCAGAATGTTTACCGCCATCAGAAACATACACCCCATCTCCAGCTACACTTGCTCTTTGATAAAATAACACCTTTAAGAAACTTCTTGAACCACTGTGTTCAATCCATAGACCGTAGTCTATGGTGCCCATGCTGGGACAAAAAGCACTGAAACATTTCCATATAAAATAGACAACCTAATTAGCAATAACTGAAGTCCGGCAAATTCAACTGTATTGGTAAAAATAAAGTTAACACGCTTGGCCACACTGTGGTCATCGGTAATGCAACTTTACCATGGCAACGCTATATCACAAGTCACCCACATGGCATGAAACAATTTACTTACTCTTCAGCATTCTCATTCTTGATGCCGAGCCAGTCGTTGATGCGTTTCTGACGCACACCTTTATGGTTCAGCCAGCTGGGGAAGCAGGGAGAGTGTGTTATACTATATGGCTTTACAGAACACAAAAGTACATGTGGTTCAACAACTGACCTTCTATCACACTAATATCTGAAGGGCAAAGGCACAAGAGGGGTGTATTAGCAGAATGACTGCAGCAGTGGTCTAAATTCATGCCAATTGTCAGAAAATTCCCATAATGCCATTGGGCAATTTCCTCGGATTAATTCTGAATTCTCCCAATGAGGCTGCAGAATGTAAAGCTGAAAGGCTGTTAATGATGACCCTTCGGGATATTTCGGCACAAACTAATGTTTGGAAGGAGAAACTCAAAGTAAGAAAATGTCACCATGGTCCCGCGCGTACAGATAAGTGGAAAACTGCCGGCTGATGGAGAGAAGTTGAAAAAGGGTTTAAATCCGTCTGAGCGGAGACATTAGACCCTGCATGGCGGTGACTACAGGCAAGTTTCCAACTCTTTGCATGATGAAGTAAAAGCCATATCCCCCCGGAGAAGTCATCATCTTCACAGTATGATCAGCCGCTTTAAACCGGAACCGTGTGATCAGTGTGAATTCCTTACGAAACACGTACTGTTGAATACTGGAACAGGTCCAGCCTAGCAGACAGAACCATGCAGAGACCTTTGGTACATCAAGGTACAAACTCAACTGACACCCAGCTGCTAGCCTGAAATAATTAAAGGGGGGAAAGCTTCACCTCAAGCAGTGTAATGCTCCGTGACATGAATGTTCAGTGTTTTGGGGAGAAGTAACTGGAGAGCAGTTCCAGCTTGGTCCTACTGATGTCCATAGTGAAGAAACCAAGTGTTGGAAGATGGCACTCACACAAGGTACTGATCCCTGATCTTGCGCAGCTGGATGAGATCTGGCTTCAGGCTGTTCATCTTCTTGTCCGTCTCTCTGTTGTCCAGCGCCTGCGTCTTCAGGTCCTGCTCCAGGCGGACTTTACTGTCATGGATTTCGCCCAGGCGTGACTTGAGCTTCTCGTAGTTCATCATGATCCTATGGAACAAGTGTATGGCATCTGTGTTTAGATGGGAAACAGGAGCCGGGCTGCTAGCCAGTTACCTTAATATCTCCAGACCACTGGCAACTTCCTGGAAAGACTGATTAATAGGCGGCAACTTGGCAGTCAGGACCGGACTGAGGAGGTGAGTGGAAGAACCTACCTCTCAATCTCTTTGTCGTTCCCCTCCCTACGGAAGCGCTCAATGTACTCTTTGCTGTAGCGCTCCTGCGTGTGACACTGCTCCTCAAAGATCTTGATGGTTTCGTTGAAGGCCTCAATTGCGGTCCTCTTCATCTGGATTTCCTGAATTATGGAATGGTTGTTGGGTGGGTTAACACAGAACCAAGCGCAGTTGTTCCAAACATCTCAGTTGTACTGTATATTCCTGCAGGTGATGTGTTCAGATAAGCGGGGACTGGCGATAACACCAGAAGTCAACATTTGTGATGCTGTTTATTGAAGCTAAACACCATTTTCTCTTTCTCTTTATTGCATTAATACTCACCTGGGAGGTCTTTGTATACTCCTCGTATAGTCTGTCGTACTCCTTGCTCTTCTCCTGATATTGACTATGATATTCCTGAAGCTTCTTCCCAACAGCATCGATATTATCTTCTTTCACCAGCTGATCCTGGAATGTAACAGGGGAACCACATCGGTATTTATAGGCAACCTTTTCTTGTGAGATCAGCAAGTAAGAGGCTCACAAACATGCTTTTGTGCAAGTATTACTTCAGACTTTTTCCTACTTCTCCTAGAATGCTTCCGAACAATCTGTCACCGCACATCCTTTGGCAATGAAGGCTAAAAATAAGGTGAATGTCTAGGAGGTGTCTGACGTTGCAGATCTTTGGTTTCTGATGACACATGCTGGCTTTGTAAATTAGCAGCACATTCCATGCTACTAATACACCGCAGAGGTGGAGGTGAGTGCACCGTTGTCATATACCTGCTGGTAGCGGGATATGGGGTACATGAGCTTTACGTCCAGCTTGGTGTTGTACTGGGCCAAGGACTCATGGCGATAGTGGCTGATCAGCTCCACCACGGAGCTGAAGGTCAATGGGTCGGAGAAGCCGTATTTTCCTTCCCGGTGGTAGATCTTTATCAGCTTGTTGTTACCACCTTTCCTGGTGAAGTCAGGAGATTAGAGAAGGTCAAACAAATCCACCAAAGCCATACACCAATGGCACTAGAGAAATTCCACAGGACTCTTTCCTCATTTACTCCATATTTACCTCAGTGTTAGTGTGTAGTCCCCCTGCATTTTGGTGGAGGCGTCACGAACCAGGAAGGTGCCATCTGGCATGTCCCGGAGCTTATCGTTGACCTCCTCCCTATAGAAAAGGTAGACGACCCAAAGGGTTAAGAGCCCTTTAGATAATTAGATAGGAAGGGGCACCTCCAATCCATAACCACATAGACAATAGCATTTTTACCAATGTCGGGGCTTTGGGAAGTTCAGTATGTAGGTTGAGAAACCTTAACCATACCGAGTTGATGGCTACCAGAGTAGAATCACTCCATCCTCTTTACCAGACCTCAGAAGGACCTGAGTTCTCCACTCACACTTTTACCACAGATCTATGAGAGTTAGCTTTGGAAATAGTCTGGTCGGTCTATCTGGGAACCAGCTTGAAATTCTAGGCAACCCTTGCAAGTTGCAAGGCAGTGGTTACCTGAAAGCTGATCACCAGTCAATGGCAGTAGGATAAAATTAGCAGCGTGAACAGCTGAGGTAAGGAGGGAGGGAGGCTGGTGACTCCCTAGCAAAGATGCTCATGCAGATTCTTATTTGCTACTCCAGGTAGCAAAAATTCAGCTCAACTCAGCAGCTAAGTGAACACTACCCCGTTTCACATCCAATCAAACAACTTCGATTAATTTGAACAAACAGAGCATAAAGCAGAACCGCAGGCCAACACCGAGAGAGCACACAAAAGAATCTTGTTGGGGGATGTTCCCGTCACGCTGAGATTGTGACAGATCAGCCTCGGCCTTGGCCACTGCCTGGAATCTACAGCCCAGTGGAACATTAACATCCCTCATTATGCAACCAGGACTGCTCCCTGAACACATGAGGATCAGGATTTGAAAGCAGGCCATTAATTCATCCGGATACTTGATGAACTGAAGAAAAAATGCCATGAATTAAGCGAAGCAGACTGCCAGCAGATCCTGCAGCCAGGAAATCCTCCTATATTTTATCCACCCTCAGACAGGCTTCAATGTTAAACAGTTCCTCCTCCTGCAGATCTGTCCCACATACACACGCTAGGCCTACTGCTCTTTGTTTTCATTCCTTCGTTCATCTCCTTATTCATGAGCATCCATACATCTTCCTCTCCCACCCACAAGACTCAATGCATATAAAACATGCATAAATGTAGAAGCTTTATTTCCAATCCGATTCCCGATTCTAAACGTCCTGCATAACTATATCCATAAGCAGGCCAACTGCAAGATCCCCAATGAACAGCACACATTTACGGTGCCTCGGGGTTGAAAATATGCAGAGAGGAGCATTTTCATGATTCTCACTCGGAGCCTGTACCCATCTTTAACCGCCTGGGGGGGGCAGACTGGTGATTTAGTGACTGGTGTTGACCCAGAGACCACAGAGCAATGGCAAATGGATTACAACCCCCCACCCCCACCCAAGATGTGTTAAATCTCCTCAAAGACCTTAACTCCCCCAAGCCCCAATTCTGATGTTGCCTCTAGGTACCAGAGTCCTTGGATTCCTGTATCAGCTCTAGGAACTCCTACCTGTACTTTAGAAAAAGTCTACATCAAAGAGTACTTAAGCCACCCTGCAAGCACTGGCTCACTTAAAAACAGTACTTAATGGTTTACATGCCTGGATTTTAGACAATTATTTTTTCCCATTCATTTAAAGCACAGACTCATGTACTTCTAAAGAATGAACACTGGTGTCAGTGAAAAAAGGACGAGACTGGGGATTAAAACCACCAACCACAGGGGAAGACGTCATTGTTTTCCGGCGGGACGATGGCCTGTGCTTAGTCAGCTAGGCTCAGATGTGACCAGAGAAGCTACCTCAGATATGAAACAGAGGGTCAGTGAGGGAGAAAAGGGCAGACTCTCTGACTTGCTGGATTGGTACAACAGCTCTTCTGTTCTGCAAAGGGATCTCATGACCAAGCTGAATGTGGGACACGCACACACACACTTGTCTCTGAGGAGACATCCATGGAATGTTTTTTTGATGCAGTGAATCCTAAAACCCTTCCAAGAACACTGAAATGGGGGGGTATCTTCTGGTGGATAACTCCATGGGATGCTTCCCTGCGTAGCGACATTAGACACTCACCTTGATATGTCACCCCAGTACCACTCGGCGTCCTGAAGTGAGCTGCTGGGGGCGTCCTTGACGCCGTTGCTGTTGATGGGCGTCATGGGCTTGGTCGGCTTGGGGGGAAGAGCTGGAGGAGGACAGAGGGGGCAAACTTAGAACTGGTAGTTCTGAAACACGGAGACAAAGGTCAGGAACAGATGTCCAGTGAGTGAAAGAGCAGTAAGGGAAGAAGGTATTTGGAGGAAGATGTCAACACAACCATCGGTCAGCTTCCTCACGTTCAGAAGGGCAATGAATGTCTTCCTTCAAAACAGGTCAATCGAGTAGCCAAACCTAGCCAGGCGAAGTAGTATTCCCATGACTGATTTGGCGAGCAATTCTGAACTAAAAGTGTGCTGTGACATTATTTGCCTCTGGTTTACATACAGGCACCAAAAATAATCTTACGTCATGATATGACTTCACCAAATCTTATTTTAAGAAGCAAAAAAACTATGGCATTTAACCGGGATGAAACCGTGCAGTCTTCACAGAAACTCGGCACGTCTGCTCTGTGTTTCTGGTAGGGGTGTGGCTTTAAGTGTTAAAATAGCTTAGCAGAGGCCAGTCCACACTTCACACTCTGCATATTCACAGCAGCAACAGCCAATCGATCCAAAGCGGTGTGAAGTCTGATCCCTACACTGTCTCTGACAACAAGAGGGATTAACTCAGCCCGACCTGTCCAGACTCTCCATGATCAATTCCCTCTAAAACGAGAACAAACAAAGTAGAGGGACGGGGCAGAGAACCCTTTAACACCATCAACAAATTTATCGTTAGCCAAAAGGAATGGGCCCATACTAACCGGAGCTATAGCCGCGGAGGACACACGGGGCCTGCTTCCTTTGAAGAGGAACCCCTTAGTGATGCCTATCACTGCCTGGCTGCCTCGAGGCTCTGCTGCTAGGGGGGTTGGGGCAGACGTAGAGCCAGGTGCAGCTGTAAAGTAACTTGCTCCCCCACAGTCTCACAGCAGCTCCTTTATATAATCTACACGCCCCGTGACGGCGGAGCCAAACCACACCGTCCGCTGCCCAAGCGCCTGGTGAGCCTTACACTAACTTCCGCACTGCTGCGCCCCACAAAAGAGAGGCCTTTTTGGGGCATACACACTTTGGCTCAGGGGTAACCAGCCACCCCACCCCCTCCAGGTCCAGGGCATTTTAATCAAAGACTCTGGCAGGCCCCAGCAAACCACAAATACTCTCCCCCTCCAGATTCAATACACTCTTTATACTTCACAGGGCTGTTTTCACAGGAAATATGGTCTCAGGAAAGTGGATTTTTGAAATGCCATTTCCAACCCCCCCCTCACCCCCACTCGTCCGCTCGAGGAAGCCAGTTACGCAGCTGGACAGCTTCAGAGACCCAGTGAGAGTGGAGACTGGCCTGCTTCTCTTTCAGCCGTCATGAGCACACCTTCGTGCCGCAGGCTGGTGATGCACAACCACCCCGGAAGCCAAGACAGCAACCAGACCCTTGGAGCCATTCTCCAGGACGTGGCTTAAGCAGGAGGCAGATAACGGCTAACAAATGAGTCTGGCCTCTGTGTCGGGCCAGAATAACGTGATTCCAAAATGCGGCATCGATGAGTCACCGATGCCACTTATGAGCGGTGGTGTACCGTTGCATATAATGCGGAATTCGAGTCACACTGGTCAAGTGGCCGCTACAATAGGAACAGAGAGCGCCCACACTATCCCAGTCACTGAAAAGCACCACCCCCAGGACACCAGCAGCTGAAGTCCCCAGACGGTGTCACATGTCACTGGCTAGCACTGAATGCCGTCACTGTAAAGATGCCATGCCCCAGTATCACTTGAGGGGACGTGCAGACACTGGGGGCGATTCTGATCACTCAAGCCTCTACCATCTTGCTGTCCCACCCGGCCCCTGCCCAGCCCGCCCTGGAGTTTACTTGGGAATCCCCCACTCTCACTCCATGGCAAGCCAGGACATGTCACTGTGGC
>JABFEB020000033.1:17945753-17960001 GCA_019775895.2 Stomatorhinus ivindoensis
GCCCCCCCCCCCCCCCCAGTTGCCACCCTCATATTATCACTCACACGTACATTGCCAAGATGTGCTCAAATTTAAGATGTTTTCTTGCCCCCCGACCCCCCCCTTCACATTGGACCTTTTCCTGTGCAGCATTCATTCTCATGTGTGCTGCCTCCCCCATCACCTCGCTCCCCCAGCTGGAACATTCCGGCGCTACACTCCCTCAGCCCGTGGTAATGACAATAAGAATAAGGGAAGGCCCAATGGCAGCTGTGTCATTGTCACCGGGAGACAGAAGGACCCCTGGGGACAGCCCCCCACGCACTTCTCCGGCGTGACTACAGTTAGCGCGCCGCGATGCTACCGTTACCTGTCACAGAAGCCAAAGCCCTCTGTGAATTATACTGCATATCCTGCTTTAAGTGTATAAGCTTTCAACTTAATAGGGTTAATTAACCAAAATCCCAGTTCTTATGCCGCAGTAATTCCCCAGGTACTTGTCCTGGAAAGGCCTTGGGAATAATGCATACTGACACCTTTCAGAACATACTCTCTTCCTCTTGGATAGACACATGCATCTTCAAATATAACTGAGGGCGTACAGGTAGTCATGAAGCAAAAATATTAAACCACGCTGGTGATTAGGCAGAAATATCCTAGTTTCAGCTATGCCACTTTCGCATGTGGCCTGCGACAGCCAACAATCTGAAAATCTGAGGTGACGCCGACATCGCTGGCTGGTTCGATGGTCTCCCTATAGATTGTTTTTTCTAGTACTTTATATGTTGTTTTTATACTTAATACATCAAAATAAGAACTTCAAAATGCATGCGATCATAACTCTTAATTCAAAGCAGTCTGTTTTACACTGCTTATCTTTGAAAAAACGATTAAAAAAAAAACTGATTAATTGCGCCGTGTATATTTAGGCCCATTCGGGACCTTATTAGCTACAATATATAACGAGATGCTATCTGGAGGGACTGCGCTATTTACTTTCTGCTGTAAAGCAGCTTGCCCTAGATTACCTTCCCTTTGTAGCTGGCACAGCATAAGCCAAAAGCAGACTGCCGATTTCTAAATGTCAGGGCTCTCGGGTGAGATGCGATCGGAGATGTTTTAGAAGTATACGGAAAACAACACACTGCTGAGCAGATTAAGAGCGAGAACGAAGTCCAATAATTAGTACATCCATTCTAGGGGCCCCTACTTTCTGGAGCAACCAAACCCAAGGGCCTTGTATCGCTGTGATGGACTGATGGGGTAATTAATCTACAAGGGTCACAGTCGTAGATTCCTCTCCAGTCACCCTTAACTATTGACTTCGAGGAGAAAGCAGTGAGGTTATAAAATCATAGAAGATTTATGGGCCACATTCAATGGCTCCCTCCGGTGGCCAGGCCAAGCGTTCGCGGGCTTCTAATTCGTTACCGGCGTCGAGGGGAGAAGAAGCCATTGTCAGAATATTATTGGCTGCCCAGGGTCAAAGGTCAGAGTCACCACCCAGTGTTCCTCCAAGGTCACGTCCTGGAAACTCCACGAATATCTCCTTTGGAGAAAAGAATATTAACCAGAGGTTTCCCAGTGAACGGCTATGGGTCAGGCTGGCGCTGTGAGGGAAACAAGGCAGATGTTGATAAAATCGGGTCCGGCTGAGCAGCTTGAAAGCCACGATTGGACATTCGTTATCCTGTCAGGTCCATTTAAGCACACAGGGGTCTCTATCCCCCGGCCAGGGCCATCATCCATCAAGGCCAATGTAGTCTGTCGAAGACAGAGCCGTGTGACCAGGTCCAACATGCTCTAGATGGGCCACTAGATCATCCTCAATAAGAGGCATCAATTACACCGCAGCTGACTGACGTCTGTCTCGGCACCGGTACCCAGTATTAGGTCCAGTCGGCATCTTCTGTGAAGTGACATGGCCCTCGTAGTGAGTACTTTTGCCTTGGGCACAAGCGATGCATCACAATCATTTGGACTGAAGAGATCATTCCCAAAACAGGTCCCAGCGTCTCAAGTACCTCTGTCCCATCTTCTGAATTGTTTAATTAACAGTTGCTTGTAAGATCTCATAAATGCTGGCATTCCGACACAGAGTAAACTATTAAACGCTGACTATTCATCGGTAACGTTTTTTTATTTTAGCTGTCACGTATACACTGATCTGTATGCTTTTGTCCACATTGTCAGCAAAGTATGGAGGTCATCATTTTCGCACAGCCAGTGGTGAGTCTAGCTGACTGTACCGTTGCAATCAGCTGCACACATCGTTTTATTGATGATCTCCTCATTCGTCTCATTTTTGCAGGGTTACTGTCGCTCTGAAGTACTGAGATTCCACTCGCCACAGAGATGCATCATTATTCAATTCAAACAGAACTACATTGGATTTCTCAGGCTGCCTTCTGAGCTGTCAGTACTTCGTGCACCAGCTGCACGTTCTCTTTCTTGTGCAGAGGAGAGAGGAGCAGGAAGTGAGGCAGAGGTAACATCTATTTCTGCCAAGACAGCAGTCTGGAGTGAGACGCGACCTCAGCGCACTCAGCCGGCGGCCTGAGACTCGTCTCCGTAACGGGAAGCTGTCGGCGCCCACGCTTCAAGGTGGGTACTGGGCGCCGGGCACTGGGCGGCGGGCCCTCGCTGACTCAGTCTGTTTAATCCGATATCGTCGAGACTGCTGGGACTGGTGATTACACCCCAGAATATCAATGATAAACATGCCAAATATAAATATCACCAAATGTGTGTGAGTCCCTGAAGAGTTGAGACTCATCTTTTGGTGGCAGCTGTGAGTCAGATCTCCATCCTTACCCCTTACAGTACATCAGGCATGGACAGATGATCAGCATTGGTCTGCAAGCCTAACCACTCTCAGTATATTTGATTAAAGGCAAACTGCATAAAAGCACCTATAGCTCAATACAATAAGCCCATCTGAAATAAGGTACCCTTTGAAGAGTATTATCACCCTTAAAGTCAAGATTACGACATGACACTTTATCACAGAATAAGTCGGATTAAACAAAAGTCTCTGTGCCCTAGAGACCACATGCAAACAAAGGAAATAGAGAACAACATCTAAGAATGAAAATTCTTTCATGACACAAAACATGGCATAAATAAAGTCCCGTATAACCTATTCACCCACAGAAGTGTAATATATTCAGAAACAATATATAACCGTCACTACCAGCAGGTGATAAAAGCTCATTAGAAGCAGCCAGATCGAGAAGCCACAAGTTAATCTATGAGGCCACGCGACTCACAGCTGTACGCTGCCTATGCAAACTCAGTCCCTGCCAAGACACACTCTCAACATCCCCCACTGCACTGAAAGACAGGAGAGCGTGACACTTTGGGAATCCCCAGGGGAAGAGAGCAAGCTGGACTTTAACTACTGGTCTAATTAAATCAAAGAGAGGTTGTCAGCGGATAACGGAAGAGAGGATCACATGACAAAGACCGCTGAAACCTGTAAGGGGGTGTCGTATCCCAGCATTCCCAGGGTGAGGTGCCGTGTCCCCCACACACAGTTCCACGTCTATAGCCACAACTCAAGGGTAAAATAGACTTTTGTGCACAGAAAGTCACCCCATCAACTGCCTCTCGCCACCTGTCACCGCAGAGAGAAATGAAGGTAAAATAAGGAAGCAAAAAATACAATACAAACTAAGTTAGGGGCCTTTTTGTTCACAGAAGGGGCTTGTCAACAAAAACGAAACCAAACGAAAGATGATGCATGGAAGGATAATTCTGATTCGGCGATGACACCTTTTAGGCAGAGCAGGATTTCACTAAGCTGAGAAGGAAGGACCACTTTTCTGCTGTTTATTGCCACTGGGCTCTTCATTTATGAATAATGCAGCAGGTCAGGCGTGGGTAACCTTGCCCCTTCTGGTGTGTTCCACCGCAAGATAGATAAAACGGACTAGAGAGATACCAGCAAATAAATTAACTCATCGATGCCTGCTGGCGCTCACAACAGTTTACTTAAGCAGATTTACCTGCTGCTGGCTCAAAACCCTTTGTTTGGCTACCCTGCATTGAGCTGTAATATCCTTGAGGAACACACCTTATTAATATTAAAATATTAATGACTGGCCACTGAATGACTTAGACCTGGGAATACAGAGTGTTACTGTCATAATTTAATTGGAGAAAGAACTGCGTGTGTGGAGTGCCTCCTACGATCTCCCAGGTTTCAAGGCCCGCAGTTTTAGTCTTTTATAAATGCAAATGAATTGTGCATTCCATCTGATATAAGTTCAATCTAATTCTCTATGATAAAAGGTCACAGAGAGAATGAGCGATGTTAGTTTGGGAGAAAAGTTGTATACTTCATTGAGAATCCCCTTGGCTGCAGCGGTGAGCGTAGACACGTAGGTGCAGCGATTGGGCAAAAACATTGAATTTATTATGGCAGCTGGGGGGGGCAGGGTGGAGGAAAGTCGGAAGTAAACGGGGCCTTTTTGGGCAGGTGAACAAACGAACGAAAAGCATAAACTCAGGTGAGAAATTCTGGTACGAATGGGTAACGCTACCTGCTGAAACAGAGTACAACCTGAGGAATAATCATGTATTAGGACTGTGCAGGTTACGGAATGGAAAGAAAGTGTTTGGAACTCTGACTCCTAATCGTCACAATTTCATGGCGTCATCACCCGCTTACGCATTCCCTCAGGGATTCGCACTCACACCGGCATCGTGACCTACCCTACGCCCCAACGTTGTGTAGCCTGCGTAGACACCAAAAATCCATAATATGGATAAGATGGAACATGCCAGCTAATTAACGGTCACCTACGTCTGTCCCTCCAAGCCCAGTGATGGGGCTACTTAGCGAGGATTTAGCTCGTTTGGACACATTCCTGATACGCCATCACGCCAACGCTGAGCGGTTTACGAACACAGCTGGCTCTGCTTGGCAGGATTATGGCGGAAGGTATGAGTGTAACCGAAACCACATCTCACCCAGGTGCTGTTAACTTGCAGACTTAATTCTTCCAGTTCCTGTCCACCCTCCACAGGCACCTGGCACAAGTCTGTTAAGCCCCGGAGGTTATTGCAGATTTGCTGTGGAAGCGTCAGAACAGCGGCCATTGGAGTTTGTATCATCCAATCACAGACCCAGAAGACAACACTGGAACTGCTTCAATCAACTCCGATGACTTGCATTTTCCAGGCGGGCGAATTAGAGCGTTCATAAAAGACACAGATCCCAATATCAGCAAATCTCTACATTATTAACAAAATCCATTTCAGATATTTGGCATCTCCATGAA
Source organism: Stomatorhinus ivindoensis (assembly GCA_019775895.2). Taxonomy (NCBI): domain Eukaryota; kingdom Metazoa; phylum Chordata; class Actinopteri; order Osteoglossiformes; family Mormyridae; genus Stomatorhinus; species Stomatorhinus ivindoensis. The sequence goes on from JABFEB020000033.1 coordinate 17,951,018, forward strand.
AGCATTGCTCATTTAAATTTCAAAACACGAGTAGAATATTGATGTGTCCATTAGTCAAAACCTTTAATACACCAGGGCAATAAGGACCGAATATACAGCTATCATGGTAAAATCAGAACATACCCTAAGGGCAGTACGGTAGGGAATAGGAGAACAGAAGGACCTGGTGGCTCTTTGTGAACATGCCTCTAAGGCAAACTGGAAACAAGGCTGCCTCTAAACCTGCGTCCATCTGAGGCACGTGACCTGCCTGTTATTTTGGTGTGCACAGTTCAAGAACCCGCCGTGGTGCTAACTGATGCAGAAGAACTTCTGCGTAGACAATGAAAACGCACAACAGGCCTTACAATGTCGATGTGTGGTTTATAGAAACGTCAACAAGCATCCATCTACCTTCTAACCTCTTGCTCTGGTCAGGGTCTCATCAACCAACAAGTCAATATTAAATTTTCCAATGTGGTAAAATTTCCAATGTCAAAAATGCTGCCTAGCTTATTTGATCTGGAAGATCTTATCGATGTGCCTAAAGAATGCCCACAGAGCTCATGCGAAGGCCTTTCTCCTCCTGGAAATGGCGAAGAGCCTCAAATGACCTAGGAGGCAGAGACGCACCAAAATCCTCGGCAATTCCAGGGCCCGATCTCATTAGAAATGAGATGGATTAAAATTATGATTCATTATAAACGAACAAGCTTAAGCGATTAGCTGTCCTCGGGGGTCACGCTACAGCTGTGGTTCAGGATTTCTTCCTAAGCGGGTCAATCCTTTCCGGCTCGGCCGACGTGGATTACCGTCACAGGCACCTGAGTAGCTGGGGAGCAAGGCGGCCGTGAAGCGGCGACGGGAGTCAGGGGCTGCGGTGAGCAGAAGAACCACAGTCTTGCTTGGGAAGTCTGCCACATCTGAATTCTGGAGGGTTCCATATGGAAAGTGAGATTATACATCTCTTAATCGCAGGCCTCTCATCAGTCTCGTTTACCACCCCCTCCCCCGCTGGCTCTCACCACCAACCATTTGGTTCCCATCAGATGTGTCGGCAATAGACCAGAGTCTGACCCTACACCTGTTATGATATTATTAGTAACTGGCACTGGAATCGGCAGCAGAAATATTAACTGTAACTCCATCGCATCACCTTTGGTTATTTTTCTAAAGCAGGTGATAGCAGTGGCTGTTTTAGCTTGCATAACTGCCTGTCAAGCACTAGGTAAACCAGCTACCGCCACGTTTATGCCCATTTCAGTAGCTACTTCGCTTCTTCTTTTTTTGCTCATACACACGTGATGCTTAAGTAAAACCACAGTTGCTTAACTGCAAAGTAGGTCCTTAGGCTCCGCCCACCGGCCAGTTGTGGTCGGCGCCGGTCCACTCTAATAAACCAGCAATTCGCAATTTATAATTCCACATCTGTTTTGCCTATTCACTCAAAATGCAGCAATATTTAACTGGACAACATAAATGGATAGAGAGCATTTGTGATCACATCTATAATTAGTCCATAGGCATCACAGAGGGAAAACTGTATAGAAGTGATTCTGCCCAGCAGCGGAGAATGACTACACGATCGAATTAAATATCATCATCAAAATGCCATTTTGAGGTTACTGACCACAGTTATTACAACAGTAAAAGCCAAAGTATATTAATAAACAAATGTTATTCATGATTTCCAGTATATGAAGGGAAAATGACACCCCACGGGAGCCCGTCCGGAATAACTGGATGGAAGATGGATGGATGCCTTCCAACACAACTGACATGTATCTAAGTATCTTAATACCTAGCAAGGTTACAAGAGCTGAAACATATATGAGCATTGAACTTGTGGTCATCTGTACTGCAAGCTAACTAGATAGCTAATTAACCCATAATAGCAACTGGCAAATTGTTACCATCTGACAACCAATAACACTACACTTTTCTCACTGTTGCTACCAGCTTTGTGGCAACAGTAAACAAATTATTCTGTAAATACTAAGACAAAAGTCTCAGAAATTGTAACAAATATATATGGATGCACTTTTAAGATCAGTGCTTACAAGGCAAAGACTAAATGGGAAGCTTCTTGATAGCAAATTTATTTGCAATTTTATACAACTCCAAGGGCAAAAGCACACACCACATTTGCACTAGATCAATTTTAAGGATAGAAAAAAGCAATTTATTTAATGAACATGGCTGACATGTGTGAGGAGAAACAGTAAACTGTTGAGTGAAGAGAAAGTGGCAGTCTTCATGTTTTAAATCCCAAATCTGGATTCATGGACGCTAACCTGGAACAGACGCTGACCTTCGATTTGTATGTGGTTTTAAAATAGTTGCACTTTTTAATTTGCTTTACACATGAGCGTGGGAGCAGGCCGTGGGCATGCACAGGATAATCAGAGGCTTTCCCAGCCAGATCGAAACTCAGAACACAAACGGCAAGGATTCCACCGTGCAAATCCGCCTCATTTGTCAGTGTGGGCTGTGGAAACGGGGGCATCTGGACACAGCCATAGGGTGTGCCTGCAGCTCCAAAAAAGTCTCTCTGCAACGTGCAAAGTTGGCAAGTTCAGTAAAATACATCTGCTAAACAATACAGTTCAAATTAAACACACACAACCATGAACATTATTTGCAGAAGCGTTTCCAAGGCCGTCTCCGTTAAACTTAAACTTACGTGGCAGAAATCCATTCCAAACATTAAACAAACCCATTTTTATTTTTTTTTTGACTCCCTGTTATGTTTAAAAAAGTCATAAAAAGGCCAGTGCGCAGACAGCAAAAAGGGCTTTCTGAAATCACATTCCTTTTTAATGGTATCATTAGACCAGCCAAACCGGCAGAGGGATGGTTTCTATCAATAAGAAAAACTGCAGCTTCCTGCCAAAGCCAAGCCGGAGAGGGTGGCGGCCCCATGGGCGTGAGCGGGTTTTGGGTCCCTGCCACACGGACCTCGCCAGACGACATGCACGCACCAATTTCATTCAGGTCCTCGCTACGGCAAACAGAGCCTATGTGCGAGGAAACGCACAAGCAGACCTGAGGCCGCGAGCGCATCTGGGGGGGGGGGGGGGGCACAGCACCTGGCTTTATTGAACAAGAACTCCTTTGTGCGAGAGCGTGCTTCAGGGTACGACTGTGGGGTTCTCTACACCGTCAATGAACCGTGGCTCAGGGCCGTCCTAGAGACTCTCGAGGGTACCATCTGATGATGGCTTGACGGTAAAACCAGTGGAACCGTCCACCTTAACCACTTCTGGTAAAGTTCGAAAGTACGCCGAATGTGTAAGGTCATGCATTCCTAGGCCAGAACTTACTTCCTTCTGTCATCTGCGGTTATGTAACTGATACACAATTTGTGCTGAAGTCCAACTGCGTACCGTTTTAACCGTAGACAGGTGGCTTACTGGGTCATACCTTCAGGGTTAGGAATTCAAATTCCACCTCTGCTCTATGAGTCTTGTGCGAGTTGCCTAATGCCCCAAGGACATGTAGCTAAGTAAATAATGCATAGTTAAATAAATAATGTAAATAATGCAGGCTAAATGCTGCCTATAATTGCCTGTTATGCACACCTTGTGGGGGCCCGATTTCCTGTCCGGGGTGTACCCTGCCATCTACCCTGAGCTACCCAGGAAGAGCCCCATCACCATGAGAAGGCAGACCTGGGCAAAAGCCAGCATTGACCCACACAACCATCAAAAAAACGGCAAGTCATTGACCATGAGCAGATTTTTGCCCACACATTCATTTATAATTAATATATGCATCAATAATTGATATATAATATATGCTAAAATCTAACAAGTCAACCAATGGAGCATTCATGGGACATGATCATGATCATTGAAACTGGCCCCTGTTGAGATGGTGATGTCCGAATGTGGCCCCCCCAGAAAATAATTACCCAGGCCTGACAGAAGCTATAAGGGTTGGCGTGTCCTACCGCCTGTCTGTAAATACAGCCATGCTGTGATGACTATCCTACTCCTGTTCTTCATGTTGTCTTTCATGGAAACCATCTTCCCCATGCCAACCGACAGGAGTAAGAGAGGCATCACCATGAAAACACTGATTGCTCGCTTTCCTAAAGAAGCACTCATTCAAACATCAGGGAATTAAAAAAAATCTACACATGGAACCATGATGACTGCTAAGGGGTAGCGTGCGCATTAATTACTGTGTACTCATGGCGGGGAGTTCTCTGCCTTCCTCAGTGAGTAGGATGCCGTGGGTAATTCTGTTGGTTATTGCTGAGGGTTTTTAAAGGTTCTGCCCAAGCTTTCTGATCTCCTAAACAAACCAGCACACTTCTCACCAAAACCACAAGGCCAGATGGAAGATCAGAGCAGGTCCAATGCGAGTCTTGTGGTCGACTTCAACACCTGCTTTCAGGGGACTCTAAAATGATGAAGCCTCTGACTGCCAGAGGTCCACATCAAGGTAAGAATCACATAAAACTTCACTGGATTACGGAAAGAAGGGTGTGTGACTGTGTACCCAAACATGAGGTAATTGGTCGCTGGGTGAAATGCAACAGGACTTCAATGAGTTTTAAGTCTTATTTTTTATCTTATTTATGGCATACACAAACATAAGCTTTACGTTTGTGTACCGAAATCCTTTTTAGACCTGCTTCCAGCATTGTGCTTGAAAGAAAATGTGTAATACAAAAAAATAATAATAATGTGAATAGAAGATCGACATAATAGCAAAAATAGTAAAAATAAAATAAGACTGAAGTATTACAATAAAAATCAAGAGCAAGCGTTCCAGTAGAGGTAAAATGAATGTGTGGGATGGGGTGTAGAGGGAATCAGCCTGTTAGATACGGGAGTCCGCGTTCAGAATACGGACAGCGTGGCGATAAAAGAGCCGGACAACGTTAGAGCCCAACAAACACTGTGAGAGCGAGGGTGCTCAGGCTGCCTCAGGAGGGTTTGGAGGGGCGTGTTAAACGATCGCGGCTCCACTACTCATACTGATGCAGCAATTGACTCGGGTTCTCTGCCGTATCTCCCAGCCTCCAAGGAAGCACATGGCTCTTTCATCTTTAATGTTGTTGGACCGCATCTCGGAGCAGGCTGAGGATTCCAAAACTGCCCTGACCATTCCAGAGACATTACCTTGGAATTCCCATTACCATGGCAGCTATGCATGATCAATTATTTGCGAATAATACAATGATGATTAAGAAATGGATTTATGACCTGGGGTTATTTTGCAAATTCCGTTACAACTGAAATATACAAAATAACGTATTGGCGGATAGCACTAAGGGTGGGTTTAAGTTCTACTTCACTTGCAGGAACGCTTTCCTTTGCGTAAAAATGGCAATGTATCACAGCTCAGCTTCACGCTAAAGCCTTTCATTTTGACTTTCGGGCTGTTCCACAAGAGCTGGCTAACAGATAGCTGCCTTTTCCCAAAATAATATTTAGTAAAAATGCATTGTGTGGAAATGTGCGAGTCGCGTGTGAAACATGTTTCACAAAAACTGGTGGGGTGCTGTAAATGTCGGCGATACGAAACATACGGCGCTTGAGTTTGCGACTTGCGAAATGTTGCTTGGTGTCGCGCCACTGATTAGCGGAATTTCCATGAGGGAATTCACAGGCGATGGAGACGGTGGAGGCTTCTGTAATAAGGGCCACGGGGCCCATGGGGGAGTGTGGGGGTGGTGGTGAGCATCGCAATAAAGCAGAGTATCAACGCGTTCATCGCGAGCAAACCGTACCTCAAGGCTGTTTCACAATTACACAGCAATGATCGGGGATTTACAATAATCACCGAAACATCAAAATTTACGCAACAGCCATTCGGTCTAATTAAAGGGCATCTCTGGTCAGGTCTGTGACAGAGCAAGGTGTGCCAGCCTCCATGCATATCACAGGGGAGGCGGAGGTGACCACCACAAACAATGCAGAACATGCTTGATGCTTCGTGTTGCTTAGCAAAGCTCATTCGTACAGTATATGCCACATGCTATATATGAATGCAGTAAAAATACATGCTCATCCATCTTCTAACCACTTATTCCGGTCAGTGTTGCCTGGAGCCCATTGCAGGCAGCACAGGCTACAAGGCTGAGGTGCAGCCTGGATGGGACGCCCGTCCATCACCATCTAGCCGAACGGCATGTTTTTAGACTCCAGTAGCGAATATGTGCAGCACCAGGAGCCGCATGGAAACTCCGAACACTAGGAACAGACCTGGATCAAAGTGCCCATCTTAGAGATGAGAGCACAGTGCTGCCCATGAGCCCCTCTGCCGCTATCAAAAATACTGGACCATAGTGATTATCAAGACATGCATACAAGCATAAGTATAAACACATATATGACCATTATGGTCTGTGTTCACATGAAACAGAAACAGAAACAGAATTTGAAGATATATATATGATGATGTGTATTAACTCTTCAAATTCTGTTTCTGCTTGATTATATATATATATATACACACACACACATACACTTCCTGCCATTACCAGTAACGTCTGCTTTGGAGATCAAACAGCAGCAGAATATGGAACCACACAAACATGTGGCTGTTTGGTTTGGTTTGGTTTGAGGTAAAAACCAAGACAATGAAGGTCTGATTCACAGATCTGGAAAAAAAATCCAACGGATGTTCAACAAAGAATCATAAAGAGAATGCTGTCATGTTTTTTCCAAAACCTTCGATCAGGAGTGAGTGTCACTGTGTCGGCCCGACCCCCCCCCCCCAGCTGCTACAATCCCGCTGACTTCACCCTCGGAGCATCGACTAAAAGTCAGGGACCGTCAGCCTTTGTTCCGCCACCAATTAGGGCGTAAAATAAAGGTCAGGTGTGTAACATTACATGCAGACACGGCGAGTGCCGCGGGGAGTCGGTGTTATCAGTGCCACCCAGAAACTCAAGGTGGCGCCGAGGGGAGCGTTTTAATGAGCCTAGTCAGCGCCAGGGCGCCGTTTTATCTTGGGAAGGCTTCTGAATCCTGGAGCCCAGCATATCTTTCCTCCAACCAGGCACTCTCCCTTACGGCACCGTCCCCAGATGACAGCTGATTGGCCCTCGGAGTGCCCCCTCCCCCATCACTCACCGATTTCAAATCACGTCATTGGCTAACAATAACGTGAACCCCTTCAGCACAAGTTATGATCCCTTTCATGCTCTTAAAAAAATCCTAAAACTGACTGTTGGTGGCTGGCCGTTCCTTTTGAGGTTAATGATGTCCAGACCGCCGCCCAGATCTGGCTTCCTGTGACGTTACAGCTCCATCCAGAGACGGCTGGCAGAGGTCTGTAATTTGTCCTGGACGTAACGCAATGTAGCATCACATTAGTGAAGCAAAGGTGAGGGGAGTGGCATAAGATCTGAAGGCTGTCTCACACACCTTCTTAGGCGCTTTGTGCTCCAGAGTAGAGCTGCACTCAAGGTGGTGACACAAATTTAACCTTGTGTCAAACGAACCTCTTCAGCGCTGTTAGCAGGTTAAACGTGTGCGTGAACTGAGGGTGGGAGCGGGTCTGTCACAAGGGGAGATTAATACCTATTCAGAGAATGGATCTGTGGCACAGAATCGTTGCTTAACTTTAGTTAACTCTCAAAATGCATGCTGGGCTCTTTGAAGAGTCTGTTCTTCTCGCGGCTCTCACCTGAGCAGGAATGGTAAAGGAAACTGTATGACCTGGGTGTGGAAGCATGGAACGCAGAGGTGGAAAGTTCAGGTCCAGAAAGTACAAATCCAGACCAAGGTTTTGTTTCAACCAATCAGCTGAGTACTCCGTGACTCTGACTCTTTATGCTCATGGGGTTGGTTGAAACAAAACCTTGGTCTGGATTTGTACTTTCTGGACCTGAACTTTCCACCTCTGGACATGTCCCTACCAACATCGTGGGAGTACCATATGTGTTTCAGGGGGTGGGGGTTCAGAGCTGGAGCCCTATATAAGGGAACACGGGGCATAAGGCACGGGGGCACCGTGTCTGGGGGGCCAGCCCATCACAGGGTACACAGACACACCTGCAAACACAACCCCAGGCAATCTGTGAGAGTTAGATCATGCTCATCCCTGCAGGAGGAAGCAGTCAAAAGACAAAAAAATAGTGATACGGCCAAAGTCAGGCGAATGTTTACGAGTCGAGGCTACGTCCTTTGTTGCCATTGGTATGTATATATTAGTTAACAACCATTATACTATTATGTTGTTATAGCTGTCTGGGCTGTTTTTGGAATTGAATGCAGTTTGCAGCATCACCCATTGTCCTTCATTTTATTTTGCTTATTATAAGTGCAACAGTATTTAATTCATGATGACTTTAGCACCCAATATTGCATTTTCAATTTATGCCAAATCAAAATAAAAAAAAACATTGTTTGTATCTGTGTCTGTTTTTCTCTCTATTAATGTCCACATCTGTCATGATCGGCGAGCAGGCAAACAAGGGAGTGAAGGCATAGATAAAGGTACAAAGGGGGTTATTCCAGGGGAAACAGGCAGACAGCGGAATCACCAGCACGAACATCCATAACATATACAATGGCATTTGCAATCCATCCATGCAATCCATCTGCAGGATACCAAACAGAACACAGACTATTACACTGGGTAGCGAGCAGGAAATGGAAACAGCCGGTAAACAGGAGGATTCCACATGAGGTTAATGAGGAGACGTAGTCCACATGAGGGCGATAGGGGCTGGGCGTGACAACATCCTCCCATTTGCACACTGATGAAAGAATTAACAATGAATGGCATATGCAATGTAGCCACGAGATCAGCTCGTGGGGGGAACCTTCCTAGGGGAATTCATTTGAATTACGGTCCCACCAAAGTCTCCCCCGAGTCTTACTAAACATTACTGGAATTTCCGTATTTTTATTTACTCTAAATCAGGGGTCTCCAACCTTTTTACCTCTGAGAGCTACTTTTACTAAATGAAAATGGCTGAGAGCTACTCAGTTTTGTAACATTTATTCTCATAGCTTATTTCAACCCAAACAAACTGAATA
>JABFEB020000033.1:17960101-17971513 GCA_019775895.2 Stomatorhinus ivindoensis
CAACCAATCAGCTGAGTACTCCGTGACTCTGACTCTTTATACTCAGCTGGTTGGTTGAAACAAAACCTTGGTCTGGATTTGTACTTTCTGGACCTGAACTTTCCACCTCTGATGGAACGAGACTACAAATGTAATAGAACAGTGGGACTATGTTTTTGCTTAGGGAAACAGAATGGGCCCTGGGAACAGGAAAGAGCGCCAGCTGGCTGTCAGATCAGGCAGGAAAGTCTAAGCATCCAACGTGGGATCACAAGAGAATAGTGAATTTGATAATATTAGTAATTAGGCACAGGTGAGTGAATACGGTCGTCATAATGCCCACTGCCATCTTAGGACTCCATATTAATTTCATTTGAAGGTTTGATTCAATGCTGGTGAATTCATTCCTTTGACAAGACTCAAGCAGTTGGCTGCATTTCGAAACAGGGCAGATAGCCGTTCCTGCAGATTTAATGCTCTTCAAAATATAAAGGTACGTTCTCCGCAACCCTTACACTGACCCCATTTAGATCTGTGTATCAGCTCTAGACGCGATTAATGCATCCCAAGAGATTTGTGTGGTTAATTTTCTAATACGTCACAAATTTCAAAAGTACCGATAGATGTTTCCCCACACTGCCACATGACTTTCCCTGATCCGTGGTGCGTGGGGGGGGCCCCCCCCCCCCCCCCCCCCGTTCACATGGCTGTGGTAATAAAATACCGGGGGAGGCTTCGAGGTCACCGTGCGGTATCTCCAGGGGCCAATTTCCCCTGCGCTGAGAGGCAGAGGAGCTGCTACACGAAGATCGCATCCCCCACCTGGGACCTTCAGACAACAGCCTAAGCATCTGCCTGACGCAGTAAACAGAGCCGGGCACGGTTAACACTCTCTGCATATGTTTTCATATCTCCACGAAGAGGACCCTGTGCTTGTAGCTGCATTTATATCTGCTACTTAGGCACAAATATAACTCTGCCATTCTCCACTCTCGTCAACAAACTTTTATTCCTGCCCGTGAAGCCGGAGCGAAAGTTGTTCAGTCTTCACAGAATACACAATATGCTTGTAACATCTCTCTTCTTCTGCGTGCCATGACTTCAGGCCAAATACTGCCCAATCTGAGACGCGAAAGCTGCACGGTCGTAGTTCTAAGTACAAAGCAACTGGTTCTCATCTATATTAAATTTTCTTAGCCCTTTAAGTAACAAAGAATATTATTTTAGAGAGAACTGTCCACATTTTGGTTAATATTTAATGTTAAAATATGAAGCGGAATAAACAAGCCCTCCAGAGAGACTTATGGTGCCTTGTGATGCCATCGGTCTGTTTTCGGACTACATGAGCACTCGACTGAGAGCTGTGGTACGATCGCGTGCCTAGAGAGGCTGTGAATTGTAAGGTTGCGGGTTCGATTCGGGGGCCGAAGCACCGTTCCTTTGTAAAGTTCGTATCCCGCTGGGCACCTCCTGAGCACTCAAGGTATAAATGGATAATAGTGAAGGAAACTGTAAATGATGCCAGTGGCTCCGGATGACAGTCGGCTGAGCTGCATTATAACAGTAATAATGCTTGAAATGGGCCTGAAATGGGCACTTTGGGTTAAAGTATAAGCCAGTGAAACATGAGATCTGTCAGCAGCGAGGCAAGTTCTGATGGGGTGTCATCACTCCCGGGCCGTGCATCAACGTGTGCCCCTGCTGTGCTATTGTTATGGGGCTAGCTGGTTATAAAGCCCGATAGCACAAAATGGAAATGGGGAGGGGGGGGGTCATTTAACTCCTTCATATAAATTGAACCTGACCTCTGGTTTCCTGCTAGAATCAGCCAGTTATGTGATGCTTGGCTTTCATTGGGTGGCGGAGACTCGCTGGTAAACCACATGGCTGTAACCTGCAGAACTTATAAAACACATTTCGGCGCCGCAGTCTTTAAATCACCAGGATGGGCTGGGAGGCTGCGGTCCCTCCAGCCCCTTACACGCGCCATTAGGCACACGGTATGGCGTCTTCAGACTCCATCTCGCACAGGTGTCTTCCGCTGCCATTCTCTACGATTGGACCGTGACTCCGTTGAGGGTCCTGCTTTCCATTTAGCGCCAGTTCCTTTGTTCACAGCTTGCTGGTTTTTTTTCCCCATTTATACAGTGGGGAACCTCACTCGAGTGAATTAGGTTAAGCGACTCACTCAACCCCCAATGTTCCTCATGGGGGCCTGAATCCAGGGGGAGTCTGTGGGACTTTCAGTGACTTCTATGAATGCAAAGAAATGACAAAAATACTGCAGACTCCGCCAAAGGAGTCTAATTCTCATATTTGAATGCGGTCACTGACAAATTGAATAAATTAAAAAATCATGCATAGCTATTCTATATAAATGCTGTCTTGAGAAGCCTGCAAAGTTTTTTGCAAAATAAGGGAACGCTGTGTTGTATCCCAATCCTTCCGAATCCGTGTGACAGGCGCTCCTGGGAATCCGTCCATACATATCTGAGGAATTAATTTCATTTATCTAATTCCCTGAGACTTGTGAACAATGGATCTGAGCTGAGAAGCACAGAGAAGCCAGTGTTTTGCCCCCTTCCTGGCACATGCGGCGGAGGAGATGGGAGATGAGCCTTCAGTTCAGATCAGACAATCTTGTTATGCTCTATCACTTCTAATCTTTCAGCAGAGAGACGAGATTCACGGCTGATTCTGCTATTATTGCTCTGAGGGCCTCCCGGAGGGGGGGGTAGAGGCTAAGGGCTGAGATTAATTATCCACCGAGCAGCCACCCCCACACTCGGCAACTTGGTTTGGCTCAGTGTCAACTGCCAACCACTGGGTGGTATCGCCCAATGCCTCTCCCCACTCCCTGGACAGGTACCCAGGAGGTCCAGTCGCTACCACTTCTGCCAAGATGTCTCCTTCATTTGTCCAACCACGTTACGACTTCTGTGCTCTCAGCCACATCCATCCGAAACCATTCTACCCCGAGAAGAGATCCGCTTACACTTCACAACAGCAATATTGATGGAATGATCTAAAGTATCCTTCATCCTTCCCTGAACAGACTCCTTCATATCATTTGCCCATACATATATGTTTTATATGAACACCCATAGCTGCTCAGTAGGCCCGGAAGATATATGAAGTATGGGAAGGTGGATGGGGACCAGGTCCCAAAAAGTCACTCCACTCGCTGCCCCCATCAGTGACTGGTCCATTTCACAGCAGATTTACTGACGCAGGACAGACAATGTCCTGGGCTTCTTGATATGTCCCTCACACGCGCGTCTGAAATGCCTTCGGGCTATTCGATATTACTCACTCCTAGCCTGCTAGCTCCCATATCACTAAATGGAACGTGTCTTGCCTTAAACTCGATTTATTTTGAAAAACATTTTTGATACCAATTTTAACTGCCTCTAATGTTTGGCCTGTGCCATATATTCCCATTTCAGGGCAAAGTGAAGCTTTGGGTAGCATCTGTCATGTGACCGGTCTGCTTCTGCAAGGATTTTTATCAAATTAATTGTGCGATGCTGCAGTGCTGAGCTTCCAGAGAGACCTTATCATTTCTGTGCAGGCTCCATCATATTTACATAAGACCCAGGTGTAGAATGAGAAGATCACAGTTCACACATGGGTCATTTTCACCTCTGGGGGTAATATCACAGTTAATTAGTCTACTGTCCATATTTCTGTTCCATATAAGCTTCTCATCTTAGTGCTACTTGTGTTATGAATTCATAATACAGAACAGAACAAAATAACCGCACATCATGATCTCAGATGACTCACATGTTCTGCAGAAAAACTGACGTAGAAAGCTAATTGTTTAAGCCTAACATTCAAAGTGTTAGACAAAACAGAGATTTAGCCTTATTAAGCTTACGCAGATACACAGCTAACATACCTCAATGTTTTTTTTTAATTTTATTGGCCGTGTCATTCTTGGACATAGAGACTTTTGACAAGTTACAGCAAAGTAATTACTATGATAAGAAAATGTTGCCATGAGCAGAGTACATCACTCAAGCCGTACTGATAAACATGAACGATTTATACACAAGAATAGAGACGGCGGCAAATGGAAACAGAGACTAGAGGCATTCTCACAGGCCATAAAATTACCGGTCACCAAAAATGAGGCAATATACAAAACAAATATCAAATGATTCACAGATTCTTTTGAGGATAACTGCCATATCCTTGCCTCTTCAAACAAATACGGTTTCTACACTTCAGTTCACGGGTGGAAACTGCACCAGTGAAAATGGTGCACACAGAGAATTTCACAGCAGGAGGGATGTTCTGCAGTGTTCTGCGCTGCCACAAGTGTCTCCTTTTCAATTCAGAAGTGGAATATCAACCATAAACCCATACAAAAAGTCAAAGGCCACAGAAATCGTGAAACACGTCCATTATTAATCCCCGACGACACCTTACGAATACAGCTCTCTTGGCAAAGTTAGCGTACAAAGACCACACTGAGAAACACACGGAGGAGATAGCTTTCTCTGGCATCATGAGATGCGCACGCAGACATGCACACAAACTCCTCTCCACAACAGCCAAATAGCACACAGGGCTCCCTGATGAGTCTTTTAAAAATATCAAGCATTACGGAGCTGTGGCTTGCTGGACCTTCAAAGCCCCGCGGTGCAGACGGGGAACCTTATCAAGTCTGTTTGAACCGGGCTCTTCAAGGGAAGCCGCGAGAGAGGGACACCGAGGGAGGAGTGGAGGGGGAGCAGAGGATGGATAGATGGATGGTGTGGGAGGGGAAGAGGGAAGCGGGCTGGGTCAAGGGTGAAGGGCCTAATCCCCACCCCTCTCTTCCCTCCACACCGCCATCACAACTTCATCAGTGGTTAGCAGAGCAGGCTGAAACAGGGATGGCCATCAGGCTGAGAGAGAGACGGAGAGATAAACAGAGAGAGAGAGAGAGATTGGGAGAGAATAGCAGCCTCCCAAATCCATCCAGCCATCCATCCATTTTCTACAACTAACCCCCCATTCAAATTTGGACCTTGAATACAAATCCAGGCCTTGTTTTCAGTTTTTCCCCGGTACTTAGTTTAATAATTACTGATTCTGATTGGCCAGAGGCTTCACACCTGGCTGACAGGTGAAGGAAGTGCCTGGACTTTGAGGACTGAGGTCCTGGCTCATCCTTTTCAGGGTCACTGGGGGTGGGCGGGGGCTCTCAGATCATGACTCCTAACTCAGGTCTTTGAAATGGCACACCCAGGTTTTTCCCATCAAGAACAATTTACGTCTTTAGCTCATCATACCTGGGAACGTTAAACCAGGAAAACATGCTTTAAATCTACAGAAGCAGTAGCATAATCAATTCAGATAGTATTCAGTAATATTAACCACAAAATGCTATTGGATAATACATGGTGCAAGAATAGTATTTGATAATTACCATTAGTATGCGCTCTCTCTCTCTCTCTCTCTCCCTCACTCTCTCTCTCTCTCTCTAACCCTCTCCCCTCTCTTTCTCATCTCTCTGCAACCTGCTGCCCCCAATATTTGCCGGTAAGCATCAAGGACTGTGTGTGTGTGTGTGTGTGTGTGTGTGTGTTCATCCAAGTCATCCAATGTTTACTGTCACACTTCAGGCACAAGATTGAGTGCAGTTCCCCCCCAAGATACAGCAGATATCTGGAAGCTCTCCGGTTCTGACCTTTCCCTTGAAGGTGTTACTTTCTCCTCCATTTTCTCTGGAGCTCTAGCTGCCTTCCAGCCTCCCTCTATCAGGGCAGCCACTGCTAGCGCTCTGAAAACCAGCCCGTCACGAGAGGCCGCTTGTTCTTGGGGAGCTGGATGGGGTTGGGGGGGGGGGGGAGCTGTTAGTGTTCATGAGCTGCCAGCGCGGATGATTCTGCTAGACCGTCAGGGTGCATAGGTCAGCCTTAACTAAGGCCTCGCAGGCACTGACGCTGACACCGAGGCAGGGACTGCGTGTGTGTGCACGGGCATGACTGCAGATCCAAAATGGAGTGTATACAGGGGTGCAGCTAGAATTTCTGGATCCCCTGACAAATTTTCACCTTGCCCCCCCCCTAAATTTGATCATTTTACATATTTAAGGACCCCTGTAAAGAGATGGGCCCCCTGAATCTGCCAGGGCATCCATGCTCCTACTGCACCCCTCCGTGGATATAACACGAGTCACATGCTCCCCCGTCTTACTGTGCAATAAAATCCACCTGCGCATTTTTTCCATGCTAGAAGAGGGATCCATCCGTGTGGCAGACATAGTGACGCGCAGCACCAGTACCTGCCCCCCGACCTTATCCCCAGTAACACACGGAGTTTGCGTTGGGTTTCCTCCCAAACAGGTGTGTCTGCTCGGCCCTCGAGGTGTAACTCTGTGACGACAAGCTCCTGCTGATCACAATGAGCTTCATGCTCACTGCCATGCCATGGGTAAGTGATTATGAAAGGCAGGCTGGACAGACTTCACACCTTAAAGAGTGAGCGGAGGTCAATTCTGTATCCTGCTACATCAGTCTAATTCACTCACATCGCCGGAGACTCTTTTCATGGTGAGAATTGGCCGTTACTGAGCAGTACAGCTGAACAGCAGCGGGAGGAGAGACACGACTGCCGGTCAGGATGGACCTGGGCCGCTTGGGCCTTTACTGGAATGACACCAGTTTATTTCACAGCTGGAAGGAACGTCTTCACCATCACAACTACTCAGACCAGAGTCTTTATCCAAACCCTGAGCTGATGAGACTGAGCAAGATCATTCTTGGAGGTCCCATGATTTTTAATCAGGCCTCATTTACAAGGTTTTGACAAGAAAACCCATTAAATGTATCTAACTGAATTAAAGATCATATTTATGCAGCTATGACACAGCTAAAAATTAGCTAACTAGGATTATCTAAGGCCACGACACTGGACAGAAGACCTTGACTGGTACCGTACCCTAAAAAGACTGCAGGAGTCACTGCGCTAAATCGGACTGGCTGATGAAGTAAATCCAAAGCGAGCCCGTTTCTCGTGAAAACATCAGCAGCACAAGAGGCAGCCAGATACAGCAGTGCCGCTAATCCGGAATTTCTGCTGTCGGCCTCGGACATGTTGATCCGCGCTGACATATGACACGGCGCTATCATCGGTTTAATCTGTTTCCGCTCGCTGGCCTGTCACGGCGATTAGTAAGCCTCGCTCAGCGTCTGAGCAATGGGTAGTATCTGCTTCAATCTTCATTCACGCTGCAGCCAGACCCAAGGCCCCATCATCCGCCTGCTACATCTAGACCTATTCGGAAAGCTCTGCGGTCTGCGGCTCGTATCTGTTAAACCGCTGTTCGATCAAACCGGACAAACTGTACACGCCCTTAATCTCCGGGGACTTAGTGCTGACGGCACCCCAGGCTCCATCATGGCCACCCCTCCCATACACACAGTTTAATTCGAACTGAATGGAAACTCTATGGTAAGCAGCAGCACCGTGGGTAACACTGAGCCTCATGCTCCCAGGGTTACGGGTTCGAATTCTGCTCTCTGTGTGTTGTGGGTTTCCTTCCGTAGTCGGCGGCAGGTTTGTCATTTCTTGGGGTCCCACCCAGAAAGTCACTTCAGGGCTCCCCAGGCCCCCTAGTGTAGTGACTATTTGCTGCCAACAGGGGGCTCCAAACCTCAGGGGCCCCACTTAAATCCATCGTTTGAATGGTGATATAAACTGCTGCTGCCCGAAGTCAAGACATGCAGTTACTGTAGGTCAATTGGTGTCTTTAAGGTGTGTGTGTGTGTGTGTGTGGGCATTACGGTGTGCTTTGTGATGTACACAGAGGGACCAGCCTTTAAATAATCAAAGCACACTCATCTTACCCAAAGCCCAAGGTTTATTGTGAAGATCTCTCAGAAAAATATATATATTTTTAACCTTATTCAATGTTCACCTCAAAATATTACCTCAAGAGGGAAAGTCGGATGCATTCAGTGTATCTGAACTAATGAGTTCTGGTGACCCTCTTCAGCCTGGCTAAAACGAGGAATTTTAATTACCCAGATCAATCCCCACACCGCTGATTTCCTGCTTATCCTAGGAGCGAGTCACGCTGACATCATCACGCTAAACGCCGGTTTATCTTAACAGCACCATGCTGCCAAGTCCATCTCAGACGGTCCAATCAATGTGCTGAACTCTGTAAACTCCTTAAGATTAAGGACATCCCATTACGCAGGGATTTGTTTGCAATTTAGCGAGGAAGTCAGGTTCCTCTTGTATAACTGATTAAAAAGATTAACAGCTGTTTCCAATCGGCCTGATGCTTTCGGGGGTGTAGCGCGTACAGTGCCACCAAATCACCCCCCCAGCATTCCTGGGGAAATCGCACCTTAAGGCAGAACCGGCCTTGACCTGTGCGGGACTGAACACACCTGCCGTGTTCTCCATTAGCTGCAGTGGCGCTGCAGCAACCATCAGCAGGGTGGAACTCAGTGGAGCGGGCGGCCATTGTGGTGCCAGCGCGTTGTCCACAAACATGGCCCTAGTCTTTTCTCTTTTTCCTGTTTTAATGCATTTTCCAGGGTAAAATGTATGTTTGTTTCTCTAATAATCAAAAGGCGTCAGTCTTTTTACCAGGAGTCCTAGGAAGTCCCCCCCCAACCTCCTGATGCCACAGCTCAAAATCACCCGACAATCTACGTCATGATTGGTAGAGAGAAAGAGAGAGAGAGAGACCAGAGATCTGCGATTTATGGAGGACAACTTCAGGGGCAGACAAGAACCTACACCATCACATTTAACTTTCCCATTGTAAAATCTGATGTTTTTCCCTTGGATTGACAATGTAGTAGAGCTGCTCGATTAAAAGTCAAAAAAGGCGAAAATCAATATCATGATTAATCTGTTGAATATTGAGATCGCGATTGTTTAAGATGCTTACACCTTGACTTTGGAAATATCATAGATTGGTTGAACTTTTTAAAAACTTGTCTTTTTAACAGCGGATTTCCTTGAACTCTAAACATAATTCAACTGAGAAACAAACAAAAAGGGTGGCGCTGAATTTATGGCAAAAGACAAAACGGGAGCTTTATCTCAGTTATTTTGTTTTGGTAATCATTGGAAGCTAAAATCATAATTGAAGTTAATTTCTGATTAATTTTGATTAATAGCCCCAGGTTGCATAGTCAGTGAATGAACTGACTAAAACTACTTATATAGCTAGTGGTTTCTCATTATTAATTCAATTTCCCTAACATCCAGATATTATTCCAGGTAATTATCAAAACCACCTTCTTCATGAGATGACTTATTGTTGCCATAAAATAAAATCCTCATCCAAGGTAATATACACAACACAGCACACTTCAGTTTAACTGCTGTACGTTACATTGTAGCTTAGATGATTCTAGCTTGAGTGAATTTCAGCAGGCTTTATGTACTGTGCAAAAACATGAGCATAAAGTCAGCTGTAAACATGATTTTGTGTGATGTGTGTGTGAGATGGACATGTAAGAAACGTTAAAAATAATAATTTTGTTTGTACTAGAAGTGTTCTCTCTAACTGGGGGATCTATATTCCACAACGCTGCATCTATTTTGGCTCTCAGCATTCCCCAGATTGACCAAGACATACACATGTTAAAGCTGGGCAGGGAGACTGTTATTAGCTTGCTGCTAGTACTTTTTGAGCCCTGAGGCACTCCGTAGCTCCTCTGGGCTTCTACAGAAGAGCCTTCTGAAGGTACTGGCGTGCTGCACTCTGGCACATACTTCATAACGAAGGCATCTGAGATTAATACCTTCTTTCACATGCAGCCTTAAGGCTATTTTATAGGTTAACGAAGATGCCTGGTTTTTTTTGGGTAGATGGTGCGATAAAAAGTTAAAAAAACCAATGCCTTCCACTGTATAGTGCACTGAAATAAGTCACCATCCCTGGCTGAGAACGGGCACGGCCCGTCAGCGGGGCAGGACTGAAGGGAGGCAGGTGAGGAATTCCAAGACGATTTAGCTCAACTTTGGGGATTAAATCCAGGCAATTTTGGACTGAACTCCAACATCAGGTCTCATCGTTTCTTCCTTATCTTCATCGTTATTTCGGGGAACCAAAGTGAGAATCTCTGGAGGTGACCTCACCCTTAACCAAAGTGAGAATCTCTGGGGGTGACCTCTCACCCTTAACAGTCTGCTCTCCTGACATTTTCTTCAATCTGCTGTCCCTCTACCTCACTCTTCCTCCCCAAATTCATGGTAAACCGTCGATCACACGTTACAGGAACGTAAATTTGGGTTTGTACGCCCAGGGCACTGTCTGCCTCCTCTAAGCTGAGGCTGGAAACAGTGACCAGCATCTGTTACTGCCCCCTAAAGACATAGTGTCACGTCTCCTCCAGCAGAGCAGTTGCCGCTAACCAACACCATTCAGAGCACTGGCAGCGGCTGCAGGTGGGATACATCCTACTCCCACCTTCAAGATATACAGAGTCTGTCCTTCAACAACAGTTGAATAAACAACACGTTTAAAATGCAGCCCTTCTAACTGATTTAAAACTGTTTTATCCACTGTCTTATAGGCTGTCCACCATGCGAAGATGAAGATGCACTTCGTTAAATGAAACTAAAGTGCCGTTGTTACCCCAAAATCTGCGGAAATGAGTGACAGTTAGGGGACGTGTGACAACGAGAGAGATTGCAGGCGCAAATCGAAAGGGGGGCTGATTCACATCGCAGAGGCAGAAAAAGAGAGAGAGCGAGTCAGAGTGAGCGAAAGAGAGAGAGACAGAGACAGACAGACAGACACACACACACACACACAAACACACAACCTGTGACTTCATAGAAGCAAGATAAATGACCCCATTTAACATCTGAGGCTTTTTTAAGCCACAACGTTACCCGCAAATGAATGAATCGTGGCTTAATCGTTTGTTTCTCGGATTTGTTTGAGCATCTCTTTGAACGAAACCCGATCGCGTCATTTCTCTCTCGCCATAACGCGGGTCCCTGATAGCGAGCGGGCCCAGAATAGACCGAGAGAAAGAGGGTGATGTCATTGCAGTCGCACAGAGTGCTGCTCTTTAATCCGGAGAGGTTCTGCCCCCCCCCCCCCCCCTGCTTGCTGGCTGGCAGCCTGACGGATCCATGAGATGCTGAGAGTCCGAGGCAGGCCGCTAAAGGATCTGCTTATAAATGCCCCCAAGGCTGACTTCTTGCCCAAAATGAAGCGCATTAACGGGAATTAAATATCCGGGGGCTACAGAATGGGTATATGTACCGTGTGCCTCTTCGGAAAAGGGGGGGGGGGGTGATGATGGCAAGGGCCTGTGGCGTGTGCACACTGGTGGGTGAGTGTGTGAGTGCCCGAGTAATTTTTAGCACATTGCGTCGGACTGAGTCACCCGAACGGGTGACACATCAGCTGTGGGAAGTGCATGCTGTTCATCTTGGGGGGGGGGGGGGGGGGCATTT
>JABFEB020000033.1:17994882-18016309 GCA_019775895.2 Stomatorhinus ivindoensis
GCTCCTTTCCGTGCCTGGGGGAAATCGGAGAATCCCCCCCCCCCACCCCTACTGCCAGCCATCCAGCTCATATTTCTTGTCAATAAGCGTCCTGTGGCCCCTTCCCAGGTGGGGCCATGTTCTGGCCGAGTCGCCCACACATCAGGTTTGTGGTCAAGACAGTTCTGCCTTTGCCGACCTACAAATAAATCCACTGATGAAAGGGGGAGGGGGCAGATTCTGAAGCAGTGACCCCCCCCCCCTCCAAAGCCCTCAACCAGTCCAGGAATGTGTGCCTGGAGCAGGAATACTTACCAGGGACTACCTTGTCACACCAAGGGGGTGACAACCATGTACGAGTCACATCTGGAGCCTGACAGCACTTTTGGGGACAAATATCAGCCAGACGTGCTGACCGATCAAACTCTGCACCCAAAAACTGGGGCAGGACCACACAAGGTAGCGAGGGATCAGGACTGGAGCCTTTCCCAGGGAGTGGTGAACCCGGGACGGGATTCCACTCCATCGCAGAGCTACATAGGCGATTTAGAGGCAACAGTTAGCTGAACGTGAAGTCGACGTGTAAGGCAAACAGGCTTACTCAGACACAGAGGGCAGCTGAGGTTTAAAAATGTGACAAAAAAATTAATGACTATGGATAAACTGGAAGACGCTTTGAGAACAGCTGCGATTGAGGATATACTGGCCAAACAACCCTAAACCTCAGGGGTTGGTCAAATGGACAAAAAAACACTTCAACCACAAAGCTCATGTGCATTCTGTAGGACAAATAAACATACAAAGTAACACGTGAAATATTTTGCACCCGAGTGGGGTATCAGAACATGGCCTGAAAACCCGAACGCTGTTCCCAGGTTCGGCCGCACTGTGAGTACTGACAAGCTCAGAGTGCTGGGTCCGGCCAGCTGGCGTCCCGCTGAGACCTGTTCATTGGTGCATCAGTGCTAGAGCCTCTGGCTGAACCTTACTGGGGAAAAAAAAACATCTCATTTGGGTTTACTCTTGGACCGGACAACTACGCTCCACATAATCTTGGTGGTTCATTAGGGGAGAAAACGGGCCAGCTGTCACAGGCCGATCCACGAGGATGAGGAGGCATTGGGGGAGGCAAATGAGGATCGAAAGTTAAAGGGGGGGGGGCATCATATTAGGGTGGGGGTTCTGCAGCTGTACCCATGAGGAGAGGACTGATCCGGAACCGATTCAAGTCGTGCAGCTGCAAAAACAGCGGAACAACTTCCAATGCAGCTCATCGGCAATCTTGACAGAGTGTAGCAGGGATAGTAAAAACATTCAAACCCAGAGGTGCTAGACAGGGCCGCAAATGTCCGACATACAGGATTTAAGCTCATGTGGAGGTGATATACTGTAGGATCACCTCCACATGAGCTCACATCTGGAAAAATGTCTTTGGATTTGGCAGGGAGGGGTGGACTAATGTATGGCCTAAGCTAAACCACAGCCCAAGGCCCAAGCAAACATCAGGAGTCCCACATGGCAAGACCTTGTGCTGACTGTGCAATATTCTCCCTGCCAGCACCCCCCACCCTGATCGGTAAACTTTACTGCTGGGACTCCCCCCAACCATGCACCCCACACAGTAATTAGCGAATTATTGACGTTGCATCGGTTTTAATTCTCTCTCAATTTTCCTTCGGCTCAGAAAATAGCTAAAGTGCCCTGCTGCAGGAGCCCAGAAAAGTTCATCAGTTAATCCACCCCTGGAGGCAGGACGAGTAGGACAGCATTAAAAACACACACAACATAACGAGACAGCATAACGGGGCTGAGTAAGGAGACCGTATAACAAGACAGCATGACGAGACTGCTTAATGAAGCGGTCTGACACGCTGATATAACGAGACGATGTAACGAGACAGCGTAACAGGTCTGAGTAAGGAGACCATGTAACAAGACAGGATTACAAGACTGCTGAATGAGGTGATGTATTGAGGCTGCATAACGAGGCGATGTATTGAGGCTGCATAACGAGGCGATGTACAGAGGCTGCTGAACAAGGCGATGTACTGAGGCTGCTGAACTAGGCGATGTATTGAGGCTGGTGAGCGAGGCGATGTATTGAGGCTGGTGAGCGAGGCGACGTATTGAGGCTGCTGAACGAGGCGATGTATTGAGGCTGCTGAACTAGGCGATGTATCGAGGCTGGTGAGCGAGGCGACGTATTGAGGCTGCTGAACGAGGCGATGTACAGAGGCTGCAAAAAGAGGCGATGTATTGAGGCTGCATAACGAGGCGATGTATTGAGGCTGCATAACGAGGCGATGTATTGAGGCTGCATAACGAGGTTGTGTGGCAAGGTGGCGTAGTGATACTCCATAACTGTGTAACAAAGCTGTATAGCGATGCTGCATAAAGAGAATGCACTCCCCTCCTTTTCTCCGTAACATCAGTGCCTCACTCTGATCACCAACACCACAAACCAACCCAAGTGAGCTCACAGCAGAGCCCACACCGGGAAGCTCCTTTAATCATCACGAGACACGGTGATATTCCCCCCCCTGACAAACACTCTGGGCGCCAGACAAAAGGAAGAGCCTCATTAGGTGTCCACGCCCCCTGCTGACCCAGATAAAAACTGCACTTTGATACTGCCTACATTAATGACCAGTCCAAAATGAGCACAAGTATACAGAAAGACGAGCGATGGCGCTCTCATGTTCTTCTGCATTTACCAAAACCATCAGCCCCCCCCCAGCAAGAGCGCAGGACCCCTTATAACTGCCTGCAGCCACGGGCACAGAATTCATCTGCCGTTGTAACTAGGGACCCAAGAACAAAGGCGTTTGCTTTCATGAGGCCTCCACGTCAGGGGTACGCCCCTCTAGGAGGTGATGGAGGCGCTGGGGGTGAGGAGAAGTGTCAACCCCTAACTCATCCCACTGTATGCCACAGCCCTTAGCCAGATAAGCCTTAGAAAGAAAATAAAACGAGTGCATTTCAAAAGAAAATAAAGAAACATTCCCGAGGAGACAAAAAAGATCAAAGCTGTCCCATCCAAGCATCTCCAGGCAGAACCGGGGCATTCAAGGCATGCAGCGGGATTGGTAGAGTAAGCCTCGGCCTGCCCTGCACACCCTGTCCTCTCGCCGAGGGACACGTACAGTATTCATCAGGAGAGCTTGGTGACACTGGTGTGCAGAAATGTTAGGAGTCACAATACAGGCGACTGGTACCGTGTTTGGAATTCGGAAAACATATGGCATGCTTAAACTGAGCCCTCCCTCATAGTGCCTGATTCTGGAACATTCTATGGTGCAGCCCGCCCCAGTCAATCAGCCTGAAGAAAGGTGAAATCTCAGAGAGGCCTGTGATCCCCTTGGGCTGCGATTGAACTGAGTTACAACAACCCAGTGAGAGGCTCCCACGCTCCCATGCCAAAGCAGATCCTGTATCTTTACATCTCGTGCTGATCCACGGTCTGAGATGGAGCGGATGTGGGGGGGGGGGGGCTAGGCGGCGCCATGCTCTTCATCTGACAGCTTTGAGACGTGGCCCCCGCATGCGGGAAAAACCGTCGCCACCCTAATTATATAAATAGGTCACAGTTTGAGAAAGCAGGTTAAAGTGAGGAGGCCTGGTAGGTAGCGGCACGCGGGAACAGCGGCACTGGGGTGTAAAGACACGGTAAATCGGCTGGGAGGGAAAAGGGGACAGGCTCCTTAATGACCCATAAGTCTTTGCTTTAAGTGCATCCTACCCACTGGAATCCTACGATTCTCTGAGAACAAAGCCGCCCGCATGTTACACACTTTATTCTGTGAAAGGCTCCTGCCACATACTCTGATATGTGTATACCCCCCCCCGCTCCCTTAACCAAAATCTGGGTCACTGGAGCCTTTACAGTGTTTTTTTGAGCCTCGCCGGGGAGGTGGTGGGGGGGGGGGGGAGCATACATCAGGGTTCAAGGGAGAATGTTAAAAATGTACCGGTGATACGGTCGGTAAACAATAACAACAACAAGGTCACGCGCCCAAAGCAGACTACCCACAATGCACTGGGGCACACACCTCAGGGGTGAGTGAATCTGATTCCCACACACAGGCAGACAGCCTTTCTCCATCAGTCCCAGTGTCACGGGACAGCTGTTCAGAACGCGCTTTTCAGGAAAAACCTGAATCGTAGAATGATCAAGGGCCAGTAAAGGAGAGATTAACACTCATCCCAATCAGAGAATAACACTTGATAAACATTCTAATATTCTTCTGTCCTACACTCATAGAGGCCAGTTTATATCTCAGCAGGGTGGGGATCTGTAGGTTGTGGGTTTAAGTCTGACAGCTGGCGGAGTAATCACATCCCATTGGGCCAGCGCTTTCTTAACTTGTACGTTTCTTTACACAAAAACACCTGCTAAATAAATAAATGTAAAAACACACAAGGTAACATCAACTCCCTTTCCAAGCGTGTCAGAGACTGAAGGCTACAGCCTCCAAAGAGGACCATGGGTCTCATCCAGCCACCCCCACCCCCCGACCCACGTGGCTAAGAAACCAAAGCTGAAAATAATCATCCGCCTCCATCTCGGTGTGAGTCACCGTAATCACACACTCGATCGCGGCGTTGCTCAGAGGCAAGGCGAGCGACGCTTATGGAGGCAGCGAGATTGAGGTCAATCCCAATATTCTGCCGGGAGCTCTGCGAGTGCAGGGACAGGCGAAGGAACTTCTAGGATCTGGATGGTGCAGACGAAGCGAGGACTCGAGGTGAACCCCAGTGACGTGCCACAGCCTGTAGGGCGACGGCTAAAAATTCTGTCACCACTAAAGTTACACTTCATGTTTCTGGGGCCCCAGTCAAAAAGTCACTCTCGGGCCCCCCACTCCCTCCAGATCGTTCAAACACTAAATAAATAGCTAGCGAGTCACGTCAGAATACTGCCGCTAGCTAGCTTGTTAGCGGAACATGCAGGTTCCGCATCTCCGAAATAAGGAATATGGTTATTTAATATTCTGTGAAGTGAGTCTTTGTGGCCAACAGGGGGCCTGCAACCCTCAGGTGCCCCAGCATAAACACATGATTTCAGTGGTGGGAAACACCACCATTGGTCAGACTGACCCCAGGCTGACCCCGATTTACTGCAACGCCAGCAATGTAAAACTGTGCTGAGTACAGCAATGCTAGGTACACTGTACCTAACTTGGTTAACCAAGACCGATGAGCAACTGCTAATTATTACAAGAGTCCGCCATTAGCATAAGTGCAAATTCAGCAAGTGCAATCAAGAGCAACACTGTGGCTAAAATAGTCTCTAAAGAACTGAGCAAGCGGAAAATATATACAACTAAATATCAGCTGATAACGGCAGTCTTTTAATCTATTGCAGGGCATATGCAGAAAGTTCCTGTTTACAAAATGAAAAACGCTCTTCATGAATGTGGCAGTAGTTTCACATTTGCCTTTAGGTTTATTGGTATAAAAAGATATAAACAAAAGAAAATTGCTCATTTGTTTATTTTAAAACACTGGGAAACACTTTAATGAACAATGGATCATTATGAGGGGGGAAAAAAAATCAGTAAATTAGTGATAATTAGTGATTATTTCACAATGCTTGCCATTTCCAGACACGCTCCTTGGAGCAGACATGTACGCTTAGAAAGTTGTTTGCTACCTGAAATTTCACAACACAAGTCAACCTGCAGTGAGACTCTTATCTGTCAGAGACATTCTTCCACACTGGGAAGGAATCCAGCTAAAAGCCATGTAGGGTCTCTGGGAAACTTTGACGTGAACTTTGAGATGAGAGTCCCTCACCCCCGTTATCACAAAGACAGGCACTCTCCCCCCCCCATGCCCTACTCGCAGCCTCCCCTCCATCCGCCTGCATCCTCCACACAAACGACACCTGCAGAGAAATGGTACCGGCAATCGGAACTGCCTTCCTTCAGAGAGAGGGATTAATCGCCATCGAGGACAGGCGAAGGAGAGGAGGAGCTTAATGCCGATTTATCTCCCCCCTCCCTGCACCGTTCCCTGGAGATGCTCCTCTCCGGACACACCTTAACGTCCCGAGTCCTGCGGATTTCCTCAGGAGAATCGCGGCTGATTACTGCGCTGCCCAGGCTGATTTGGATTAACTGGAGCATAAGGGTCTTACTGTATATTGGCAATTACATGCCTGATATGATTCATAATCCGCAGACTTAGGGGTGTCTGTTCCCAGATTCATTTAAGTCATCTTGCATTATTTTCCTTTGCTTCTCTGCCGGTATAAGAATGGCATTTAATAACACACACATGAATCACACACGGAGCCTGTGTAACCCTATTCAGTCAGGAAATATCATTTGAATACAAACCACCAGCTAAACCATCGCATGGCTGCATCTTCCAACAGTCCACATAAAAAATGGAAAAATTAGTAATCTAATAAAAGGACAATCTCATTTTCCCTCTCACTAAACAAAAAAGTGCTCGATTTCACTGCTTTCCTGAAAGCCTTTTCCCCATGCAGGGGAACGCACACATGCGTCGCATTAAATCAGAAACGGGAAAGGGCAAAGCTGGAACTGGAAGAAGGCCAGATCCTACAGCCACTGACATCTTCCAGAAGGATGGTTTGGAAGGCAGACCAGGCCATGTGACCAGACTCATTTACGGCAGATTCACAGGGCACCTTATGGAGGTCCACATCACAGAGCGTGTCTCAGCATTAAGGCCACTGAAGGCCAACATAGTATAAGCAAATGAACACGACTGGTGAGCAAGCAACCAAAACAGCGCCCCCTAGTGAAGAGGCCCGCACTACCTTCATCACACAGATGGTGGGCAACAACACTACTGTATTGCACCTATACTTCTTAGGTTCTGCTCGATCTATGGGCGACGTGTAACATACTATGACCAGTAGGTCACTTGCTGGTTAGGCTCGCTAGTCACCCAGTAGCAGAGTACTCAGCTTGAAAGTCTGTGGTAAACAAATATAATTATAGACTGGCATTAAAAAAAATCATCAGCTAAGCAAATAAAAATGACAAATCCTAGCTTTTGGGAGTCATCTTCATAGGCTCAGTTCCTTGGGATGTGGGCAGGTATAGCAGCACTAACCGTAAAACCAGTAATATATGCACTTTATTCAGGTGCAATTATTCACAGTCCGTAATGCTCATATACCTAATATATGTGACTGTCAGTTTGATTGGGACAATTTCTATAAGACCCGCTGCTCTGAGATATAAATCACCTACGAGGAATGTAGTAAACAAAGCAGGCGGGGAGGGATTTTTTTTCCAGAACACCTTTCGTAGGGGTTATTGATGGGACATACACCTCACTCATCATCACTCATGCCGACATCGCCGCCATCAGACCCCCACCAAACCTGCAGAAATCCAGGGGGGTGGGGGTTGACGTGATATTACAGGGGCCCCTCTGTTTTTTTGGCCCCCTGCACTGAAATATGAGATATGAAAGAATAGAAAATCAATGGAAAATTGATTTGTGTGATGCTTCTCTCACGCTGCCCATCTACAGTACCTGTGTTTTTAAATGTACTTATTTAATTTGGGAGGGAAAATACCGGAAAGGGCGGCGTGTGGGGTTCTGTCACCCACTGTCACCTGCTGTGGTGACTCTTACCATGACCTGGATCCATGATGTTATTGTGCCAGTCATTAAATGGTAGCTCCAGGGCGTGAGATGGCCATCCATTAACCTTGGACCCTAACCCCCCCAACCAGGGTGCTGCTGAGGGGACAACCTGCATTATCAGGGTCAACGGCACCTGCCCCTTCCACATCACTGGCAAGCTGTCCTATTTTCTCTTCATTTTCTTCCACTTATTTTTTGGCACCGGTTTTGTTCCCAGCGTAAGGGCAGAGGGCTTGGAGAAGATTCCAACAGGAGGTGGGACGGGCGCATTAAAACTAAAAGCTTCAAGTGGACACCAATGGCAAACTGAACAATAAAATTTAAAACGACAATGTACCATTCAGTCGGAGCAGCCACCGCAATGGTGAGCCATGAACTCTGTTTCCAGAACAGAGAATAAGCTTGGCACCGTGATAATTATTGAGAATCGATGTACATGTGTGGCAGAAGAGTTAAAAAAAAAAAATCAGGTCATGAAAAATATAGGTGTTGAAAGAGGACCTAGTCTATTTCGAGACAGAAAGAGGCGGCACGGCGAAGCCTTGGGAATGAAGAGCGATGGAAGATTCTGGCATCCGCGGCCGATCCTGGAGCTGACAGAGGCCAGTCTGATAAAGAGGAGCTGATGTAACATCAGGGTGGAGTGACCTGCTCAGACCTCGACTGCAGGCAGCTATGAGACACTGATTCTGCTCTGCGGGGAAAAACCAGGAAATAAATGGGCAAATTTGAATTGCTAATTTTCTATCCCCGGCATATATTATCACATAGCTTGGGGTTTCATCCATGACTGCGTGTGCCGCTGGGGGGGGGGGGTGGTGGGGACCAACACGGAGAAGAAACAATTAATCAGGGCCGTTGGAGATTCCCGGGGCCCGAGCGGAAGCAGAAATCCTCCAAACCCATCCCTTCCCGTTGAAGTCCCACGGCACGAGCTTTCCAAGCATCGAGTGAGGCCGCACCAGCTTGGGTTTGGGGCCGTTTGAAGGAGTCCTTATATAGACGACAGCATTTTTTCGAATACCTAACAACTAAAACAGAGTCAAATGATCGCTATATAACTGCAGAATGCGGTTGCTAACATGGCTACTACTAACAGCTAACAGAGCTAAAGAATCACTACAGAAATGCAGGACACGGTCACTAACATGGCTACTGCTAATGGCTAACAGAGCTAATGATCACTACATGAACACAGGTCACTAAGAAGGCTACTGCTAATGGCTAATAGAGCTAAATGATAGTTACGTAAATGCAGGACACTGTTACTACGATGGTTACTGCTAATGGCTAACAGAGCTAATGATCACTACATGAACACAGGTCACTAAGAAGGCTACTGCTAATGGCTAATAGAGCTAAATGATAGTTACGTAAATGCAGGACACTGCTACTACGATGGTTACTGCTAATGGCTAACAGAGCTAAATGATAGCTACTGTACGTAAATGCAGGACACAGTTACAAACGTAGCTACTGCTAATGGCTGTTAGCCGCTAATAACCCCAGAATTATGTACTGATTAAACTGAGCTGCAGCCCAGGACCCCAAATGTGTTTTCCTGATTGTCAGAGAAGCATTTAATACAATAGGTAGGACCCCAACAGTAACTTTAGCTCCCTAAATTGGGTCCTTGTAACATAGACAATAGAAGAGGCTATAGGCGTTTACTGGAAATATTCTCTGAGAAGAACAAAGTTAATTAAAGATTAATTAAAAAAGCTATAAACTGGTTAATATTTACATTGAAGGAAAGTAACTTCCTTATACAATGTTTACTGTGCAGCCAGCATTGTACCTGCATGATAGGAGTGTCTCAGCTGGCCAGTACTGGGCACCGTAAAGACAGCTGGTGGCGACGAGGCCTTTCCCCCCCGCCCCCCTTCGTCATGCTTCATTAAGGGCCTTGTCCCCACGCACTGGATCCTGGGAGCGGGCCCGCGCCACATACTGTCATCCCCGACGCCGTGGCAGAAGGCTTGGGGGCAGCTGTTGTTTTTGACAAGATGTTCTGCCAGGATTGGTTTTACAGCTCAGGGTGTGCGATGTGTACTGTTTATGTAAGTCCACCGTTGCGAGTGTGTGTGTGTGTGTGTGTGTGTGTGTGTGTGTGTGTGTGTTGTGTATGCAATTGCCTGTGTCAGTTTTATTTTTTATGGCATGGTGATTCATGCTACCCAGTAAGGACAAACTACTGGGAACAGCGAAGGATTCTTTTGTGTAGACCAGACCTGCTTAAACGCTCAGCAAAAATATCACAACATGGATATAAACAATGACTTGGGCAGCATTCATAATGTTCATAATCTCCTAGCGGTCGCCCATCTCCAAAAAAAGAAATAAATGGAAGATAAAATATAAAATCCCACTTCAGATCTGTGTTAAGGTTTAAGGCGGTGAAAGAGATGGGCGTGTGGAACCATAAGCATCAAGGGCCGTGCGTCACGCTGGAGGCACCGGCGATAATTCAGGATGGCTCTCCACTCCTGGACGTCCTCCAAGTTCAGGCTAACACAACAGACTCAGCATACATCACTGAGTTAAGGCAACATCCCACTAGAGTCTAACCCCAGTGACATGCTGAGGCAATACAACTGCTATAGCCTCAATGAAGGAATTACGGTTATGATTAATAAGAAAATGGTAAGAAAATGATTTTAAGATGTTCTTCGCAATTTCCTATAAAACCCTTAGCACAAATAAAAAACTTTTAAAATGTTCTTTAGTATTTTTAAGGATGTTCCATGTGGGTTCAGTACATTTATCCTTAACGTAATCTAGTCAAACTGTACAGATAAAACAACCAGCTATTATACTGCAATATACATATTAAGGGAACAGCTTAACCCGGGTTAACTAAGAAGGCAAGAGAACCACTTACCCGGGTTAAGTGGGACACGTGTTGTTCAACAGCCCAGTCATGCTGGCCTGTGTCAGTGTGTATGTCTGTTTCTCACTCTCCCTCATGTACAGGTACCGACCAAAGTGCGTATTTCTCGAAGTGGCCGTCCAAAACGTTCTGCTTCGCCGGCCCGGCCGTCACGGGACACCGGCATCAGTCACGGCATAAACTCACGGTGCTGTTGAGCGGGCGCGGGAACGATCTCTATCGTACGGATTGGTTAGCGCCCTCCCGTGACCCTCCTGAAAGTTCCCACAAACCTCACAGATTCTAATCAAGCCGAAAGGCTCGGAAAATGCGGCGGCAATGACAACATCACAGAAAACGCTGCTCAGAGGTCACTGGTGAGATATGGGGGTAAGTGAAGGCCTGTGTTGGCCATCATCCGAAATTGTACATGGTGGAAACATGTAAGATTAGCTATATGAAAGGCAAGAAACAGACTCAATCACATTGCAGATTTGGGGGGGGGTGGGGGGGGCATAGTTTGTGGCTCGCTGGGTTTAGTTCCCCCCAAACAGACTCCAGTGGCACGGCATAGACAACCTGACCCTGAGCTCAGACCAAAACTTCACTCTCTCCTGCAATGTGTGCATTTACGTCATAATCCTAGGTTACATAAGATACGTGCAAGATAGACGGCAAGACAGTGCATGTGGAAATGAAGGAACTCCTATGCACTTGTGCAAATAAAACACAATGTTATTCCGGAACATTAGTGCGCGGTTTGTTTTCCGCTGCCGAGGCAAATACAGTATGTAATTACTGACGCTATGCTGCTACACTAAGCCAAAGCGTATGTGCGAAGCTCCGAACACAACCACCCGGATCAGAGGCAGAGCAGAGCGGCTTTCCGGGCGGCAGACGGGCAATTACGCAAAACAAATAAGCCTGAGTGGAGACAGAACGCATCTGACGGCCGGCTGGTGAGGTCACTTGCATCGGGTTTTTCGTACCGACCTAACCCCCCCCAGTCTGAGCCTCCAGCAGACAGATGGGGACCAGCATCGCCATCCCCCGCACCAAGGAAGCTCATGACAAACCCCAAAGATATACATAAAAAAAAAAAATCATTAATATTGGCAGATGCAGACACACCTGCGGGATCACTGGCCTCCCTATTCACACACGATCTAACGAGGGGCGTGGGGGGGCTCCATGCACGAGCAGCCTATCAGGCAGCTCACTTATTCTGGGGGTGGCGGGCTCTGTGTGTATTTTAAGAATGGCCCTAGAGGGACTGCAAGGGGCCCCAGGTGCAGGGGCTCAAGAGATGCTTCCGGAACTGACGGCACCTTCGTCAAATATCTGCTTATTGGCTTGATTAGACTCGTTCACTCCACCGTGCCTGATCCTCGACCCAGCAGACCCTGACTGACCGTCCATATGCAGGTTCTTAGGATCTTCCCATCTCCTTAGATCTTCTCCACAAAGATCAAACTGGGGCATGAGGCTCTTCTCTGCTTCCAGCTATTGACATATCTCCATGAGCTACCCATTTAAGTCAAGGTTAAGAGCGACTTCACAGTCACAACAGGTAATGCTAAACCTATAGCTTGAACTTAGACACAACAGTCTGCAGAACCATGTATCCATCCAGCCATTTATCCATCTGATCATCAGCAGACATAAAACAGCCTATCCCATAGGGCACAAGACAGCAGATACCCTGGATGGGATTCCAGTCCATCACAGGTCACACACACAAACACTTTACTATTGGAAACTCAGAAACATAAACTCATCAGCCTGTCTGTTTATAGACTGCAAGATGTAACCAGCATGTCACTGGGAGAACATGCAGACTCTACACATGTGGAGCAGAGGCGTACGAAGGTATGAAGGCATCTACATAGTTCTCTTCAGTCTCTGGGATGCAAAGCTTCTTCCTACAAGAACCTTCGCTTACCTGTCCCAAAAACAAAAGACCTCCAGCACTTCTCTAAGGATGAGTGGGGGGCTTGTTTCGGTATCTCCTGACGGCTGGCACGTGAAGACACACGGGGGACAGGAAGATGGGTGGGAGCATGGGGCCCCACGCCATCATGGCAAGAAGCCAGTAAGCTGAACGCCCTCCCACAGACGCAAAGAACAGCGTGATAGCGAGAGGCAACAGCGGCGGGAGACGGCGGATTCCATCCAAGTGCTGATCCACATGTGCCGCCGGCATGGCGTGGTCAACAGCAGGAAAGACGCTTCACAGACTGACGTTAGACACCCCCAACCTGCAGCCGATGGAAGACAAGGTCCTCAGAAGGGCCCGATAATCATTAAACCAGCAGGCTGTTCGCCTTTATCTCGTCCCCTGAAACAGCACTAGAGGGGGGGAACTGCTTCGGGCTACGGACATAGGAGCCAATTAAAACGGCATCATCGAACCGGGGCAGGGATCTCAGGTCTGTGCCGTCCCAGTCTTCAAAGCCCACGTCTCCTTCCAGTCGATGCCTTTCATTCTGTCTCTGTAAACAGCGTGCGGTCATGTCACGGCGGCGTAAATATTTTACGAGAAATCTTTAAAATATCGAAGCGAACTAACAATCAATTTCATACTGAAGATGCACCAAGCCGGCAGCTGGGGCAATTGACCTCTTTCGTATGGAATAATCTGGATCCGAAAGACCAGTTTTGTCTAAAAACACAGAAATTAATCCCCATGACAACTTTGATCTTACCTGCTTCTACCTCATCACCTATAGCATCACCACAAAAAAAACGAAATCCTTCCAAAAGAGAAAAAAAAAGAAGTCTAATCCGGATTAAGTCTTAATAAAAATGATAATGTCTAAGCCACAGGACTGGCGGAATTCCCAAAATCTCATTGCAGTCGCATTTATCACCCAAGCACATAAAAACGTTTAAAGATCTTGTCACCAGCGTGGGAGATGATGACGGAAAGAAAAAAAACACCCATCTGTTAATACACTTCAGCAGCTAGTGAAAAGTCTTCTGTGTGAATTTGTGAAGACCTCTGTGGGGTACGGAGAAGGCTGCTCGTTAGCAAGGTGAGCATTGGAGAGCAGTCAATACTTTAGAAGGTGCCATTGGTGTGGAACAAAGTCTCCAAAGTCTAGTGAGCTTAAAAGCCACACCTGTGCACCAGACATTAAAGGGTGTCAGACTAGAAGCTTCGATCAAACCAAAAGGGAAAACCATGAACTCACACCTCCTGATGTTCCACGACTACCAGAGCAAGGGAATTTAGTTCAAAGATGTAAGAGGACCATGCGAGAACCCTGATATGACACCCAGAATCCACAGAAACATCAAGAAGGTTGATGTGGATCAGCAACCCCACCTGACACATTCAAACATGTAGCTAAGGACACCCTAGTTAAGAGATGGGTGTCTGACACATCAGCCGCTCATAACTACCTGAACCACCAGCTGATATGAGCTCTGGTCATATATTTTTATGGTGGCTCATTAGGGACATTTACCATAAAGTTTCCAAATCAAACTGTACTTCTGCATGTTTACCTTTTCTCATCAGCATCATTTATAAATAATCTGTATAAAATTATTAAACTTTAAACTCAAGGCAGTGCTGGGGATAAATTATGAATGTCAGTAACATTTACATAATTTCGTACTCAAAACACAGCAGTGTGAAACAGCAGCTGATTGGTACTACTGAAAGGTTAATTCATTGTTAGCCTAGAGTGAGAAGGAACTAAATCTATTCACTGCAAGCTTTGAGTGAAATCATTCATGAGTTGGTGATGGGCTTCACCATTGTTTGTATGATTTTTTTTATACATGACCTTTCCCCCCTGTAGAGTTTTATATAAACAAAACCACTCCGCTGTGTAGCAGCAGATTTTCAAGCGTTGCAGTCATACCATTGATAACAGAAGTGCATCAAAATTACAGAGCGCCCCAGTGTATGATTTCCTGCAGTAAATAAGACCCCGCAGTAATAAAAAAAGGTTGCATTTATGACAGAAAACTATTTATTGTTTCAGTTACGCATTATAATGATCAATAATTTAACAGTTCAGTTTTGTTCAGAGTACAAAAACCATCTTATGTTTAAACAGAATGAAATGACTAAACAATTCAGTTTAACGAGATCAACACTAACAACGGAGAGAAAACACACATCTAATGGTAGTTATATTTTTCACTTTTTAAATTATGTTCTTTTCATGCGGTGAATTTTGAAGGTCCCGATGACCAGTCTCTTGCCAAACAGAACATTATCAGTCAAATCTCTCTGACCCGAAGTATTTTTTTTCAGAAAAGTTATGAACTTTCACCAGCATTCTTGTCAAATGCTATGATTTGCGTTTTGCTATCTGATGGTCCGTCATTCTCAGAAACACTGACCCGTGTGATGCTCACATTCTGCCAACAGCTGACAGCCAACAATCTGTGGTGCCTTAAGTTGCGACAGCAAAGAGTAGCTTTTTTGTTTCTTGATTCAATCCATCCATCCATCCATCCATCCATCACCTTATTCTGGTCAGAGTCACGTGGAGCCTGGAGCCGCACCCCTGGAAGCACTGGGAACAAGGCTTGAGGACACCCTGAATGAGATGCCAGTCCATTGCAAGGCACAGAAACACACGCGAACAACCACAGACGACTTAAACCACTGACGACTAAAACCACAGACGACTTAAAGTCCCCAAACTGTGGGAGGAACGCAAGCAAACTCCACATGTATAGCGGAGGTGGGATTTATACCCCCAAACCTGGAGAAGTGAAGACAGCAAGACAACAGACATGCTGCAATGGACACATTACATTTCTGTGACATTACTCACATTATGATGACATTAAAATAAGATACACCAGAACGTTGACCTCATATTTTCTTGGTTTGGCCACTCATGCCATCATACATTGCATGGAAGGACTTCGAGCCGCAGAACCCAAACAAAGAGAGATCCAAACTGACTTCAGGGACAAGATAAGTTCTAGTCCAGGTGGAATGATTAGCATGTTATGTGGAATGCAATGGAAAAAAGCTTTCCTTATCTCAGCAATGGGACCGTAGCTGACTAAGCATATGCTACCATACACGATAAACAATGGGGTGTAAACAACAAGGTTACAGGCAGTGTGTCAAACCCATGGAGGTCTTCTGGCATGGTGAGAGGTCTTCTGGCATGGTCAAATCGACTTACTATGTTGGCACCCACTCAGAAGATTACGCCCTAGGCGTCACCAATGTCACCTAATAACCAATGCTGGTAGGATGCAAGGTCACAACCTGTACCACTGTCCTCTTAAGGGCCCCCGATGGTATAGACTCTCCAGCATCATCAGAACTAGGCCACTTCTGGATTCTCTGTAGAGGACCTGGGACCCAGGTGTCAGATCTGGGAATAACAGGATGTGTCACAAGAGATGATGGGAGTTACACTGATGCAGAATTATTTCTTCCAGACGATCATAACCTTCAACCATGAGATGGAGGAGGACTTCATGCTTGGAGCAAGCATGGAAGAATATCCTGTTTTAGAGGCATGGGGTCAGAACATAGGACCATGTCCAACTTGGAATTGACAAAATATTTTAATAACAATGACTGCTTCATGGATAAAAATGCATTCATTTCTCAAGAGGGCCTTATTCTCAAATTTACCTGGTCAGTTGAGAGTTACTATAAGGACGCCATTTTGTTTCCTCTGTCATATCTCAGATGAAGGGGTTCCAAGCCAGAGCTGAGCACACAAACACACACAGATGGATGGAAAGGACATGACAGGACACTCGAGGCATAAATTTGGGTCAGTTCAGTCCCCAAAAGGGGACCAGAATTCTTTTTTCCTACAGTATTCGTTCCCAAATTAAACATCGGACACAGAGTAACCTTCCAGTTCCACGTCAAACAAATGAAACCACCATAAAAGCAACATTAAAATGAAAGCACAGAACTGCCCTCGTTTCCTTTAATTAAACCCTCAAGAATTTGCAAGGCATCAAGGTTCTTGAGAAGTAAACAAAGGCATTTTTGATCCTTCCAGTCTCTGCCTCCCCAAAATAGTTCATGTTTATGCCGAACGCTCCAAGATCGCAGGCATCTAAATGCTAATTATTAAATACTTGTGGTATGCAAATAGAGGCGATTAAAGGGGGCTTTTTTCAGATGCCCCGGAATCCAACCTCCCGCTATGCGGCCCCATTTGACTTTAAGTGAACTTCCAAAGCAAGCATAGTAAAAGGTCTCAGCAGCGCCACCCACTGTCACTGAACATAAAATATCGGTTACTGTGCCTTCGCGTGTTTCCCATACTCTGCATTTTTATATCCAAACACTCTGTAGACGTTTTTGACCAAATTCTATACAGTGGTACCTCAGTTCTGAAACTCATAACTCAAATTTCTTAAAAGTCGAACCAACCAGTTCGAAAAATAAATTACCTAGAACTGGATCTGAATCTCAGAAGTCAAACTGTGAATGCTGACCTAAGATAACTTGTATGCAGTGGGAAATGAGTCACGCGGTACAGCTCTCAGCGGAAACAAAGGGTAACGCTTCAGTCTCAGCCTCGCATTCGCCGTGATAGCATCGTGCATGTTTACACTAGCTGAGTACATATATTTAGATGGCAAAAATAGATTTAGATAATGATAGACAGTAACAGTAATTATAATAAAATACATTTTAAAATAGATTTCTTATTAATTATTTTAATATTAACAATAAACCATTAATACATTTAATTATAATAATATTGTCGTACCCAGCGGGGATAGAACAGAGACAAAGGTGCAGACATCAGGGTATCGGGGAATACAGGGTTTAATTACAGGTAAGGCAGGCAAAATGCAGATAGACAATACAATGACCGGATTGGGGAAACAAACTGAAACGCTGACTAAATACAGAGGACTAATGACAACAACCAGAAACAACTAATCACATGGGGATTCCACACGGGGTTAACGAGGGGGTGTGGCACACGGTAGGAGCGGGCGATCGGGGTAGGACACGTTTTTTTTTACACATTGTTTGGATACATTTATTTTCTTACTTTACAAATTACTGTTTTGATAAATGTGCTTAGATGTGTAAAGCACAGTAAATGCTCTTCTCGTTTTAACTGGTTCATTTTATGTTTAAATGATTAAAAAAAAAACAAAAAAAATTTTGGGGTCGGGAACCAATTAATTGGATTTCCATTATTTCTTATGGGGAAAATTTGATCAGAACTCGATTCGGTGCTCTGAATGGATTACGTTTTAGTTCTGAGGTACCACGTACCACTCTATACGAATGCAAGAAAAACTCTTAAAACTTGACTCCCTCCTCAATGTAAAACAGTTAATACCCCATGCGTGCCACACTCCTCACCCCCGCACTCCAGTTTCCACCAAAAAGTGTAAATAAATAAAAGGGAGCCGGTGGGGAACATGCCCCAGCAGGGCTCTGCCTTTTATCTGCCGTATCCTTGGAGGCAGTGTGGGCTCTATTTTGGGATGTGCCTGGGCTAAAGTGTTCATTTCCTGCTCCTCGGGAAAAGTTTGCCGAAACGTCAGCGTAGATAGCCAAGCGCCCCCCCCCCCCCATCACCTTCATTGTGAAATAAGCGAAGTGGGTGAAGTGGAGGACAGGTAAGCAGTCAGGGAACCGAGCCAGCAGCTATTAAATCGGCGTTTAACTCTGGGGCAGTGTAGCATTCTGTACTCCCTACTTTCAACTCTACACACCCTGCTAGAACGTAAATTGATCTCTTTCGGTGCAAGCGCGCAATTTGCCACACGTGCTCAGCTTCTGTACCTCTGCTGTGCAATACCACAGCTATATAGACCACAACTGATCTCAAAATGCGATATCATAATGTCTTTTGAAAAGTGTCTGTCGATCAGTTTTGCCCTCGGTTGTTTGGAAAAAGGCAGGAGTCGCGCATAAAAACAAGTACATAAATCAACATAATCTGCAGATTCCCGAGGCGACTCAGGAAGCAGGTGATAAGCGTTTCGGGGGACTTCAAAGCTGGGAATACGAGCAGGACTGGAGGAATGAGCCTGAAAGGACCACCAGGGCCATATGGAGGCAGAGACCTTGTGTGCTGAGTGATTTTGTCCAGTCTTTGAGCCAGAGCCACAAACACTGCGGACCCCAGCAGCCTGGCTTGGTCATGCAGGGATCGGGGATGGTCTGCACAGCTATGGTCCTGCTCCCCACAGGCAGAGTACCGAGAACATTCTGGCATCTCCACAAAATCATTAGAATGTTTACGTTGCATGAACACAACAGCGTCAGGGACGGTTTACATCGAAATATGTTCGTACGCACTCATCCATTGGTATTCTTCTCAAATCATCACTCCCAAACTTGAAAATCCAGCCTCAGTCCGCCGGCAGTCACTAAGCCCACCAATGAGATAATGTGACAGCCAATGAAAACCTCTGCCTGACAGCCATGTGACTTCCTCTCATGAACAGTCAGCCAAATGATGAGCGTGTGCAGAGAACATGGCCTGTTCCGGCACCCAATGCCCGTCTGCCTGCGGAGCCTACTACGTGTTGCATGGCTTTTTCCAATGTTTTCCTTTATAAAGCAACTATTTTTCTGGTTCAAATCATCTTATACTCAAAAGCTGACCTTCAGTAACTGACAGAGCATCACAGAAACATCTGTTGCATTTCACAAATCGAACATGCTTGTTAAAGAAACATTTCAGAAGAACTTTGACAGACTGAGAGTCCCTCTCCAGTCAGGATATTCCTTGGAAACACATGGAAAGAGTCCAGAGAGCGAAAGGTCGATGGCTTCTGGCTCACAGACACAGATGACAAAAAAAGAAAAAAAAAAGCCCTCCCCTGTAGGGCCGCCCTCCTGTGGGAGGGGTAAAAATAGCACAAAGAAGGGCAAGGGCACAAGCGAAAAACACATCACTGCAGGATTCAAAGGGGAAGCGGACAATCACCCTTCCTGAACGCTCCTCACCTTCAAACGGTCTTCGTCTTTCTCCTGTGACGATAAGGCTTGTTAACTTAAGGTCCACTGCTGGGGCGCCACGCAGGACATTCATACAAGTTATAATATGAGAGCGATAAACCAGGTAAGGGCTACAATGTGACTTTCACACCCAGGTACAGGGGACTGCCAATCACGACCCAAAATTGCTAACTTAATGCGTCGTTTCATAGCGTTGTGGTTCTTCATACATTTTTTAGACAACGCTACGTTTTTACATCACTTCCCATCTGCTCCTCAAATACGTTTCACCTTCAGGGGCAGCACATCCCAGACCTGTCCTCCATCTCGAGGCTTGTTCAACTCTATGTTTTGCAGAAATCCT
The DNA here is from genome assembly GCA_019775895.2 of Stomatorhinus ivindoensis. Lineage (NCBI taxonomy): Eukaryota > Metazoa > Chordata > Actinopteri > Osteoglossiformes > Mormyridae > Stomatorhinus > Stomatorhinus ivindoensis. Next base: position 18,014,653 of record JABFEB020000033.1, read on the forward strand.
GTTTGGTTCTGCATATCCTTACAGGTTCTGGGGACGACACTGCACTGAATAACCCTTATTTGTTGAGAGGGACCATCTATCCAAAAGCGCTGGTCCCTGTGGAGTAAATGGGGATCATAGGGTTTCTAGGGTTACCATAAACAGAGCCAGAGGGAGGCGCTAGCCAGACATAAGGGCAGCAGATGTAGCTCGTGTCCCTGGAGACTTCAGCCCCTCTGGCAAACAGAAGATCGCCTCTCTCACTGACCACGGACAGTTGGCACCATTTAACCACAACTGCTACCCTGACCATCAGACGACACCGTACTCCGCGCACTCACGACTCAACACTGAGCCACAGCAGACGGCCAAGCACAACGACCCCATTCAGGAGGGGATTGGGGTGGGCGGGGGTGCTATGTGCTGGGGGGCCCGGCACAGTCTAGCAAAGCCAGATTCCTGGTTTCGCTCTGACTTTAAACCCAGTTTAACTGGGAATCCCTGAATAGCAAACTTGCATATTATGTCACATTTAAAATGACCTTTACATTCATTTATTAGGCACTCCTGTCCAAAGCGATGTACATTTTTTGAGTTTGCAGGCTCAGACAGTCTCTGAAACGAGTGGGGGTTAATGGCCGTGCTCAAGGGCCCAATGGTGAAATCACTCTGCCGACCCAGGGATCTGAAACGGCGACCTTCCGCTCACGGGCACGCATATCATCAAAATCATACAGCACGGCGGCTCTCCGTCTGTCGACGTAAATGAAACGCCACTGAAGCTTGCAGGAAGCCACATAAGAAAGAAAAAAACAACATTTCAAAGCTCAATGCTTATCCATGTTTTGACCATTTGCACAGTCCGTCAAGGTACCAGACAGCTGCACCGGGCGTTTCAGCACGAGCCGCCACAGCCGACCACAAACATGTTGGGGGGGAAGGCTGGCATGCAGGAGCTCACCGGCTTTCGCCAAACGGCACTGAGCCGCCGCTTGAACCTAAACAGACAGGTTAATAATAAAAGCCTATTCCAGCGACAAGGGTGCTTATTGCCCCACGGATTAACCAAAGCCATGATGTTGTCCCCAAACCCGACGGGCGGCCGGTGTTGTCCTCGCCCAGCAAAGACGACGAATCATGTGTTGTGTATCAGAAAGGCAATCGGGGGAATGTAAGTGTCTCCCAGCTTAGACAGAAAATGAAGATGAGAGGTGAGACAGCCGGCTACACAGTGCGGCCGCATTTACAGCCTATTATATGACGGTCGACACGGCAGAATATGGTCAGTCTAACCCTTATGTTTCACCCCGTTTCACCCTGTTTGCTCCACATTGGAGCAGTCGGCCAGTAGTTCTGGGTAAAGCTTCCATAGTTTGTTTCAGATTGTGGAAATAACACCATTTTATCTTGTGTTTTTCTATTATTTCAGGCCAAATTCAGTTAGTTTTAGGAGAAAGAAAGATTTGGCGAGAGAGTAAAATTGTTGTGTAGCTAAATAATGCACCACTAATGTGTCAGACTCAATTCCCACCACTTAAGGGGGCAATTTGGGTGGGAAACTTTTACATGTGGGGAAATCTCACACGCTAATCCTATTGCTAAAAGGTTAAATATGTGAAATTCCTCAAATATATTTCCAGTCACACAATGGTGTGTCTGTGAACCAGCTGAGTGTCCT
>JABFEB020000033.1:18025650-18039725 GCA_019775895.2 Stomatorhinus ivindoensis
GGGGGGGGGGGGGGGGGGGGGGGGGGGTGTCGACAGGGCCGAAGCCAAGGCTGCCTGCCCACTGCTGGATGCATTGGGCAGGACAGTCTGTGTTTGGCAGTGATGTCATTGCCTTGCCAGGTGGGGGGGTGCAGAGGACAGGAACACTACTCACCGCCATCTTCTCAATCCACCCACGCGGGCTGGTGCTTTTTCTCAGGAAAATACAGATTTTCTGCATAAATTGTATATTTAGGACACTGCAGCAAGGCAGGGAAAGACACATAGACTGTGGTACATATTTCAGCTGCATTGGGAGACTTTTCACTTGCAAATTATCGAACCTCGTTTGTCTCATAATGGCTGAAATCCATCCAAAATCCACAAAGGTATAGCACAGATCCAGGCTCTTGCAGTTTACCATAACCATATGGTTACTCGGCATGGGGCCGGGGGGGGATTAGCCCGGGCTAGCTCAGTCACCCTACAGAGAAAAGATCTGGGAAATTCATTGGCGATGCGTACTGGATGGTGTGAACCCGTGTTTTGGAGTTTGTGTACAGTTTGTGACTTTGGAAGGACACAGTCTAACAGCATTTATGTGAAGCGGCTACAGATATGCAGAGCTTTAATTCTCAACACTATGTGTTAAGCCAGTGAGGTGAGGCAGAATGCCCACTGACCAGAGTAGGGAAGAGAGTCTGGTATTTAGGAGGACAGGGATTTAGACAGACACCTGCAGAATCATTTCTCAGCCATGTGTATGGGGTTGGGGTGGAATGATGGTGCAGTGGTTACCACCCGCACCTCTGGGACCTGGGTTTGAGTCTTTGCCAGGGTTCCCTGTGTGGGGGGTTTGCATGTTCTCCCTGCGTAGTTGTGGTGTCCCCCCCACAGTCCAAAAACATGCTGAGGTTAATTGGACTTACCAAATTGTCTGTAGGTGTGAGTGTGCCCTGTGATGGGTTGGTGCCCTATTCTGGGTTGTTCCCTGCCTTGTGCCCATTGGCTCTGGACCCCTTGTGAGCAGTTTCAGAGAATGAATGAGTTTACTGGCATGTGCACTGGCAGAGTGCCTGTTTATCTTTTCTTCGGGAGCTGTGGTGTATCTGGTCATGTAACATCACTTAGGCCTGATGCACTTTCACCTGAAACAGCAGATGAGCGGGAGCAAGAGGAAAAATTAGATCTAAAAACTTCGGCCTGCTCATTTTGCCTGTGAATCTGACCCAGGCCTCTCGGAATAGATATGGTGGGTTTGGGCACAGCGTGAGGCAAGCCCCGGGCCTTTGCGAAATCGGGATCGTGTTCAGCTGCATCCTGAGAGCTCTAGTGCTGCCCTACATCACTAGTTGCTGATTTATATAAAGAATTAATTACATGAGCCCAGCAGAAGGTCACTCTGTCGAGGATTATTAGGGGAATCTTTACCCCTCAGGGACCAAGGGAGCCGATCCTCGAGCAGGAAACTCACTCTTTATCCATGACTCACCACTCACTGCTGCCACCTGTCCCATAAAAACGTAAATGACTGCATTTGACTCTGTTACCTGGCAATGTCATGCTCATTTTGATGCTATATTCCGGCTTAAGCCATGCCTCTGTAAAAGCTGGATACCTGTGACGTGACTTTAATAAGACGGAGCCCTTTACAGCTATTAACAGGGGGAAGCTAACAGCTATCTAACAGGCTGTGCGATCCCGCTGGAGGTGCATGGCTCCGAGGCGCAGTGCACATTGCTGGCTAACAGGGAGGCCTCAATTACATCAGGACAGGGAAAGGGCCCCCCCTGCAGATAAGGGCTATGGATCAACGGCTCTGTCTTTCTCAGCCGCTGGTCCTCATCTCCATCGTCTCTTACTTGCTGCTCGATATCAGAAGACCTCAGCAATGTTTCCATTCAGGAAAACTCTGTCTGACATAAGCAGTGCACAAGTAGGATAGGCATTAATAAGGGTTTTAATGTAATTGTAATGTAATTATGTTATTTAAATATATTTGGGATAAATATTGTAATGAAAACCCGCAACTACCCACAATGCTGAGAAGTACCACTTTAAAATGTAAAACCTAAAATTCAGTTTGACCAGTTCAGTATGAAACCAGTGGGATCTTGGTTCAGGGACAGCAGAACAGCTGGGCTGACACGCCGTCATGGTGTTTGGTCGGCTCCGGGATTGACACCCCCTGAGTGTGTCTGATTGATTCAGCTCAGAGGCCGAAAGGTAGTTTATTGCTGTGTGATTTTATGCCGTCGCTCACCTCCAGCTTAATCAACCCAGGCTAGAATCATTGGAACGTAACGCCCCAAACTCCACGTGCACTAATCCTGAACTGCGGTAATGTCACTGCTGAGGAATCTACTAGAAATGTAATTTCAGAAAAGCCAGAATCAATCAAAACATATTCTGCCGGACAGAAATATCACAAATCAATTGCAATTCAAAGGAAGTAGAGTGATCTATCTCAAGTGGCCACTTGACTATGTAACATAACTATGCTGTGGCATGCAAAACAATATATAAAAAGTCAGAGTCAAACATACCCAGCAGGACACAGGAAGTGTGAGAGAGATCTGATTACGGATACTTAACTCCCATAATGCTATATGGGGGCTTTTTAAGGAGGATCCACTATCTTGTGGATCCTCCTTAAATAACAGACCGACTGAAAGAGTCCCATTGAATAGGGTAATAAACCGATTAATGACCAGGTGTAAAAACTGATTTCCAGGGAATACGGGACTAAAGCCACAATCACCCAGCCATCCATCTTCCGACTGCTTATCGCTTATAAACAGCCAGATAGCTAACAGGAAAATTAACGATGGGGAGTCAAGGTCTTTTGTACACCAAGGGGACAGAGCCGCTCAACAAGGCAAGATCTGCCAAACTTTCTATGACTTCATAATGAGATAACATAGTGTTTAAAGGCCGAGACAATTTGAATGTCACATCTAAGCTTTCTGGGTGGACTTTGCCTGACCTGGGTCTAAAAAACAGGTAATTAGACCAGGAGAGAAAATGGGATGAGATTTATGGTGTGAAGGCGTGTGAGAACAGCGCAGTGATCTGCTGCTCTCTCAGGGGGAGGCTTGTTGGGTGTGATAGATATGCCAGGGTGAATTTGGGAAGCCGGTTTTGCTCGCAGCCGACCTGACAGCTCTTCTTCAGGGGGGACGAGACGCAGTCCCACAGGAGTCCTGATCCACAGCTTTCTGTCAGAGCCAGCATTCAACATGAAAACCAGTCATATACCAGCATTCTTCATGGTTCTCAGTCACTAAATATCCTTATAATAATATAACAACTGTAAATAAGTGTTTGATCTACCGTCACTAATTCAATGCTTTGTTCTTCGAGGATTGCTGGGTGAACATTTAATTATTGATCCTGTGATTTTGTTTGTCTTCCCTTTGTGGTTCACTTCTGAAAACGGGGGGAGGAGAGTCATGTCAGAGATAGTTTGGTGATACCTTCCCCATCAAAACACCAAACTCCGTAGGGTTTCACATGCTGAATAGGCATAAACTCCTTACAAAGAAAGCCTGAAATGTATGGATTTTCACACTGGAGACATTGATAACCCACACAAGAAGCAAAATGCACACGCAGGGAACAGGTTGCATAGCGGCTAATAGGCGGCAAACGGGACTGCTGGGGAGGGATATGGGAAGCGGGGAGCTTCAGAGGGAAACATGGTGGTGAGAGGCGGCTTGACGGCGCAGGAAAGCAGGAAAACCCCAGAAAGTGTGTTTAAAGGAAGCTGACAGCAGGCAGTCGGTGTGGCCTGCGGGTTGCGCTCTCACGGACCGCGACCTATTTGCGGCTTCGCTCCTAGTGCTCCGCTAACGAGCGGAAGTGTAACGAGCCGTCCTCGCGAAGCCAGCTGGCTTCATGTTCGCAAATGGCACCAACTCAGACCCTGAAGGGGCTTCAGCAGAAGATGGGCCTTCAGGCAAGGGCCTCTGTTTTAATAAGGAATGCCCAACACGGACTTCACGTCAAAGTCCCCGCAAAGAAGCAGATTCTTTCCCGCAGCTTCTCTTTGTTCCAGCGGGCTGTCCTCTTGACGCGTCATTCGGATCCTCAGATAAGCTGGACAAATGGCAGAAGGAATACAGCGCCTTAGTTTAAAATCACAGTTAAACGTTAACATGGCAAATGGATACATTTTACTGCTATTGAAATTTATCACATCTGCAAAGACAGTCATTTAGTGAGGAAGATATTACATTTTTATGACTTGCCTGAAAAGACTCCTCCACGCAGTACACTTCTTGATGTTCGAATTGTCAGACTCTGAATATTTAATTAAACTGGATCTTTAGGATTCCCTAATATCTGTCAAAGATAACATAAATGTGGTCAGTGTCTGGAAGGTTCTACTTTTTAATACTAGAAAAGCAGATACTGGATGTATCTCCAGGTACACCATGCATTTGTCATGTTATTTGCTATAATTAATGTTCATATATAGTAAGTGCGTTTAGAACAGGGTTATTCAAATCACGGTCCTCGAGGTTCGAGCACTGCTGGTTTTCCAGCCTTCCTTTACCTCTCAGCCAGGTGTGAAGCATCTGGCCAATGAGAATCAATAATTATTAAACTGATGACCTGGGAGAACTGAAAACAAGACCTGGATTTGGAATGGAGGGCCAGATTTGAAGAGCCCTGGTTTAGAATAAATCAGCAAGCTCGTCATTTTTCAGAGTGCAGAGGAGCGAGACGGGCATGAAGCATCCGCAGTCCCCCGATCTCCAGAGAAGCAGGAGACCAGCAGCACCAAGGATTCTCAAATGTGGAGTTCGGTTTAAAGAGCTTAATAAATCCTGCACCTTTATATACTGATGCCTAGATTCTCTGAAGGCTGATTATACAGACAGTGTAATGTTAAGAGCAGCATTGTGATCATTACTTTGCAGTAATTTCATGAGAAACAGCAGGAGTGTTTTCCTATCTGTGGCATAGTTTAATGTGGGAAATGGCCAAGACAAAGAGGAATGCACAGAGGAATGCACAGGAATGCACAGGAATGCACAGAGGAATGTACAGGAATGCACAGAGGAATGCATCTCTATCACATCATGTGTGACAACTGACAGTATATTTCTATTAAAATTAACTTCAGATATGCCCTGTCACCCCCCGAAAGCTGCCCAGCCTAGTAACACAAATCAGCTCTGCTCATTTCTTTTTGCCCCCCACCCCCACCCCCTCCGCATCTCTGTGGTAATGTGACTTCTTACTAGCTCTTCACTACTGAACTCCCAGCATTAATGTTTCATCTGGCTGAGAAGTCGTTTCACTCTGGTTCACACTGCTGCTCTACCCAACGGGGCTATCAAATATTTAAATATCCGGCTGCCGGAGAGTGTGGGAGGGCGAGGGGGTTGGGAGGGGGGGGTACCTCAGCTACTCTGCCAACACGTCGTCACGCCACTGAAGGATGCTGGGAGTGCTATAGTTGATTGAAAGAGTTGACTTGAGGCACCTGGCAGGCAGCCCTGAACTCAGGTCTACAGAAGGACATAACTGGAGAAGCCAGGGTCAAAACAGAAAGACTTAAACTGCTCCTCCTTCTTAATGGCTAATGCTTTTCAATCAATCAGCCAATCAAATAATCAGCCAATCATCAATCAGCCAATTAGCCAATCAATCAACCAACCAACCAATCAATCATCTATCTATCTATCTATCTATCTATCTATCTATCTATCTATCTATCTATAACATGACCCATAAAATGAGCTATGCTGTAGTAGCTCAAAAACATGTGCGTTATACTAACAATGACAAAGTTGTGGGTTCAATTCTTAAAAGCACACATACACTGTAAGGTTACTGAAAGTCACCTTGAATAAAGACAGACTAAGGAATCTACCACTTTCTCAATAATGCTGAAGAAACCTGTGTTGGCACCACACTCTGAGTCACGCAAACATTCCCGATGCCCCCCCAAGGACGTTCGAGCTGCTGCCGTGCTTCTGGGCCGACTTTAATTAACTCCCCAGGAGTCACTCACTGGAAGCGGACGGGCACTTCTCCGACAAAACTGCCGTTTGATATTCCAATCGGGAAGCCGTTAACGAGATGCAGGATCCATATGAGGGGGCAGCGTGGCGGTTGCACTGTCGCCTCCCACCTCTGCGACCTGCGTTTGAGTCTCTGCACAAGCTACATGTATGGAATCTTCATGTTCTCCCCGTGTTATGGTGGGGTTTCCTCCAGGTACTCTGGTTTTCCCCCACAGTCCAAAAAGTGGTATCGTAGGGGTATGTGTGTGAGTGTGCCCTGCCTTCGGGTGGTGCCCTTTTCTGGGTTATTCTCTGCCTCGTGCTCATAGACTCTAGCTCCCCCACCACTACTCTGAATAGGACAAGTCGTTACAGAAAGTTGATGTATGGATAAATGGATGGAGGATCCATACGAACAGCAATAATGCACAATTTTGATTTAGATGACCAGTGAGTGCATTGATTTAAGGATGCTGGAGGAGTGGAACAACCACAAGCTGCCTCATCTCCTACATTTATGTGGAGTCCCCTGTTGGCCACAAACAGTCACTACACAAAATACTGAATACAGTAAATATCAAATAAAACACATTCTTTATTTTGAAGACACTGAAACTGCATGTTCTTCTAATCAGATAGCTAGCTGGGATCTGACTCTACTCATTAGCTATTTCTTTAGTGTGTGAAACATCTAAGGCAGGACTTTCTCTGGGTCTCAAGGGCTGAGCACTGCTGAGTTTCCGGCCTTCATTTACCCGTGAGCCAGGTGCAAAGCCTCTGTGCTCAATCATTAATTATTAAACTATCTACGTGGGAGAACTGAAAACAAGGCCTGGACTTGGAATCAAGGGCCAGATTTGGAGATCTGATCTAAGGCGACTTTTTGCATAGGGGCCCAGAGATACTATAAAATCAGCCCTGTTTCTGGACTCAGTTTCTGCCGCTCTCGCTCCTGCTGCCAGGGTCTAATGGCCACTTCTCCTCCACATAATAAAAGTGTGAAGGTCACCCTTTTGAAAACTGACAGTTCAGACATCTGAGTGTCCAGAGGCTGAAAAACACGGAAGGACTACCTGAAAGAGACCACTTCCTTCAATGCAAACCTTGCCAGTAGCGGCTGAATGATTTTCAACTAAATTCAATTTAAATAAATGAATTTCCGGTTAATACAATGGTGCATGATTCTGGTTAAAAATCTTCAAAGACGTCAAAGGGTACTAGACTGTTTTTTTAAACTCTGAAGCCCCTGTAACAACCGCAATTATGCTTGATTTGGTGAGCTTGCACTCACTGATTACACTAACTGTTTAAAACCACTGGGAAAATCATTTCATTGTGCCTGCATTGTGACATCATTATGACTCTGATTATTAATGGATGTAAAAATGTAACAATTGATTTTGTTAGTCTCCTAATTTGTGTTTTAAGTTTAAGCTTAAGGTAATCTTTATTTCAATGCCCTCTTAATATATTAGAAACATAATATACAGATAAACATACATTACAATCGAAATACATGTAATTGAAACATCACTGCCATTCCTGATGACTGGAATAATCCAATCTCTTTACCAATGGAGTAAGTTACATTTTCTTACAATTTATTAATTGAATGACTTTAACCTATAAGGAACAAATGCAGCAGTTTATACACCGGTTGGTATTTCTGTTGCCTTCACAAATACCTGAGTAAGTTAAATAACTTATAAGAATCGCAAACAGCAGGCAAACTTTTTCTCCATTAAAGGGAGTTGTATTCTTTTTCTCCGGCAAAGTTCAAAGAAGGTGAGCATGAAATATTTAGATTTAGTGCAAGACCAGTTTTCCCCCAAGTAAGAGACGAAACCAGAAGCACTCAAAATCTCATGTTTTTATAATTAAGCCTGTTCTAAGTACATTCAAGAGAAAGACAACCTCAGGTCATTGAGAAGAAACTGGAAACTCAGATAAAGGTCTACATCACCTCCCATGACCTCAGTCAGGGGGGAAAATTCCTGCATATATAAGAAAAATATCATTAAAAAGTGAGATTCCTAAAGTCATCCTCACACTGTTAGACCTACATTACACTGTAGCGTCTACTTTGTGACAACCAGACTTTAAGGAGCCATTTGAAAATCTGGGCGTCACCACTGGATCCAGGAAACCATTCTGACTAATGGCCACATTCCTCCTGTCTTACTGTTGAGCACATTGTTAGCCATCACATTATAGCTACAGATCTATATGTTTGAGCCAAACACCAAACTGACCGTCTGTCGAAGCAATGCTTGATTGAAGACATGGCTTCTTCCAGAACATTGTAGAAGACATGAATTTCTTAACCTCTCAAACCAAACTTGTCTTCCTTTGTCCACATCTGCCACCACTATCCCACCGTCCATCCATCCATCCATCCATCCAACCATCAAATGCTGGGCTGTTGTCAGCCTTAATATTAATTTGATTATACATTAATGTAGCTCATCAAACCTCCAACATACCAAACAAAAGCCTCTGGGGTGACATTCACTTATTATTTTGTGACATATTTGGAATAATTATTTATTAATTGTGCTCTAAAGTATAATGCTTCATAGCCAGCTAGATGTAATCTCATTATTAATATGCCTTAATAAAAATGTAAATGTGGAAGCCATCTAATTTATTGAGAAATTAAATGTTCAGGCCCAGCAGGTTTTTTTAACTAAGACCACAACTGTACGTTTATGCACTACGCAGCTGCCATGTCTGAATGTGTCACTGAATTTGATCAATTCACCATGTAGCAGAAAATATCACCAGTCATGTGCATCTCCTCAGATCTGGAATCTATTTATCTGAGACAGCACTCAGGTAGCTTTACCTGTGAGACTTCCTGCCAAAATAATTTACATCATTTACCCCCTGACCAAACTACTGCATGAATATTCACATTTGTAGATTTTGTCGTCAATTTTTACAGCCTAATTTTAGATGTTTTGCTCTTTGGTTACAATTTGTCTGCTTTATAGTTCTGGTTCTTCTTTGTTGTCTTGTTCTTGCTGCTCTTGCAGAGCTTTCCTCTGCCACCTTTGTGGCTCAGTGCTCTGGATGATACTATTGCCTGTAATGCTTGTTCAGTGTTGTTATTTTTTTTGAAGTCCTTTTAACTAAACTGACCTACCATACCAAATTCCTCTTACTTGTACTTGGTGATAATAGATCTGATTCTGATTCTGATTGGTGGGATTTGAATTTTCAAATCACAAACGTGCTGACAAAATTGTGCTTTGGATTGTCTGGTCGTCTGCCGCTTCGCAGAAACGACGCGTGATATCCGTTTGACAGAGCAGCCGGGTGCGAAATGTCACGTTGTTATCTAGGAAGCTCTCTGCTTTCATGGTCCAATTACAGAATGTGGCCCTTGAATTAAATGTCGTCTGAGGATTCTGGACTCAAGACCGGCATGGGAACCTCGTTAACCGCTTCACGACACTGGGCCAATTAGGTTCCAGCCCTTTAATGATCTTACCGAAAGAAGCGGCGTGAAACAGCGGCCCAGACGTGGCCCCTTCATGCCAGGCTTGGTGCTCTCCAGTAAGAAGATCTCATTACCCTACATGACAGGGCACCCAGCCCTTTAGCAATAGCACAATCAGTGCAATCAATTCACGGGCATCCAGAAACACGACCTGAGGACATCAAGGTGCCTCATTTACCCCTTTTTTGTTCTCCAAGAATGATGGAGTTAAACTATCTGCCCATTATCTAGTTGAGGGTCACAGTGATCCTGAAGCACAGGCATGACTGTGACTGGATATCAGTTCATCAGCGGGCAATTTAGATACACCAGTTCACCTAACATCATGTCTGGACACTTCGCACACGAGCACAGGCAGGGGAGGGTGTGTGGTTTGGAGTGATAGGATGCAACACTTGTAATCGGAAGGTCACCGGTCCAAATTCCAGGGTAGGCAGAGTGATTTTACTGTTGGGCCCTTGAGCAAGTCCCTCACCCCAACCCTGCCCCAGGCACTGTCTGGCCCGTGCTCTAAAAAAGAGCATCTGCTAAATAAATAAATAATAATAAATGTGTAATATTAAAATGGTGGGGGGTGGGGGAATTGAACCCACAATGCTGGAGGTGTACAGGGCTACCCACCAAGCCACCATGAAGACCACCACTCACTTATAAATCAATTGTGTATTTAACACACTCATATATCAATCATGTGGATGACAATGCAGATAGAGTCACCGGTGACACCTCAGATCCAACCTTTGATGGCTTCCCAGATCAGAGGGAGTCAGTGCACTGTGGAAGAGGCAAATTTGTCGTGGTCTCTGTGGGTCAGCGATGGCTGTAGATATGTACACCACACCACATTCAGAACTAGGTTGATAAAATGGTCTGTCTGGCTGCTGGTGATGCCTGTATCAATGGGATCCATGGCATGACCTGCCTTGCTGCCTACTGGCTGGGCCAAGGAACACATATTTCTCCAGGGGCTGTTGCGGGAGAATGAATTATTATAGGCCTTAGCGGAACTAGTTAAGTAATACCTCACGCTGTGCCATAAATTACACCGATACCCCATATCGATCCTGTTGACATACAGGACACGCATTACGGATGACGGCAGACGGGAGGTCCAGGGTGTAAATCCAAATGGATCTCAGGGCCCGTTATCGAGGCTGGTCACTCATGCCGGATTCCCACTATGCAGGTTACCAGTTGCATGGGGAGGGAGTTTAGACACTCCAGACTAACGCACAGGCAGAGTTCTGGGCTGTTAAATGCATTCATGGTGAGTCACGCTGAAAACTGGCAGTGTTTTCCTTGCCCTCACACCGTAAATGTGATTAAGTGCACTACTTAATTACATTTTCACACTGTTTCACTGCCAAACTAGAATACACACAGGTAATGTTTCATTTTTGCCAAACTCTGGTGCTGCTTGGAAAATTCTGCTTGTCCATTTCCGTGGCAACGGACAGCGGAGGTGGCACCAGAGCAGCAAGAGCTCTGCCACCTTACGGTGATCATAGAGCTCAGTGGCAAAATCCGCAAAGGGTGGGAAGAGGTTCTGTGTCTTTTTCAGGACTAAAATGACTCCCTTCACAGAGATTCTAATAAAAGTTTAAGTCTGGATGCCATCCTTGTTGACTGAACTTCCCGGTTGCCATTTCCAGCCAGCAGAAAATCTGTGTCAGAGCTCATGGGCGAAGCCCCATGAGACGTATCCCAGACATCTTTGGAGATCATTACCCTGCAGAAAGTGACCTTCCAACAAGCTCTCACATGGTCTTGTTTCCACCAATCACGGCTCCTTTACTCTTTCAGTTGTGATCCACTACTTAAATATCAAAGATGACAAACCTTAATGCCAGCTACTGTTGACTTTTGGGGTTGACAAGGAGCTGTGGAGTGAAAACTAATGCACAACATAAAGGCCCCAGCAGATTAGTATCAGAAACCACCCCTGACAGCAACTTCTTTTTCCTTAGCTCCAACCCCCCCAGATAGTAACAAACGATCAGGCCGCTAATGGAAATCACGTTGCCAGGATGGATGGCCTTTTCTATCACAAGATCCCAACCTACAGATGCATGTAACCATTCCTTGTTTGGAGGTAATGATCTCTCTCATCCTTGTCGGCTTCAAAGCTCCCTCTTGGAAAATTCCCCTTAAAGGACTCGGAGGGACACCGTTCCGTTAAGAAAACAACCATCCGTGCCGTTATTCTAACGATGTATGGATCAGCGGCGCCCCATTAGCGTTTGATGTTCATTACGGGACCGAGAGAAGCAGTCTGGATCCGCCGCGCGGCCCTGCAGTCCCCTGGGGGGGCTGGCGTCAGACCCTTTGATATTATTAATTACAGAACAATCTCTAGCCACAGTGCTAACCCCAGCATGCACTGCCGAGGCTTACCCCCCCGTACCGCTGCAGGCGGGATGGAACAGCGTGAGGTCACTCGGATACTCCAGTAATTCTCACTCCTGTTCCTCGGGGGCCAGACCTTCTCTGGTTCCCCTAGATTATTTAGTAATTAATTACCATCTTTTCTGAGACCATATTGTACTCTTTTCCACCCTCTATATGGTATAGTCTGACCACCCTTATATATCCAATGATACAGAGAATTCCTAAAGTCTTCTTCATTAGCAAAGAAAAGTACTATAAAAACAGCTTCACTAAGACGGTGCTGTGAGAAGGTGTGGGCTGCAGAGCTGAGGGCAGGGCTAGATTTTAGACGGTTTATTTGTAAATAAATAAATAAACCGGTTTATTTGACTCAGAGGGTCCTTCTCCTGGGTCCCTTTCTGCCTGCTCTGTTTCTTTAAGGTCTTACAGGTCATCGTGAAGTGTGTGATTCTCATTTTAGAACCTGTCTTTCTTTAATTCTACCCATTACACTGTACCTATTATTATATGTTACTCTATTCCTGTCTCTATGCAATAAAACTGCATTAAATATTTTTTTCTGTTTTTGTGAGCTTGTGAGATACACTTCAGGCATGATTATAACATTTATAACTGTGTGTCAAGTCTAAGAAATGCAAACCAATATAATTTTTTCCAGATCTGAAGCCTCATCTTTCAGTAAAGGGCACATCTGAAATTTGCTCAGTAAAACCCATTCAATTATGCAGATTATGCAGTTCATGGGAAAAATTACTACATTCATTAATAAGACAAAGGTTTTATGGTGCTTTTTGTGTCATTAACATGTGAAAGGCCACTTTGCAAGGACACAATCAGATGTTTTATTCCATTAACCTGGTGTTAAGTCACGACTGTAGCCTTTACTAGCAGATTGTTCTCAAATATTAATGGTGATATTTATAAAAGCTGAAACATAGTTTTGGAAAAGACAATAATAAATGCTGAGCTACAAGAAATCACTTCAAAATACCAGCCTAAATTGGGGGGAGGGGAGTGGAATACACCCTAAAATGGCAGCTGCCCCCCCCTCATTTACATGAGACCTAAGAAGTACAGGAAGCAAAAACTATCGGAGCAGCGATGAAGGAGCTGAGGGACGGGCTGACGGCAGCAAGCTTGCTCTATCACGGGGTGGCACAGGGTTTGGCACCAACCCCCCCAAACCCCTCGCCCTCCCGCGCCCCCACACCCCCACAGACATCTGTGCAGTAAAGTCAGTCCTCAAGATGGCTGAAGGAACAAACTGCCCCGCCTACCTTAATCAAGGACTTCTGTTCCGAAGAAGCCAGCGATTAATGACATACGCAAAATTAATATGCAACATACTGTGGATATACAGTAACACACAATACGTCATTCGTTACACTGACATACTGTCAAATTATTATTATTACCTTAATATTGCTTTGGCCTCCATAATTTTATTTTAGTATGATTTCAATTTCTTTATTCTAGTACATTCTTGTTGTTGTACAAATAAAACATGGCATTCCCAGTCATAATGAAACACCATAGTCTTCTTACACTCAGACACATTAAGCACTTAACTAGACAGAAAATAATCAGCATGATAATAATTCTGACCTTGAAATTCCTGGTTCTTTAAGCATTATTATGAATTAAAGTATTTACTTACAGCTTTAATAATTTAAAATGATTCTGAACTGAAGACCTAGCCAATGGAATCCCTGAGTCTCCCAATCAGTGCTAACATACCATGTCTACCATGTGCTCCTCGTTCGGATTCAGATCCCACCAACTTTATTTCCACTATTTATGGTTGTAATCAAAAGATTGTGGCTTGATATGTTGCTGCAAAATAATTTTTCAGTTCATTCTCAGTAGTGGACCAACATTTTCTTAAATAGAATAGATTAGAATAGAATAAGATCTTTATTAATCCCGAAGGAAATTGTTTCTCCAGTGACTGCATATTTAAAAAAATACAAATACAATGTAAACAGGTATAAATAGAATTTTTAAAAAAATACTACGGACTGTACAGAAAGGTGCAGAATTGTCACTTTCAGCGCATTGTATATTTGTTATTGCGCCCGAATGAAGGGGGAAGAGTTATAGAGTTTAATTGCTACTGGTATGAATGATGTCCTGTGGCGTTCAGTTTTAGACTTTGGCAGTCTCAGTCTCTGGCTGAACGTACTCCTGTA
>JABFEB020000033.1:18059879-18083319 GCA_019775895.2 Stomatorhinus ivindoensis
ATATATATTAAACATTATTGTTCAAATGTTGCATCTGTACCACATCAGCTATTTGGGGGATGTTTGCTTGTCTTCCAATCGTTCCAACAAAGATATGCTAGAATGTGGTGCACGAGAACATGGATTCCCAGATCAACGGAGGTGTAGGTACCCAAGTGCTGGGTCAGATGCATTACCCTGCAGTTGATTAGGCTAATAACTCAAATGCTGGGTCAGGACTTAGTACCTGGATACGATATAACCCAGCTGGCAGGATCCAGTAATTTTTAGAGTGTATGGTGCTTGAAATATCATTTTTAAATAATAAAGCAGCACGATTGCTGCCGCTTCCCCTGCGACCCCCCCACCTCAAGTGGGGATCCCACCTCAGCGAATATAAGCAGCATTCCTTTGTTTTATGTTGCAGCTCTTTATCATTCTCCTGATCATTTCCATCACCGAAGTTGTGGGGGGAGTCGTCCTCCTGGCCTGTTCTTCACTTGTAAGTATGTTCATAGCCCCGCCCCTTACTCACTCCCTTTTCATTCCTCTCCGATTTTTATCGGCATGTAAATTCCTGTCATATTCCCGAGCATCATTAAATTACCGGGGTTTATTCCCGGTTCACTACATTCATGGACTTAATGACTCGTGGATTGCCTCAGGCTGAATGAGGCGGTTTTCACTTTGTGCAATTTATTATATTAGAAAATTGAAGTTAAAACATTTTATATGCAAAGCAGCCTATTTACATATATATGTTTTCTATTTTGTGGAATGTATAATAATTACAGCATTTCATATAAGCTATGCAAAGAAGGTTGGAAAAAGCATCCAAAAGGTAGAATATAAAACCGGGTCCAATTAAAGAATTCATCAGAGTCCTGGAAAGCAATCTTGGCTAGCGCAAATACAGCGGAACCGTAGAAACAAGCTAATGTGATCAGAAGATGGATTTGAGAACAGAGGTTGCATTTTAATGCGCATAATCCATCCAGAAAAAGGCTACATATCCGGTATGAATCCGCTCAGCTTAAACCCTAGGACGACGGTCACTCCCTTCAAATGGTGAGCGCTGATTACCTCGACTGTCCTCCGAGGACCCGTCCAAACGTTTATCATTAATTCTGCGCAAATAATTTCCCAAGCAGCCCTCCCTTCCTCGGTTAGCTGAGCAAAACCGCACTCCCGCATGCATATAAAGGTCATTCTGCAATGACCTGCTCCAGCTCAGGACCAGAATATAGACAGATAAACAGGAATGCTCTTTTTTACTAGAAAGATAAAGTAGCTATAGATATTTAATGGATTTTTTGTTTGCACTACTTACTAACATTTTTGCTTAATATCTACACCTACCCACCCAGCCATCTCTTATAACCACCATTCATCTGACTGTCTTGGCTGACGTCTTCTGTAGGATTATCACATGCAAACATTATCACATTTAAACATGCACATGCAACACACACCAAATCCCCCCCCCCACCAATCTATGTGTTCTGTGGAAGGCATTAATCTTGGAATTTTCAGGGACCCTCTTGGGATTAGAACCAAACAACCTGTTTGCCAGTTCCTAAGCAGTATAGGCTGTGTATGAGTAGGAGAGGAATGGAATGTTTGCTTTGGCATTTTGCTGCTGAGTTTTGCTCAGATCTCTCCTTTCTGTCCTTTGTGTAGGTGAACACAATGAAATGGCAGGTCCTGACAGTGATAAATTAAACAGCACTTAATAAGTCTTGTGATCCGCACTGCCTCCCCTCCTTCTTGGGGGATGTTTAATTGCAGGCCGTCTCCCGCTGGCTTGCTATAAAAATAGCCGTTATGTATCAGTGATTCATCCGGGCGAATTAATCAAAGACACGGAGTATGCGGCTGCCTATAGAATGACTGACACAGAAAAGCGTACCTGTACACAGACCATGGGTGTGAAGTGGAAATACACGTCTTTTAACTTGCAAATAATGCAATATATCTCCAGCTTCACCGAATTTAAAATGCCAGCCCACTTGTTTTTGCACAATGGGAGGAAACCCTCACCGAGGCTGCATGCTAACTGGACACACACAGCTGGGGATTGGAATAAAACTGCATCACCTGTTTGTTTCATATAAAATAACACTGCAGACATAGTAAATATTTACAGGTTATTGACAGAAAATGGGCTGCACGTGTACTTTTGCACGGGTATTTCTTTCCCAGATGCTTTGTTCACTTCTGACTGAAAATAATCTGTTCACTAATTCATAGACGATTGCAAAGGATTATGTTCCCAAGAGCATAAGAACATAAGAAATTTACATCAAGCTCGTTTGGGGAGAACTTAACTAATAACTCAGAATTCTTATAGCAGTCTTGTTTACGGATCTGCGTAATGTGTATGATGACACTGCAGATGATACCAGGTGCAAAGATAGGGCCGGGTCGAGCCTCCCGGGGGGGCTTCTCTGCATGCTGACACCTGCCCCCCCCCCCCGCTGCTGTCCTCAGGCCAAGAGCATCCTGATCAGTTGGGCTGCCCCGGCACTAAAAACACAGTATGGCACCGACCCGGACATCACGCAGATATGGAACACGACCATGACGGAGGTGGGTTGGGACCCGCAGAAACCCGGACAGTATTAAAAGCTTACCGCATTCATACCGTCTACATGTAATTATAACAAGAGAAAGCAATTTGGGGGCGGATTTCATTTAAAGATGCGAAGCAATGTGACGGATTGGTTATATTAGGCCTACATAGATTATTACATTTAGATCTTTTGCTAATTGTTTTCTTTGCCACATCGCTGTAGAAATTGCCTAAGCAATTCATTTAATCTGAGTCCCCTGTGCATGTTTCAGCTGAGCTGCTGCGGTGTTACCAGTTACACCGATTTCACCAACTCCAGCTACTACGTACAGCATGGCGGCAGCTACCCACCCGCTTGCTGCACGCCGGACAGCGTCCAGTGCAATCTGGCGGACGCTGCGGAGAGCAAAGTCATGGTAAGACTTACATGCTGATCGTATCCTCTGTGCAGATGACGTCCTCCAGCAGGGGGCAATAGAAGCAATGCTGATCGCCTACATGCAGACGCTATAATTTGCATTTATATATCTTTGATTGAAATTAAACTGTGTATCATAAAATCTGTGCTTCACCCATTTGGGCACCGAAGCACTTCAGATTAAGCCTCATTTTGAAGTCGCAACAGGACAGACTGTAGGTTACATGTCCATCCCTCACCTCCATTACCCAGGGGTGTTTCGAAAAGCTACTATCGGTCTTGAGGACAAATGTCGGCATCGTCGGGGGAGTGGCAGTTGGTATATTTGCCATTGAGGTAAATGCCACCGTCACGCATATTCAGAAAATGCCTGCAAAAGACCGGCCATTACTATTGTCATATGGGAGGTCATCAGACCGTCTTTGCTGTTTTTAAGTTTATTATCTATGTGCAGGTAAAGGTCACACAAATTGGAAAAAAAAATTCTAGCTGGACCCGTTCCACCACGAATGAAGTGTGTGTCTTTCAAGCTTAGTTGGATAGTACTAAAACTTCCAGTGCTAGTTCGTGGCTAGTTAACCTTCGTGCAGCCCTATACTTACCAAACCTGTTATTCCCCCACTCCAGCTGACGACTATGACTGCATCCATGTACTTATACTGTAAAATTGACAAAAGCTTCACCCACTGAAGAATGATCTTCCTCACGCCTGGAAAGTTGCATGGTTTTCTAACAAATTGCCTGGACTATTCATGTGTGGAAGTAAAAACCTTGCTGACTCCAAGTTACAATAAAGGCTTTCATTTATAAGCATGCATTCATCACTTTAGAGCTGTGTAACAGCGTATCCAGCTTCATGCTTAACTGGGGACAGCTGGCTGTTTGTTCTTTTTATATGCATTAATTAATAAGCACTATATGCATTCGATGATGTCAATCATCTTGAGACACTGTTAGTACTGTAACCTTGGACAGTGTGCAGGCGTGCTGTGATACTGTTGACTTTTATAAGACCGTTGCATGCTGTAGCTGATGGTTTATAAGGCCAAGTGTGAATCCCAATTATGTGTTAAAATTCTGTCCACTGTCCAACTCTAATTTATCATTTGCCAGCTTCTGCAAAGCCCATAAAATGAGTTTTCACAGGCAGAAACATGCTGTAATAAGGTGAAAATTAACAGGGAATTTTCTCTCCCACCCCAACATCAACCCAAACTGCCTTTCTATGTGTTACCTGTCAGGCACCAATTCAAATAGGCTACTTAAAGGGACCAGTGGACTCCGCGTAATGCAGGCTATTCTGCACAGATTTGTTTGCCAAGGGTCTTCTGCATTATCATCACCTCTGTATGGGGATAAGATTTAAAATGTCATTCAATTAGTGGGGGTTGCTGGGTAAGACTATGCATATGCAAAACTAGATTCTGTACCGTAGTGCATTTCTGCCTCCTACATAAAACATCAACTCTTGTGGGATTGGCACGACAGCTATCGTGATACCTGATTATTCAGCAACAGAGATCATAGGTATTATTCCACTAGCTGAGTGTGCTTTCTGTTAATAAGGCTTTTAAAAAGCATTTTAAATCCTGAATCAGCCCTAATGAAAAGTCAAACCCTTCGCCTGTGTGCTAACGTTCAAAATTAATTCTGGTTTTTCACTGGTTGAATTAATACTTATTCCATTGTTACCAGAGCCTGGATCTGTTAAAAGCTCTGCATTTAAAAAAAAAACACCCTAATTAAATGCCCCTGAAGCCAAGTTCATTCCTAACGAGACCATTTTCATTTACTGCTCGACGGTGTGAA
The DNA here is from genome assembly GCA_019775895.2 of Stomatorhinus ivindoensis. Classification (NCBI taxonomy): domain Eukaryota; kingdom Metazoa; phylum Chordata; class Actinopteri; order Osteoglossiformes; family Mormyridae; genus Stomatorhinus; species Stomatorhinus ivindoensis. Next base: position 18,064,658 of record JABFEB020000033.1, read on the forward strand.
ATGATTTGGTGAATATCATGGAGTAACCCTTTCTAGCCCCAATCCATCTACACTGCTAATCAACGTTTCTGAATACCATTTGATATTTTTGCATTTGTAGTTAAAGAAGCAACATGCTCATTTGTAAATACCCTATGAGATGTATTTGACAGTGGTGAGTCAACTGACTTTATTTAATCTCATTAAGGTGATTTAGGATGAAGTGTGAAAAGGGGTCAAGGTCACACGGTCAACAAGGGCCAACATTCCTGGGCTCTTCGCTGCAGTGTTGCGGTGAACTTTGACTCTAATTACTTAAATGCCTAGAGTTTATTCAGCTGTAGTCAGTATAAAAAGTAGGTAAGTGGCTATTTTATTATATAGGCTGTTTCTCATGTAACATTTTCCATGATTTGCTATTTTGCAACTCTTTTTCTTTTTGCACGTGGCACTGATATCGATTGAACATAATAATGATTAAGCTATAATAAAACACACACAAAAAACTTGATTGGAAGTGTACCTCAGTGCCTTTTTCAAAATGCTGACCAAATGCAGAAGAAGAAACAGGACTTTCAACAAAACTGGAGGAGTCATACGAGAGCTAAGCAAACCCTTCAGAGTGAGCGACCATCAGAAGCGGAATGTGATGGCCAGGCCCGTTTGCATACGACACATTTCAAGTACATTTCATATAAATGCACTATATTCTTCTTCAATATATAGCCGTGTCATGCCACCCACTGCCGTTTGCTAAGGCAAGCTATTGAGGATTCACTGCAAATATCTAGACTAGCCCCTTCACTAGCACAGTGATCAGCCTCCCAGACATTCCAGTTCTTCCAGATGACACGCTGAACTGCTATACCTGCTCCGCACGGTAAAATGATCTGATATCAGATGGACATAAACACCAGGCTGACATCCTCTTTCCAATCCCTTACGGGCAGCCTGATGCAGGAGATGTGCCGGGTCACAGATTTGCACATCCTCTTTTCCATCCCTTACAGGCAGCCCCAGTGTGGGAGATGTGCCGGGTCACAGACTTGCATTCAGCCCAGCAGCATCCCCTTCCAGTCACCACACAGGAGAAATGCTGATTGCACTGCTGCTCCCAGCTCATGGCTTACAAATACCTGCTACAGTGTTAAATTCACTGAGGTCACATGGGATTGCTACACCAATCATATGACACCTGTAAAACTCCACCTACCTAATATCACGACCAATACCCAGGGTGAGGAACATTTTTCATCAGTTTATCATCATTTTAACAAGCCTGGTTGTTGGCACTAACACAATGCATTTATATGGATAGTATATTAGATGCATACATGGAATTGATATTAATTTCATTTTCCTGCTCTGTGATATTCAGTGCCAAACATCCCCAGCTGACAAAGACATGATAGCTGGGGTATTACATTTATTTTAAACACATTCAAATTCAGTTAAGGAACAAAGTTTCCCAATACCCATATCACCTGTGTAAAAAAAAAAAATTATTGCCATCTTACTCAGTGAACCAATTAACCATATTTAATTGATTATTAGATTCAGCTCATAGAACATAGAATAGAGCCAGACTTTAATGCAGTCAACCATGTTGAATCTAACCCTTGCTCACACAGAAGCTTCCTCTAGGGCTATTACTCAGCTGTTGGAATTTATTAATCTGGAATGGGTTAAATAGCATTTGTAAGCCTCTGGGATACTCAGACAAAGCCATTATCTCCAAACAGAGCGGCGAGCCTTCCCAGGAGTTGCCATCCTGCCAAAATTTCAGTAATGACGTCGCATCCAGGAATCCACAAAGGTTCCAGGCATACACCCAAGAACTACAGGTCTCTGTGGCCTCGGCTGGGGTCAGCATTGAAGACTCCGCAATGACACACTGGGCAAATTTGGGGTTCATGGGACAGTAGTCAATCACTGCCCAAGAGAATCTTCCAATACACACCTTACATTTGGGACAAAAAGCACATGGATGAAAGTCAAGCATTTTTGATAAAAAGCGGAACTTTTTAGATGATAGTTCCCATTATGCCTGGAGCACAGCAAAGACGTAATAAAGCACCTGGGGCAGGTTGGGAGGCTTTGCTGCCTCAGAACCAGGGCGATGCGCCATTGCTGAAGGTCTGGAAAATTCTGACAGTAGACATCCAGTCATCTATCTCTGAGCTGAAGCTGAAGAGTAACAGGGTCAATAGTATAGTGGAAAGATAATGATCCAAAACAAAAAAGCAAGCTTACATCTGACTGACAGGGGGAAATAAAATAGTTTTGGAGCGGCCTAGTTATGATACAGTACCAGGACCTACTGATGTAAGATATAAAGCCGCTGTGGAATTATATTCTTCCACAGCAACAGTCCGAAATCAAATTATAGGAATTCCATGTTTGTAGGTATTACTGTCAAAGGTGGTGTGACCTTTTCAGGGGGGTGGGGGATATTTTTTTTACATAGGTGACATGGCTGTAATTTTCTTCCTTAAAAGAAATAGTTCTGTTTGCTCGTGTTCCCTTTGTCTCATAGCATGTTTCATATATAAATCTGATACCTTTCAGTGTGACAAAACCTGCAATGATAGAGGAAGTACGAATTACACAAACATGCAGGGAAACTGCTGCATAAATGTTTGCTGAGACAATGAATACTAACGACACTGGGAAGCACAGAATACAAAACTAATTTTATTGCGTATAAGGAAAAAAAAAAAAAAAAAAAACGTGATATAGAAGTATAACAGGTTAAAATGTTAAACCACGTAAATGTGAAGGCGCTACAATGAAAATGTCACCGACGTGTGACGGCGCAGGATGGGTAACGTGACACCTTATAACAGCCACCAAACTGCGACAGGAGTTCAGTCAGATGTCTGACTGGTAATACTGGTGGGCATGCCGTTCAGGAGGAGCGAGAACTGCCGAGCACCGTTACATCTTTCCTTTTGTTTTCTGATTGTTTTCAGACCCACGTATGACAACCATGGAAAATCACAGTAGTAAAATCCTTCCTTCTTGAAATGGCAGATTTCTCACAAGATGGTATATTAGTCATTTCTCTGGTACTCAAATATGAAACAGCTTATAAGATCTGCTTTTAAAATCATTTTGAAATGATTGAGAATCATAGCATATTAACCGCTCAGAGAAAACTCCAGATAGGAAGGACCTCTGAACAGTTCTTAAAACAAAAAAAAACAAAAGACAAAAACAAAGTGGTTGTTTCACACAGGTTATAGTACACGCAGTGTTCAAGTGTTAGTAAAAGCTATTGTCCTTAACCCAAAGCCCCTTATATATGAAATAAATTAAAATTACAGTACTATCAAGGCTGAAACTGACTACAAAAACAATACGAATTCAAATGGGATTTAGATGCAGATACATTGTTTGTGAAATTGCTGACCAACCAAAAACAACTCATCTGTTGAAACAGGTCAAATAAATAGACATAATTTAAAATGATTGTATGTACAAAATGGACAGAGAATTCAGTAGTTTGAAAATGGTGTGTTTGAATGGCATGAAGTTGCTGACATCCATATAGGGCATTTACCCCTTCCCCAGTGGTTGGATCCACTGGGGCAGATCGCCATGGCTACACTTCCGATGTCAGTAAATGCTAAGCAAATGCTTTGAGTTGAACCCTGTGGCCCCCGGTGTTCAGTCCTGGAGGGAGTTTGACAGCCAGGCCTGAGATTAAGGCAGTGTTCGGGAGGGTATTATGGGCCAGGCCGCTTCCTCCCACCCTCCAGCTGATTAGCATTAGCGCTGTGGGGCATTAGCACCACCTTCGCATTAAATAAAGAGAAGCACAAGGTGAAGGGGCCCCACTTTCCCACCGCGGCCTGCGGTAAACTGACCCGCCGGGCCCCGTGGGTCAAACCGCTACAGAGAGCGGTCGATGTTCAAAGCGACCGCGTCACCCCATCGTTACGTCTGCTCCACCGGGGCACCGTCTTCCTTGGGTGCCGGCTCCAAGTGGATTGGGGTGATCTGGGGTGGTTTCTTTACTCTGGCGGGAAAAGAGGGAGGAGTCTTAAAAAAAAAGCACAGAGACTGAGGTCTCATCAGAGAATGACCCATATGTTTTCCGTGGATCGAGACTGGAGAGAGGGTGGCAGGTGACGGCCACTCACGAGTACGGAGACAGCGGCACGGCGATGACAAGGACGTGGTTCTTCTTCCTGAAGAGACGCCACAGTCCTCTGTGGTTCCCACGCACGTCCAGGTCCCAGACATGCAGACACTGTGGGCCAGACACATGGTTGAGGCTCGCACTAAACACAGATACCTGCAGCGCCGCGAAATGATATAAAGTTGTTACTCAGCTTTGACACCATTACAGAATACCACAGTATTTTGAAATACTGGCAACAAATTCAGCCATAACTGCGACGACGAATGTTTTTACTCTTTGGTGACCTGCTCTGTGAAAGTCAGTACTGCCACCTACTGCAAACACCTAGACAAAATATCGGCTGCGTGCGCACAGTGCGTCAGACACCCGTGATGACAAAATTAACATCCCTCACTCTGCATGTAAACCATAACAGCATGCAGAAAAGTGAAATGTGAAGTATGAAGTCGGCCACAACAGGAACAGTAAACCACAGACTATGATGCCTGTGAGCTACCCCTACCCTCTTTACCAAAACCATCCAGTCACATTTACTTTACAAGAACAACGAGATCTGGGAATTTCCTTCTAGAACAGCACTTCCCAATCCAGTCCTTGGGGACCCACAGTTAAATCCATGTTTTTGCTCCCTCCCAGCTCCCTGCCAGACAGTCTACATTTTTGCTCCCTCTCAACTCCCAGTAGAGCAAAATAATGTGGGCTGTCTGTGGGTCCGCAGGGACCAGATTGGGAAACACTGCTCTACACAAAACCACAATTGTTTTCGCAGCTGAACCATTAGCAACAATATACATCACGGCTTGTGGCCGTTTAAGAGATATACAGTCCAATAAAATACACCCAGTTCCAGCCCGCCAGGGCCTGATTTGCATAGCTTAACTTCCATAGCACAAATGACATGTTTCAAAAGGCAGAAGGATGAGAAATGTAAACACTGACATAATATTCTAGAGTCACTTCATTAGAGACCTGGGAAGACCTGGTAGCTGTTACACAGAACACAATACCAGTCAAATGTTTGGACACACCAAGTAATCTACAAAGTAGTGTGATAGTGTTGCATCACATGACCTGGCCACCTGACTTAAACACAGTAGAAATGGTTTTGAAGGAGTTTGACCACACAATGAAGATAAGGTAATCAATGTGTGCTCAGTATATACACTAGACAAATCCAGACGTTTCATTCGGACCCACCGTCACAGGTATATAAAGTCAAGCACCCAGCCATGCAGTCAGGTTTACAAACATTTGTGGAAGAATGGATTGTTCTGAAGTGCTCAATGAATTCAAGCATGGCACTGTCACAGGATGCCATCTTATAGAACTTCCTCTGGCATTAACCCAAGAACAAAAACTGTGTGCCGGGAGCTTCATGGAATGGGCTTCCATGGCCAAACAGCTGCATGCAAACCTCATATCACCAAGTGCAGTGCTAAGGATCGGATGGAGTGGTGTAAAGCACACTGCCACTTGACTCTGGAGCAGTGGAAACATGTTCTGTGAAACGTTGAATTGCATTTTTCTGTCTGGCAGTCTGAGGGATAACTTTGCGTTTAGCAGATGCCAGAAGAGCGTTACCTGTCTCACTGCATTGTGCCAACTGTAAAGCTTGGTGGAGGGATAACTGTATGAGGTTATTTTTTTAGGGGCTTGGCTAGGTCACCTATTTTCAGTGAAGGAAACTCTTAATGCTTCAACATACCAAGATATTTTGGACAATTATAAGCTTCCAGCTTTTGTAGGGACAGTGTGCAGAAGGACTCTCTGTTTTAGCAAGAAGATCCATAAAAACATGGTTTGTGAGTTAGGTGTGGAAGAACTTGTCTGGCCTACGCAGACCTCAACCCCGTCGAACACCTTCGGGATGAACTAGAACAGAGTTTGTGAGTCAGGCCTTCACGTTGAACATCAGTGCCTGACCTCACAAATTCTCTTCTGGATTAATGGGCAAAAATTCCCACAGAAAGCTACAAAATCTTGGGGAAAGTCCCAGAAGAATGGCAGCTGTTATAGCTGCAAATGGGGGACCAACTCCACATTCATGCCTGTGGATTTAGAATGGGATGTCAAAGGTTCATGTAGGTAGAATGGCCAGTTGTCTCAATACTTCTGTCCATATAGTGTATGTGGGTCCATCTTCAGGACTGCAGGAAAAGCATCCCATGAAGCCAGCTCATGAAACTGGCATAGAGGAGACAGCAGAATCAGTTAGTCCCTGGGACAATTGTGGTTAAGGGCCTTGCTCAAGTGCCACTTTGCCATCCCAGGGATTTGAACTGGCAACCTTCCGAGTCCCAACCCGCAGAGCTGCCCACACCAGAAATTGGTTGCTACTTTTTTGGTCAGTGTCTAATTCCATGCTTATTATTCTATAGTTTAAAGTCTTTATTCTAAAATGAAGAATATAATACAAATATTTCTATGGGTAGGCGTGTCCAAAATTGACTGGTATTGTACATATTGGACTGGTTTTTGTGTCCTTTGTAATTTATGGTGTGCCAGATATGTGATCAGTATCACAAAATCTAACTGCAAAATGTGTAAAACACCGTTTCACATAACAGTGGTCAACAAAAACCCGAGGGGGAAAAAAATAAGGTTGCCTTTTATGAATGTCTAAGAAATGCACTAATTTTTGCTCTCAGTTTTTCAGTAATTATGCTTCCATCCACTTGATGCATATATTCTTAGTGGCAAAACAAAGATTCCTTGTGATCACGTTTCCACGTGGGGCATGTGAAATGACGTAATATCTAGGGAAAATCTGTATCGCATAAGTTCCGCCTTATGAAAAAAAATGCTCCCATCCAGAACTGCATATGTATTGATAAAATGACTTCTCTTATTTCCATATCCAAAGGTAACAGTACAAAATGGGAAGGATACAGTCAGTACCTGGGTAATGAACGTCCGATTATGGAGAACTTGACATACAAACAAACTGCCATGAAGCTTATATTAAATGTTTAAATACAACGGTTTGTAATAGTGATCGAACACACTTCATGATGCTTGTGAAAACATCTCACAGCTCCAGCAGTTCATTGGCTCGATGTACAGTAGTGTGTAGTAGTGTGCAATTTTTCAGTCCAGCCTAGGAGTGTCTGAGAAATGTGGTTTGAGTTTCAGCACATTTGAAACTCTTGCTCTTAGCCTTGCTGGCTCATCTCTTTGTAGCTCCTCACCACAAATCACCATTATTATTGTGTATAGACCACCTGGGCTGTACAGTCATTTTCTTAAGGAGTTTGCTGATTTTTTTAAAACTTGGCCTTCAGTACTGACAAAGCTGTTATTGTTGGTGATTTTAACATTCACATGGAGAAAGACAGTGATCCATTGAAAATAGCATTTGCAGCTATTCTTGACTCAGTAGGTGTATGTCAGAATGTAGTTGGGCCTACTCATGCTTGTAACCACACTCTTGATTTGATTATTAGTTATGGCAGCCTGGTGGAACATGTATCTATTATACCTCAGAGTCCTCTGCTCTCAAATCATTACTTGTTAACGTTTGAAATCCAGTATAGCCTCCCGTTGACCACAGCTCCAAAGTACAGACTCAGACATTCCATTGCCTCACTAAGGACAACAACATTTATTAAAAAACTTCCAAAGTCCTTCAGCCTTATATCGGAAGCATCGTGTATAAATGAACTTGAACCGGCAACTGCAAACATGGAAAAATCCCTTCATAGCACACTAGATCTTGTAGCTCCACTTAAGATAAAGCATAGAGATAAGAAGCCTGCCCCCTGGTACTCTGATCATACACGTGAACTCAAACAGGCATCACGCAAGCTAGAGCACAAATGGCGCACAACTAAACTAGAAGTTTTCAAATCTGCATGGAAAGAGAGCCTGTCTAAATACAGACAAGCACTAGTGACCGCAAGGTCTGTATCTCTCCAGATTAATAGACGGGAACAAAACCAATCCTAAATTCCTATTTGAATCTGTGTCTAGATTAACACAGAATTCTTCATTAAACTCACAAGTCCTGCAAGCTCTTAAGAGTGATGACTTTATAACATGTAGTAATGGTAAAATAACTAAGATTAGACAGACCATCCAGTGCATGTCCTTAGCTGCCTACGGCTGCCAGCCTCTGGCTAGTCTTATGCCTACCAATAATGAGACCTTTGAATCTTTCATTCATATAAAACACTCAGAACTATTGAGCTTAATTTCCTCCTGTAAATCCTCTACTACCGTCATAGACCCAATTCCTACAAAATTCAAGGAAATTGCACCGCAGATTAGCACTACCCTGTTAAATGTGTTCAACTCAGCTCTTAGGCTTGGATATGTTCCAAAACCTTTTAAAATGGCTGTTATTAGACCCGTCCTAAAGAATCCAAATCTTGAACCTAGTGTTTTAGGAAATTATAGACCTTCTCAAATCTTCCTTTCATTTCAAAGATCATGGAAAAGGTTATAGTTTGTCAGTTTTTTTCCTACAAAAAAATAACACTAATGAATTATATCAGTCTGGCTTTAGAGCAAACCATAGCACAGAAACTGCTCTAGTCAAAGTAATGAATGATTTACTTATGGCTTCTGACCGTGGCTGTATATCTCTGTTGATATTACTAGATTTAACTGCAGCATTCGATATTGGGGACCATAATATCCTCTTGGACCAGCTAGAAGGTGTGGTTGGCATTACGGGGACGGCACTCTCTTGATCACTATCAGTATGCCCATGTGAACAATGAATCATCAAAGGCCACCAAAGTCACATATGGTGTCCCACAGGGATCAGTACTGGGCCCACTACCATATACCCTATAAATGCTACCTCTTGGTAACTATTAGAAATCATGGTCAAACTCATTGTTATGCAGATGATACGCAGTTATATACATATCTGTTAACCCTGATGATACATCACTCCCATCTCAGTTAGAAGACTGTGCTGGATAGCAAAAAAAATTCTTAATGTTAAACACAGAAAAAACAGAAGTACTGATAATTGGTCTCAAGGCTGCAAGAAATGTTTCACCACCTCAGCATTAGTGACCTTCCTACACAACCTAACACGGTGGTTAGAAATCATGGTCTTCTAGTTGATTCAGATCTATGTTTTGATGCTCACATAAGAAGTATTGCTAGAACTGCGTTTTATCTACAGAACATAGCCAAGCATCGTAAGATGCTCTCACTTCGTGATGCAGAAAAATTAATACATGCCTTTGTAACTTCCAGACTGGACTACTGTAATGCCCTCATTTCTGGTTGCCGTCTGGATCCTTACATAAATTCAGCAGGTACAGAATGCAGCAGCCAGAGTTCTCACAAACACTAAAAAATTTGATTGCATTACACCAGTCTTATCCTCCCTTCATTGGTTACCAGTTACAAGTCTCGGATTGACTATAAAATACTGCTATTAACCTATAAAGCATTGAATGGTCTTGCACCAGAATACCTTAGTGATCTGCTGACCTCATACAACCCCCTGCGCTTGCTTCGTTCTCAAGGCACGGGATATCTGTTAGTACCTAGGGTAGAAAGAGCTACAGCAGGCTGCAGATCTTTCTCCTGTAGAGCTCCTCAGCTGTGGAATGGTCTTCCACCAGATGTGTGGGATTCAAGCTCACTCTCAATATTCAAGTCTAGACTAAAAACACACCTGTTTAGTTTAGCTTATAGAGACACTAGTTCTAGCTAACTCCTCACTCCCAGTTAGATCTATAGTGTGAGGTGTAGAGCTGGGTGGGGATCGGTGCCATTGGCTTTGGATGAACTGAATTGACAGTGCTGTCACTCTAGCTTCACAATCACCTTCGCCAACTCAGTCCAGGTGGCTGTATCCGCCTCTTGCTCCATCTTGAGGTACATGACGTAGGTCTTCCCCTCCGTGTCTGGGATGAATGAGTCCTCGCAGGGGTTCTTGCTGTGGTCCAGGAGCAGCGCCTCCCTGTGGAGAGAAGCCCGGGGTTGGGATCAGCTGTAGCTCCTCAGGACGTGGAAGACACTAAAGGAGGCAGAGAGGAAGGAACTACTCACCCCAGCAACTTCTGTATCTCCATCTCATATGCTTCCTTCTTCAAGCTGCAGAAAAACACGTGAACCCCATTTACGGCAGCGATTCCAAACCTGGCTGCGGGGACCCCCAGACAGTCCACATTTTTGCTCCCTCCCAGTGTCCAGGGGAGCAAAAACGTGGACTGTATACGAGTCCCGAGGTCTGTGTTGGGAAAAACTGCCATACGGCATTGAAGGTCAAGCTTACCCATCGACATTCTTAAGCTGGACATTTGGGACTGTGTTGAACTTGTGCTTCTTAAAATAGACTTCCTAAAACACACAATAGCAGAGTATAAAACACAGCAACAGTTAAACGACATTTAAGATGCATGTCTTCACTCAAAAGCAAAAATACAGAATTCTCCCATGCCAAATTATTTTCTCTAAACCCTGTGAATGAACGATTTGCTACTTTATAAAAACTGCTGTCCAGCATCTCCATCAGAATGTCCAGCACCAAGCTTGCCCGACATGAAAATCACGGGATAAACCAACTCAAAATGACGGCCACAGAAAGGGTTCGTCTCCACCCCACCCCCCCAAAATCAAAGCGACTCCTGCTCCCTTGGCCCCATCGTACAGGCCCTTACGTGGAAGTATCCATTCATGTTGAGGCCGATGATCCCGAAGTGATAGGAGCGGGACACGTCTGGAATGACGCACTCTCGGCCACGCCGCTGCTCTGGCATCCGCATCCACATGTCCCAGTCCCACAGCTAGAGGGTGCAGATGTGCAAACATACACTCAGGCAGCCCGTGCATGCATAGGTATACCAAGCTCACAGGAACATATGAGACAAGCGAATTATCCAGACCATACGCAAGGGACAACGGAACTCGAAAGCGTGCTTTTAAAGCCAGTGAGCAAGTACCGATCTAAAGTGGCACCTGCTGATATCAGCCATAAATCCAGACGAAACTTTTTTTTTTTACCAGAAGTTTGAGACTAACAGATGTGGACTTCTATGATTCTATGGATGCAATAAAGCTGAGTTACTTCATTTAAATTTACCCACACCAGCGAACACAAAGGTCAATAATTAAACTGAAAACCAATTAGAGCCATCCTGCATAGGAATGGAACACAAAGCAAATGAATTATAATAATGGAACTGTGACAAGTCAACCCACTGCCTTATTGTAGCTCTATTATTTAAAGGCTTGTCACGTTTAGCTGTTAGACACAAGCATTAGATTATCATTAGTTTGTAACAGCTTGCTCTTAAGAGAAACTGCAAAGCATACAGGGTTCCAAACATTGCCCTTTAAAACTGAGCATTAACACAAGGAAATGTAGAATATTTAAACTTGTATGATATTCATTTTATATCCAGCGTTTACACCGTTTATGCTCTGATTTTACCTTTGACATTCCTAGGTTAGTGCAAGCGGGCTAGCCTGGTTTGTTAAACATCGCCCTCTGGTGGAAAGAAACAGGTTTTACTGTACCTTCTCCGGTGTAGGCCACTTGGGCTCCAGCTCATCCTTGTACAGGCTCTTCTTTAGCACCCAGCCTAGGCCAGGCATGCTCTCCACACGGTATAGCAGGGAGGGGTCCTCCGCTGTATGCTCATAGCCCTGAGATGCGCACGGTCTGCATTAAACTGCATATCCCAGCATTCCCCAGGACACCACCCATGTGACCGCTTTACCATTCAGCAGTGGGACACACCAGCTGAGCTAAAGTTCAATCTTAGCTCCATGTTTCAGTTTATGCACTACTAAAGAAATTATCGGTTGCACCATGCAAAGTTTCATTGTAGCACCAAGTTGTACTGTAAATTATTACACTACGCAAAGCCAAACTTGACAAAGATGTGGAACAGCGAGTTAGTCCCCGAAATATCGGACAGTGATATTGATTGGTTGTCCACGGAGAAAACGTCACTCTGTGTGACAATATTTTTATTTAGTAGCTACTAACTATAATGTAACTGAAGTAGCAGTGGGGCAACCCACAAAGAATGTGGAACTAGCTTCAAACTAGTTAGCTTCAACATACGATTTAAGGTACACTTTACACCAGACTTTACATTCAAACTTATGCTAAGCTGGTATAACCCACTGCAAGGCTCAGCACTGGAACCAAGATAATAACCATTTATGACAGTCATGCTGTCCACCGTTACTCCTTCCCAGCTGGCTCGCCTATGTCTATCAATGGAAAGTTCTAAAAGCATGACTGGATCCCACTCGCCTGGTCATTCCAGGCAGAAATGCAGTACAGGCTTTCATCTTCATTCAGCAAATGGATGGTCTGACTCAGGAAGCTGGAAATAATGTAACAGCACCATTTTCAGAATTTGTCAAACCCAGCTTCTCAACACGTAGCATCTTTCACTGACTGGAAAAGACCCTAGTTGGTTAAACCATCCATCTTGTTCTGTAGGGATGTACAGGGCTGCTAAAGAGGATGTACATTAAGACCCTCTCAGTGAGGAACCTGGCACCACACAAATCAGCCCATTTCAGTCATGGCCAGATGCTAAGCTTGAGGCTGGCAGCACCTACTGAACACTAAAGTAAATGCAGATACACATTAAAGATTTACACATTACTCGATTTAACATTTTTAGAATCCCAAAGATATGGTGTTCAGAGTCATCACTGAAAATAAGGAGAGAAAAAAAACATTCAGGAACTGAAATTCCTGTTTTCGCATAGAATTTCAAACGAATAGCAGAACAGCAGTATCAGTGTTCGCTTAGGCACCCCAGATTTATTTAGCTGAGCCACCTGAAGAAATCGATGGATATATCCAGGTCTTCCTCCAAGACGATTGCAAAGTTGGCTTCCTACGGACAAATGAGGGGGAAAGGACACTGCAGTGAAGACCAGTCCTGGCTGCACCCAAGGGCAGAAAGTGACAGTGAGGGACTCTCACCGGATGCAGGTTGAAGGTTGCAGTCAAACTGGCCTTGTAATGCTGTGTGATCAGAGCACAGAATCAAAACCCGGTTAGTTCCGCGCTGTGATGGGATCAGTGGGCAAGTAAAGCAGGACGAAGATTATCGACTTCGGGAGACATTCCTTGAGCCCTAATCCAACAAGATCTGAGCAATCTTCAGACATTTAAAACCATCATCACCACCAGAGAGCTTCACAGCCCAAACAGAGAGCTTGCAGCCCAAACAAACCAACAGCGATATTCCCATCCACAGGCCCCACCCTCCCGTCCATCCTCACCCTCACCTGCGACACCCTGGCATTTTTAATGCTTATAGGAGTATGCTGAACCCCCTTCAGGCCAAACAGCTCCACTACGTCCATCGGCTCCTGGCAGACAGAGAGACACAGACGATTCACCCATCGGGACAGGTGCGTTCCCATAACAAACCGCACGAAAACCCCAGCCATGGGGGGGGGGGGGCTCAGTACCTCGTAGTAACCATCGATGAAGACGGTTATCATCTGTGGGTTGACGCCATGCGAGGAGAGAAGAGATCGAAGCATCCTAAACGAGAGACCGCACAGGCGGCCAGAAAAGCCTGTATTATGGATGTTACATATTCTAGAGATTGAGTAATAAGTTCAAGCCTAGACAACATATATTATAGTCGAATATGTAAAATCAATCTTAATATTTTGCTGTCCATAAACAAGTAAATTTGAAACAGTTTTACTCTATAAAGTTTTATCCACAAATATAGTTGATGTTCATTATGAGTGATTTCCTCATGACGCATTCTCACCTGTAGAGGTAATTCGGCCTGTTTCCTGCGATAACAGCTACAGGAATGTCGTAGACATTATTGGTGGGCAACTGAGGGAGAGGACATTGGGGGAAAATGAATTTAATGGGTCCATGGCTATAGGTTTAGACTCTGATACTGTGATAAGGCCAGACCTTTTCGAAAATATTTAGCAGACACAATCCAAAGTGAGAAAGCAGGCTTTGGAGCGACTGTGGGGGGTTTAGCGCCTCGCTCAGGGGCCCAATTGTGAAATCACTCTTAAACCATGGGATTTGAACATGCAACCTTGGAATCACAGGGCCATCTTACGGGATCGGGGCTGAACTCGATGGGCGCCGGGTCTTTGCAGCTGCAGATGCTACCGTAACCTTCCACCTTGCTGCAGAAGACCTTCCGTCTGCGGTTGAGCTCCGTGTCGGGCCAATGGCACTCTGCCTCTGCGGGAAATGCGGCGTGTCAGCGAGTGCCGGGGGAGGGGCGTCCAAGACGGGAGGTTAGACAACTGCAGCCCCCGCCTTCTGCATGTTACCTTCAGACGGAGTCAGCTGAACCTCTGTCTTCAGGAGCACAGGGTCGCCCCAGGTCGACAGCGCCGGGGACTTTGAGTGCTTCTCCCCATACACTTGGCCTGCAGGAAAGTGAACGCGGATTTTGACAAAGGCTAAACAAACACATCCTGAAGGTCTCATAAGTCTTCTGGAGTCCTCTACCTCCTTTCTTCACCACCAAGGTCCACATGTCCCTCCAGCTGAGGGTCAGAGATACCCGGCTGCCCAAGCCTTTCAGCAGGTTCTTGGCTGCATCTTTTAAGTGGAAGGTTCCTTCATCCTGTGATAAAAGGACGGCGAACCAAACTTCACCCGGCGTTACCCAAATTCTCTTGCCTCGATAGATCCCTCTCACAGGCCGAGATCCATTGCAAGCGTACTCGTCATAGGGTTTGAATGAAACATTAATAAAAGAATTCCGCCATCGTACCAATAAATTACTACAAAGATGGTTACAGGTACATCTATGCAAAGCTGCCCTCTACCATAAACTAACCTGGGGTCCATTTCCCAAAAGCAAAGTTGCTAATGTTAGCAACTCACAAAGTTGTAACCAGGGGACTGAATGGGTCCAACTAAGTAGGTTGCTAATGGGAGGTTTTAGGAAAAATACCCCAGGTTCATTATGCATCTATAGTCTTAAATATCTCAAACAATCAGGTCTTGCCAATTAACTATAGCATAGTAGCTAGAATGTTATGTAGAAAATTAACCACTTGGTACAAAATTATCACTAAAGGTGATAAAGAATATTTTCTTTAGGTTAAGTAGAAGATGTAAAGGTAGGTGAGAAGTCATGCAACGGCCCAATCAGGTTTGCAGGAAGTTCTGCAGGTGGTTTACAATTGAAAGCTCACATTAGCCCAGCCCTCCATTCCATTCCGTTCAACCATTACGACAGACAGAGCAGAAACATTATGCCGTCTAGCCAACCCGACCTTGATGGTGAAGATGAGCACTCGTCCACGGGTCACCATGTTGAGGAAGAGGATCATGGCCTCATCTTCATGTGGGGAGTATGTGTCAAAAATTCGCTTGGCCATCACGTGACCCTGGAGAAGGAGGAGTGGCCATCTAGGGTCAGGTGACTGAGGTGAGACATGCTGAGGTGCTCCTCGCTGGCAAAAATATTCCCTCAGTGGCCACTTAATTAGATACAGCTGCTCAAACTGCTGGCCCCTCAGAACAGCAAATCATACAATCACACGTCTATATAAGACATGGATACAGGATCATAAGGTGCAGTTACTATTTGATAACCTAGAATGGGCAGGAAGCCTAATCTAAGGGCGCTTTATCTATGGGCAGGAAACAACCTTGATCTATGGGCAGGAAACAACCTTGATCTATGGGCAGGAAACAACCTGCACAGAAATTTCAGCAAACAGATGAGCTGAAATAAATATGCTCACGGTGGCCTGATTGAGGACGATGACGTGAATCCCCCGCCCTTGCTCTCGCATCTCATCCTCCAGAACCTAGAGAAGGAACAGAGGCAAGCAAAAGCCATTAACCCAAAAAAGTTATTCGTCAAAGTAGGGCTTTATTCTATGTATCACAGTTCATTACAGCTGGAGGGTTTCGCTGGAACAACCGAGGCTGGCAAGTTAACAAGGCTAAACACACAAAAAGGAAGCCACTTTAAATAAAAGAACGATGGAAAACGTTCAAAAGACTCCTCACAGCTCATATACATGACAGCAAAAGGGACAATGAAGACTAAACACAACATGAAACGAAAAACTCAAGCTCACAGTGGTCCCGTCGACCGCCACGTAGACCTTCGAGCGGCTGGAGTACACCTCGATGTCCAGAACCTTCCGACCATTCTGGGGCCTGCGAGGGGTCTCCATATTCGGCAACGTTTCATCTACAGATAAAAGCACAGTGCCCAAGTCACATACTAATAAACTTAAGGACATATTCAGTACGACCTAAGAATATTTATTCACATTGCAGTTATAAAAAGAATCCTGTCAAGGCTTAAGATGCCCAATCATTATTTAGATCTTACCCTGTAAAAAGTGCACAGATAGCAAGTACTGCCATCTGCTCAAATACTTGACCTTTGACCTTACCGTAATCCTGTGCAGCCTCTTCCTCATTGGCTACTCTCCTGGTGTCCAGAATGAGTTTGATATTTATGATTACCGTCACCAGTAAGAAGAGCACAGCCCCAGCCTGCCGACAGAATACCAGACAAGACGGTCTTTTCTGGGCATTTTTAAGCATTTCTTATATTATCTACTTTATCTGGAGAACCAAGCAGCGTTTCACAGCTTGTCTATACCTTGGCATGACAGAGGCTAAAAGCAACTGTAATGATCCCTGGAGATGTCTGCCATAATCAGGCTGCATTAACCTTAGCCTTTAAAATGGAATAAGAATTGCCTGTCTGCTCAAAAATAACAGCACGCTATACACACTGCTATATTTACAGATCTCTTTACGATAAGATCATCTTTATTGTCACTGTCACTTGACAACAAAATTGAGAAAGTGCAGGTGACTCAATGTGAGGAATGAGTAATAAAAAAATGTATTAAAAACATACAAATTGCACCGACTATTACAACTTATTACTTGAAATTACATCTAAAGTCGCGGCACATTTCTTCAGTTGTGCTTCACCCACAGGTAAGCAAAATTATACAGGAAGATCAGGCATCATGACTAATTAAACAACTGAGGCAACATGGTGAGGGACAAAAATAGAGAATAGGTGCAGCCAGGCTCTTTAATGCGACTCCACCTCTTACGAGTGCGACCACGGACACTAATGCAATGGCCAGCAAACTATACCGGGGCATTTTAAAGGGATGCGAGGCTACCTTTGGCCCTGCTTACCTGGCAGAGCCGCCGAATGGCCCTTTTGTTGGTCAGTTTGTACTTCCAGGTGAGGTAGAGGCTCCGCTGCTGCCGGGGGATGAAGGGCTTGGCACGCGGGTTCGGCGTCCACGAGTCCATGGCAGGAGCAGGAGGGCGCGCTCCCGCAGCTCACGGCGAGGCGCACACGATGTCGCGCCGGCGATGCCCCACCGCATTCACTCGTCCGCTTCGTTCACGCTGCCATGTGCAGGAGGAAGGGGGGTTGGTTCAAGCCGCGTCCCACGGGCAGGTAGATACTTGAACCCTGACCACTACGGTCCTCCCTGCAAACACCAGCACACACGCTGTCTACAAGTATAACCCCAAAATTCGCAAACAAATAAACCAATTCGAAATGCAGGCATCATGGGACTACCGCAGCTTTACGAGTCTTTACATTTTAACCATGTAGCTGTCCATTCGAAAGCGTACCAATGTTTTTTTTAACATCAGCCTGCGACATGACAGTATTTGGGTAGTCAGTCAGCTCATAAACCCATTTCAGACAATTTTCTAAGTCCATTCAACGCGTATTAGCACATATACCACCTAACATGAACATGCGATATGAGATGTGTGCTCCTTGTGTTAGTTGTTAGTAACCGTACCGGCGAAATTAGCTGCAGGCAGTTGACGCTAATTACATGTTTCGAGGGACACCTAACATAATATACATCACTTCCGACCTGAAGAACTCCGGCGCATGCTCCGGCGTTACCGGCTCCTGGTTACAATTTTAAAGTTCCCCGGAACAGCTTCGCTTTGGAAATTTGGTTCCTACATTAATATTTAGCCTACGAACCGTAGTCCAATGCTGTGGTTCGTCGGCTTAATGTCAGTATTAGTTCACGGTCAGGCTTCTATAGCCAAACCTTTGGCCACTCGTTCCAATGCCAAAAATCGATTTCAGTGTAACCAGCAGCGCAAACTTGGACTGTGGACAATGTTTAACATGAATTGTTGAATTTTTATGCGTCTTGTGTCTGGTTTTTGTGCTTTTTCCTGGGACCTCAAAATTAAGCTTATAAAACAGACATCGGCTGTGAGAAGTGAAAATTAGGCTAAAAACAGTCATATGTATAAGCAGATCAATTATAATGCTTTTACTGTAGTAATAATATGTTTGATAATATGACAATTATAATACATAATTAGGGTATACAGTTATCTATTCTCCACTATAATAAACAGTTACAACCATATGCTTGCTGCAATATTCAGAATTGATTGTGCCTTTCAACCTTCCCAAGTTCTCCTACACCACTCCTTTGCTGCGCTCTCTACACTGGCTTCCTGTGGCTGCGCACATCAGATTCAAAACATTGATGCTTGCATACAAAGCAAAAAATGATCTGGCTCCAACCTACCTAAAAGACCTCATCACGCCAC
>JABFEB020000033.1:18097824-18109941 GCA_019775895.2 Stomatorhinus ivindoensis
GGGAGAACCCAGAGGGAACTCGCACGAGCAGGGACAACATGTAATCCACACACACAGGGAGAACCCAGAGGGAACTCGCACGAGCAGGGACAACATGTAATCCACACACACAGGGAGAACCCAGAGGGAACTCGCACGAGCAGGGACAACATGTAATCCACACAGACAGGGAGAACCCAGAGGGAACTCGCACGAGCAGGGACAACATGTAATCCACGTAGACAGGAGAGGCACACAACCTCCTAGGTCATTAGAGAAAACATCCAGCATCGTTTTGAAAAGTTTGAAATGAAAAGAAAATTAATAACCTTCATGATACTGCTGATACCAAACACTGGTTTTATGGAACTCATGGACACAAACCTTTGACTTGAGTATAATTTAAATCAACAAGAAAATTCGCAAAAAATATACAGATGGCTACGTCAAACATCTTAAAACAAATGCTCAGATTTTCCAAAAAATCCAAATCCAAAATAATTTCTACCAGAGCTTTATGTTACTCCGTAAAATTATGACCATTTTGCTTATGATTTTGTATGACATCAGTACACAGTACACACACCACTTATATTTAATTAATGAAAGATGTGCCTGTTCCAGAAAATAAAGTGATCCAGCCATTTTCTTCTCTGTATAACTATGTTAACTATATTGCAGTGAGGTTCTATTGACTAGCTGGATAGACACGGGTCTGGACACCAATGCCACTCAGTACCAGTACATCCGTCAGGGAAGCCAGCAGATGTTTAGTAGACACAAAGCTATTCAAAAGAACTGGGTCATAAAGCATAGGGCAGGACTTCCGAACCTGTGACAATAGGACACCTTTTGGATGTTGTTTCAGAAGGTGGCGAAGAGATTCCTTCAGCTTGGCTTTCTGACCATTCTCTACAGGAGCCGGCTCTGGTAAGCGAGCCCCAGATTCAGATGATGTTGTAACTAAAGGACAGAATTGGTCTGTTTAATTAATTGAGTTCATTTGTGTTAATCTTGTGAACAACGTAGACATAAAACTAAGAAATCAACAATTATAGGCTACTACTTTGAAATCATACCATCAAGCCCTCACACAAAAACAGCAACTTAATCTATATGTACCCTGATTCACCGAGAATACTTTCAAACTTAAAGAAAAAAAATCTACGAGAACCTAGAACCTTAGCTACAAGGTACAACTTCATTAACCCACAGATCAAGCTGTACCAATATACCAAACAGGTTGGGTTGGATTCGGGTCTGTTTAAGCTATGTACAAAGAATAAAACTGAATAACGTACCCATATTCAGTTTTTGCGGAGTTCGATGCTGAAGAGCATCTCTATATGACTTCGTTCTAGCTTCCATTCCAGGCATTGTAAAACCTGAGAAACCAAGCCAATGTAATTGAGAATTCAGCAATGAATCCATAAATATTAATAAATTATAATGCGTATACTAGCGTTTTACTTATAGGCTACATCCTGGTTACGTGCTCGTACACACGGTAATATATAACTCATTGTGCATCAATGTAACATGTAAAATGCAGAACATATAGTTATATTAAACTTATAACAAAATTTTAAATGCAATTTCGAAATATGTTTATTAATTATGAGTAAACCATACCTTCGGCTGGTCCGATCGATCTTCCGCTCCACGTCTAGTAAAGCTCCGCACTTTCGGTTTCGTTTACGCTGAAACTGGTGTGTTTACATGCTGAGTCTATTGTGGTTTTTCCTTCCCAGCCAATCAAGAGTTGCGTAGATCTTCAGATTCAGCGTCTATTGCAACAGCGATGTGACAAAACAAGGCACTCTGCAGCGTTGGCTTACCCTGATTCTTACGTACACTTTTCTTATCTCTTAATAGTTAACCGTTACAAGGCGTGTCCTAAGCATCATCTTTCCCTCGACCATTCGCCACCATTATGTTCTTCTCTTTTGGGATTTCGGTATTTCCCGCCCACGTAGGATCCATCCATCCATCTATGCATCCATATTCTGTAGTGAATCCAGGTATTGTGGGATCAGTTTATCTTTGGCAAGTTTATTACAGGACAATAGTAGATCATTGTATTAAAAACTGAACAATAGCATTAAACAATAGCATTCAATAATATTAAACAATATAATATAATTGCATTGTTAAAATTTGTAGGGACCCTTGAATACATAAAAGTACAAAATTATATAATTTAAGTGCCGGCATTGGAGCCCAAAATGACATTTTGCCAGGAATTTCTGACTCCTCTGTGCTTAACTCCTGTTTTTCTGGAACATTGCCCATCTCCTTCTGTCAGTTTGATTTCCACCTCCGCAGTGTCGCTGGTGGCATCATTCCTCCTCCTTGTTACAAGACAAGACAATTGTTAACAGACTGTTATCATTTAAAGATGCCTGAACTAGATTATATGTAAGGAATTATGGGTAAATGCTCCTGTGACCCTGAGTAGGTCAAGGGGCTAGATAAAATGGATGCATGGATGCATGATTGGATGGATGGATGGATGGATGGATGGATGGACATACATCTCATATGTTCAGTCTTTTTCCCCTTGAAGAAAATATATATGTTTACTGCCAACTATTTTCACAACAAGCCAGGGAGCGTCACCACTGTCTGACATGTTACCTGCAACCATGTCAGAGATATTGGTTGGTTGGTCTGATCTGTGTTCTGCAAGAAAAGTGAAAACACAAAGTTTAACAACTGTATATGTGAACCTTACAAGGAAGGCAGCTCACATTGAATTTACAGCCACTGCAAAGTAATAAGACCTTGGACTCAAAGCACCCAGTTAGAAGAGGAAGGACAAAGGAAAACCTGACATAAAACCCACTTCCATTTAACAACACACTCCGTTTCAGAAATACCACACGATTTCAGCAAGGGTAGCCTTCACAACTCTAATAATATACTATAAGTTTTAAGTATTTTACACATACAGTTGTTGTATCCTGGAGACACTCAGAAGGTAACTGGACCATGAAAGAGATGATTTGAGATCACTGAGAAGCTCATTTTACCTAGCCGGCCCCTGAGGACACATTCTAGTGGGCAGATAGAGGAAGCAGCAGGAGATACCGAGTCCCTCTGCACAAAACACCCGCCCATAGGAAGGCAGACTGGCCAGTGCGCGCCAGCAATCTTGTTTGTCCAAGGCTACAGATAAGAGTGATTTATTGCCTTCCGTTTTTATTGAATTCGTGAGGGCAAAGTGAACGAAAAAGGGAAAGGATAAGGAGAGAAATAAAAATGTAATTAAAATTAAATTTTAAAACTGTTTTTTTTTTCTTTTTACTTTTTAGCGTGACAAAAATGTAAGACATTTGAAGTTTGGTCGTAAGATACAATATAACACCGTCTGAGAAAAACCTCTAGGTGGCACTTTTGTACCACTTTTTAAAGAGCTGTCACGATTTGATTTTCTCTAAAAAGAATGATGCACATGTGCGCAGTACTGTAATAAATTACATACTACTAAGTGCTACAGAAATATCATCCTTTGTGCCCATGTGGAAAAGGGAAGCTTAAGGAAACAAAAATTCTTTATAAACACATAGGCCTATTAGTTATTTTAAAAGTTTGTACTCAAGTAGATATTGCTAATTGGTGTATTTATAAAGCGATGGCCTCCCACTGAAATAATTACTGGATGTTATTTCTAGTAACCTTTGTTTTTGGTATACGTTAGCATTTTATTTCTTCTGCTGCTCAATTGCTAGAATGGAATGTTTCACTATCAGTGGCAAATGTTAATTGTAAATGGCAAAATAGCAGTAAAATGATGAAACACTGACTCATTGTATTAAATACTGAATAATAGCATTAAACAATAGTATTCAATAGTACAAAAATTGTACTGTGTGCATTAGCAAAACTGTATCATCCATTCGTATCACATTGTATAATCAGTGCTACTAAGCAAACCAGTTTCGTGTTATATACATGGTGCTGTAAAAAAGACATTATTTTGTTCCCTTCTGTCTATTAATGAAAGTAGATATACCCATTAATGACCAAAATAACTAAAAAGAAAATAAAATATAAATCACAAAACAAAATGTCACAAAGAAGGAGCTTTTGTATATGATTGGGTTAGCAATCTGTTAGTTGTTTTTATTATGCATTGTACAAAAATAAATTTATTAATGTCTATTTATTGGCTGGAAACTCTTGAAAGTATTGCATCTGTCATCTATTACTTTCGGAATGATCAGCAGGTATGCGGCTGCTCGTTCGCTGAAGAAACACAGAAGTGTTGCTTCTCACGGATGGATGTCAGAGGGAAAATGAAAGTGAGTGTTTCCTGAGTGGACAGCCAGTACAAAAAGTTAATTATACAGAAGGAAGACCCCAGGAAGCACAAAGCTGTGAAATAAAACTGTGTTCCTCCTACAACCAGTCACAGAGATGGTCTGTAGGGATGGAAATGATTATTCTATTCAGTGACTAGATTCTCTCTGAACAAAAAAGATTCTTGCAGAATTGTTCATTGATTCATACATTTCTGTGTCAGTGGAAAGGGGGTTCCTTTATATTTAATACAATTCTATTAAAATATCAGCAAATATATTTTATTCACTTTTATACAAGTTAAATTGATAAGGCCTAGAAAGTTAATATAGGCATATATATATATATATATATATATATATATATATATACACACACACACACACACACACACGCGCGCGCGCACACAAACATACACTCTATCACACGCCTGTACATCGGTACTCCGGTGGGGGGGCTCACATGGACCACAGCGGACAAGCAGTGTATTATTTAGCCCTACTGAACAAAATTAATTAATCAGTACAGTGACTGAGATCATTTCACTGTTCTATGCCTGACTATAGCTGTTTGTATGAGTTCTTGAATATAAACCAGATAAACTGTCGAGCCTACCTTTCTGTCACTCGGTGCACGGTTTACGGCCATGAATATGTGGTGCAATGTGCGGTTCTTAGAAATGCGCAGTACACCACATAGAGAGGCGGATTGCGGCGAATACCTACTTAGTGCAGTGAAAGCGCCGATATAAATGAATCATACTTACACTTCGCTACACTTCATGTTGCGTTAATTGCCCGTTCTCTCCAGTAGTAGACAGTAACGTTTCACGCTACATGTTTTCTATCGTGATTTTGGCAATTACAATGACTCTCTGTTAAACGGTTTGGCAGGAAATGAATTTGCCAGTAAAGTATCCTGCTGCTTGGATCCTATTAATACTTAATGGGAAGTTTAAACTCTTTATTTGACTCTTGGACTGACGGTAGAATGATCATTATTCTGAAGGAATGCTATATTACCACCATCCTACCACTTAAATTGTCGCAACATGCATTTTATTTCGGAGCCTCATTAATAGCCTACAGAGTAAAACGAGGCGCGATTATCTGGGCAATTAAACACACACGCCTAAGTTTAAAAGCCTGGACTCTTTTCTCTTATGCATGATTAACATTAAGCTTGCAGACATAGGACAGACTATCTAACCCCAACCTGGACCCATTTCCCGAAAGGCTGAAAAACTTCGGTTGAAGGCTGAAACCCGGGAGTACAAAGCTGAATGAAAACGGATGGAAAGTGATTCGTTGTTATGTTAATATCTTTGGTTCATTTACGGTTAACGATTGTGACAAGTTAACGATTAAGCCAATTGAGTATCTAGCTACTGAAAGATCAGGGGCTAAAGTCCAGTCTGCCTGAGCTTTTTTTGTTTTTATTTGTGAAAATTGGCTTCGGGGCTAAAATACTCGGGCTATGACCTCGAGTGATCGGGCCGAACGACTCCCATGGATGAACCAGCAGAGGAATGGCTGATCCGCACAACGAGAGTCAACCAAAATCCGTAGAAATGCTTTAATGCTTTGTTCATCTTGTGTGAAGGTGTAGAGACACAGTCGCACCATAGGAAAATCTGAGGACAGGCACTCACATGCCTGCTGTTAATGGGCTATAAGTTTTGATATTTACATAAACATAAACAGCAACATAAACTTAGATCGTCATCACGCGAGTGGCTGATAATTAAAATAATTAAGGCTTATAAGACAACTCTGTGACAGGCTATTGTGTGTTGTGTTTTTCTTCGTGATGTTAATAAACGAACGTAATGAATTAAAGACAGTGAATTAGGGATTTATCATCTGTTCGGAGTTAGAGAATACAAAATACAAGACTTTTTGCATTTTTAGTTTTTTGATTGCTTTCACAGATTTTTATAAAATGGAAGTTATCCTTGTGGGGACATATATGTTACTGCTTTTATCGTATTGTGGGGAAACCCAGTCCCCACAATGTAATAATTACAAAAATGCATTTCAGATTGACTAGTGACTCTAAAGCTGTCTATGAATAACTCTGCCTCGCAGATTTACTGGCATAACGATAATGAGGTAATACATTAAAGCAATATAATAGATCCAAATAAATTGTCCAAATATATTGTGTAATTTCTGTTTCAGAAAAATAATAGAATAATAAAAATGATAATGGGAATTTCAGTAGTGACGAGTGCAAAGGGGGAAAAAAAACTCTGCAGGGTCTTTATCGACTTGCATTGCTGTGAGGACCCTTATAGGTGTGAAAATTGTGTCTTGCACATGTGTGAAGGGGACAGGATGGGGGGGGGGGGCGATTTGTCTGAAAAAGAAAAATATCTCAATGTCTAGTTGTGCAGAAAATACTGCAGTTCACAGGAAAACAGCATCACAGCTCTTTGCATATTCCTTTTGATTCCCTGATTTGTTAGACTGCTGACATCAAAGTATCATCTTTTGGGTTGAAAGCACAGTTAAAATATCACTTCAAAATCATGTGCCATGAAAACTGGGGTGACCTGCTGAGCCTGTTAATTTCCACATTACAGATAATTAATATCAGTTAGGAAAAATAAAAAGTATTGCCTGATTCTTCTTTTTAAATATTATTTAAAATGCTACTGTAGTTTGTTGTTTCATTCAAGCTTTACATAATTAATTCTGCCTTCTTTTGTTTACGTTTATCACCATTATCCTTTCCAGTTTCAGCGCATCTTAATAGTATGAAATGTGTGCAGCATCTATAATAAACGCTATACATGTATATTGTTTCAAAATAACAACAATTACTTTGTCAGTACTTGGGATATAAGTAACTCTACTAACTTTTAAATGCTGTAGAGTATTGTGGGTAATCAGTACAAGGTGGCAGCGTGGCGGAAGGGTGTCTTCAGGGTGTGTGGAACTTCCATGTTCTTGTAGTTTTCTTGGGTTTCCTCCACCAACTTATTGTTCAGTTAGGTTTAAAGCCATCTCCCAATTTCCTGCAGTGTTGTGTGTCCTCCAAAGGACTGGTGTCCCATCCTCTGCCTTGTACCCTGTCTGGTATCATTGGGATACAGGCTCCAGGTACCTGTGACCTTGCCCTGATAGATGGCTGAATGGATACACAGGAAGATGTGACGCAGGACGGGCACAGAACACGTGGTTCAATATCAATTACAGGAAGGACATAAACACAAGACAGAGAATGTTTCAGTCAGGAAAAAGAGATTCTAAGTCAAGCCTGGACACCAGCGCCAGGGATAATAATCAAGGATGCAGGGTATGAAACGGGCATGAGGGAATCGGTGCAGGTTTACTAGGCAGAGAATAAAAAATCTAATTATAATAAGGAGGAAAATGCTCTCAATCACATGACATTACTCCTGAGACAGCCATATCCCCATGCCTGCCTACTAAAAATACTGCCTGCCATTCAGCACTACACACAGTATTAGTAGGGGCCCAAATATAGGTAATAAAGAAGATATATTACTAGAGAATTGTTATTAATTATTTAATTAATTACTCCGTTGGGGCTAAAACTGAAAACAAACATGCGAAGAGATGGCCGGTGTGACATCAACCGGGTCTGCCTGGGCTCGGGTGTAACCCAGGCGTAAAATGGAAACGGTAATCAGGCAGCTGACAGTAAATCCAGTTCCGTCTGTCAGACGAGCCCTGTGCTATCATGCCTCTCCATTAAGAGAATGTCAAAAGCGATTGCAGAGTCTGCCCTTCAGGGGGCCCCGATGGCGAGATGCCACGTTACTGTCCTGTGTGTGTGTGTGTGTGTGGGGGGTGTTCTGTTAAAATGTAAATTGCTTTTGCTGACCCTGCGCAGCGCGTCGTGGTGGATGGTGGCATCCACTGGCTCTCAAAGTGACCCCCGCCTCTAGGATGTGCCCCACCCTGCCCGCGTTTTCCCTCATACCGTAATCTGCCGCTCACCATTACATGCAGAGCAGGACAGAGGGCACACTGATGTTTTCTAAGTCAAATTGTTTTGTATGAGCAATGCGGTTGATTCGATAAGAGCACCTCCCACTATACCTTTGCAGTGTTTCTGCACTGTAAATTATATATGCAATTTATTATTGATCTTTCAGATGCCACTGTAGTTACTGTACTGAACAAATGAATGGAAGGTTCTGTAATTTTACATCAAGTGTTTATAAGTGACTGGCTATGTAGACTCACACCCAAAAAGTTATGGGTTCGAATCCCATCCCCAGTACTGCTTACATGGAATTTGCATGGGTGTTCCTTGCGTTCGCATGGGTTCCCTCCTTTTGCTATCGCAGAGCAAAAACTCACTGGATGGGAAACTGATGTCCCTAAATTGCCGTGAGTGTGTGGGTTTGTCTCTCCACTGAATAAACTGTCCCGGAAGCTGGTTATGGATGTTATAGCCTCTTTAGGCACATTGTAATGAAGCACTGAAACATGAAAGTAAGAGCAGCAGATATGGCAAAAGATTTAAAACAAAAAACAGAGACTTTCAGAACATACCCAGAGGGATGTTGCTCTTTTGAAGAAGTGGGTCACGCGTTCTGGGACGTTGCACAATGAAAATTAGACAGCATGGTTTTAAAAGGTGGCTGTGCTTGTCACAACAAGCCATTTTAAGCTTTTTAAACATGATGCACATTAAAGCAACTAGGTTTCTCCATCCATCCATCCATCCATCCACCCATCCATCCAACCAGCTAAACCACTGACCTTCCTACAAGGGTTAAGGTTTTTTAAAGTCCTGTTTTGAATGTTTAGTATGATAAGCAACCCTTTTTTTACAAACAAGGTAGACTAGAATTGTAATGACATGCTTAATGCTTAATGCTTAAACCTTTAATTAATTAAATTTTTTAACCTTTATTTATCCAGGAAGACCTTCTGGATGGCCTAATTATGACCTAATGGAACATATTCGATGCTGCCCGAACAAACATCAGACTGGCCTTGATAAATGTGGTGTGAACTTTGGGAACAAGTAAATGCAAACAACCGCTAGACTTCAAGGAACAGGTACCCACATTGGACTGTAGTCAGGAATCACAGTTCCAGTTTGTTTTAATATCGAGCCCTGATTTCATCACGGCTTCCATGACCTGCTCCCCCCCAGCCCCGTCCCTCATTTACTGAATATCCCCATCACCATCTCAAATGCCAAGATTTCAGCGGCACTCCGTTTGCTGGAAATGAAAACACCCACAAGGGCCAATCAGGCAGCCAATCAAAAACCCGTGTCGCAAATGGGTGGGGTCCACGCGCTCATATGGGCAGTCCGGGATGGCGGGATCGCTGTCAGGAAGGGGGACGCAGCCATCCCATCTCTCCCACAGTTCCAGGAGTCTTCCGCTAATTAATAGCAGCTCCCTGGCACCTGCAAATGATGAGCAATGTCCCAGAGATCTGTGGTTCCGTTATTCAGTGGTGGTAAAATTAGCCGGCAAGAGGTTTTACTGCTGCTACCTCACCCCAAATTTTACCACCACTCTCTAGCTCTGGTCAACAAATTTTACCTCCCCCGCCCCCAGTCGGCAATATATATACAGTATTTCCATAATACCGGTCAAGCACTGGCCAGCACCCCCGCCCTCCTGGATGCCCCTCATCTGCCTCCCTGAATATCCCTAAGGTGGGATGTCTGGAGACATTATTTCACCCACCCTGCAATTCACAGCTTTAGTTTTGGGTGAAAAACAAAGCATGTCACATGACATCTGGCGCTCTATATTCTCACCTTTCCACAACCTCCCCATTCTTCCCAGGATGGCAGCAGAGGGCTCTGAAATCTCCACTTATGATACTTCTCTTGGTCTCTGTTCCTCCATGCAGTCTCCCGCCACATCTCTTATTTAGATAAGATACCATCGTTCATAATCATTTGCTGGGTTCCCTTCTCAGCTCTTTCAGTGAACATGACATCCCGCCTGTGCAACATGCTGATCCAATGTTCTCATTCTGTGACAAGCAGCCCAAACTCATGTTCACACAGAAGCAGTAACACCTCAAGACTAGCAATAACTTCACATGGCAGCTCACTTTTAGTCTCCATATCCTCCTCCCTCTCTCACCTCAATCCAAAGAGCTTGTAAAAAGATTCTTCCTTCTTCTGTTTTTCTGCCTTAATGCTGAAGCTGAAGGCACCTGTCTAATATCTACCTTTCTGCCTCCCAGTCACAAATGACAGCTCACACATCCTTTCATTTTTTACAGCTGCTTGTAGATCCTCCATGATTGTTATTGCAGTTTCTCTCTGGTTGGCATCCCAAGTTCTGCAACCAGGTCATGAAATTTCAGGAAGTGACATCATAACCTTATAGCCTATTCAAATAGACACTTTTCACTAGGTTTTGGCAGTACAGTGGTACCTCAGTTCTTGAACTCATTAGAACTTGAATTTCTTAATAGTTGAATCAACCAGTTCAAAAAAAATGAGCTAGAACTTGATCTGAATCTCATAAGTCAAACTGTGAATGGCAACCTAAGATAACTTGTACACACAGGGAAATGAGTCACGCGGCACGTCTCTCAGCGGAAACAAAGGGTAATGCTTCAGCCTCAGCGTCGCATTCACTGTGATAGCATTGTGCATGTTTACACTCGCTGCATACGTATATTTAAATTACTGTTTTGATAAATGTGCTTAGATGTGTTCAGTATATACTTTTCTTGTTTTGTCCAGTTAATTTTGTTTTTAAATGCTAGAAAAAAACATATTTTGGTGTATTTTTTTGGGGCTGGGAACAAATTAATTGGTTTACCTTCATTTCTTATGGGGAAAATTTGATCAGAACTTGAACTTTTTAGGATTCTGAACGGATTAAGTTCGAGTTATGAGGTACCACTGTATCTAAATTTTCAAACCCTCATCCTGTCTAGACATAATACTGCAGTATACTGTATTTCTACAGTATTTTGAAAAGCAAAGCTATTCTGGGGACCAGTGTTCCAGTCCTCATCATGATTCCATGTGTGTGGAGTTCGCATGTTCTCCTCGTGTTGTCATGGGGTTTCCACTGGGTTCTCTGGTTTCCCCCCACAGTCACAAAAACATGCACTCCCTTACTCTCGTATCTTAGGTGTTCTTTCTACAGTCTTTGAAGGACTGAACTGCTTAGGTGGGTACTGTGTGGTTCTGCTGGTAATGTTGCGGTGATTGCAAGTTTGCCAGTTCAGATTCCATAGTCAGTAGAGTAGCCACATCTCCATTGGGCTCTGGAGCATGGCGCTTAACCCCCCCCCCCCCCCCAACGCCCTGACAATGCTCCAGGGGCACTGGGTGGTTGACTGACCCTGTGCTCATACTTCAGGCTTTGCTACCACCTGCGTTTGAGTGTATGTATATCTTAAAAAGTGCATGATGGGATATGGGGAAAAAAAGTGTAGCTCTACTCATACTGGTAATTAAAGCTTCTTTTCATTAAAATAAAAGAAACACATTGTTCTCCTGCAGTTTTCCTTAATACTGATGGACAGCTTTTCCAAATGTTGCTGGCCATTGTGCATTTATTCATACTTTCATTTGCACTTAAAATGTGAGCTATAACATCCAACACTTACACTTAATTAAGACACGCCAATGATCAGCACAGGAGGAACAACAACAGCAAAAATCAGCTGAAACACAAAGGAGAGAAAGGCAGATGGAGCTCTTAATGCAGAGGAGTAGCTGAACCCTGAGTCGGTGCTCAGAGTGAAGATGCAGTGACAGAGTGAAGATGCAGTGACAGAGTGAGGATGCAGTGACAGAGTGAGGATGCAGTGACAGGGTGAAGATGCAGTGACAGAGTGAGGATGCAGTGACAGGGTGAAG
>JABFEB020000033.1:18110735-18121775 GCA_019775895.2 Stomatorhinus ivindoensis
ATTATGAAGCATCAACATTCACCTGAGAACCAATAGTATAACTCCCCAGTCTGCTCTCCAGGTTACTAGGGGGAAGCAAGCCAATACACAACCACTTATTCACTTATACGCAGGGACGCCGTAATGGGGGGAGGGGTTAGAATGATTCCATGGCCCCCTTGAGTGATAAGAGGCCTAGATTTGGAACATAAATGGATTGGTCTGGGTTCAGGGCCCAATACGATGTGCTTTCATGGGGCTCACAATCTCAAGCGATACTCCTGACCTACTTGGGCAATTTTCCCACAATGCCTCTAGTCACATGCAGTTGGATTAGCCTGAGCCAGCTGTGTCTGTTTAGTGAAAGTTTAGGCCTCGGAGCCTGATGCCTTCAACAACTGTTTTAATTTATTCCAGCTTAATTACCTCCTCCACTCATTTAGCCCTTTATTACATCACTGAATCTTAAGATGGGAGCTGAGGTTAAGTGAGAAGAGGCTGGACGTCTTTCCAGAGCCCCACTGTAAGATGGGAGGCATGCATCTATGGACCAGATGTAGTCATCGAAACCAGGAAGTTCACATTACCTTCACAACTTTTTGCAATTTTAATTCATGCAAATCAGCACAAAAAATGTCACCTCACAAAGCGCTTCAATCTTCCTTTTATTATCTGCCTGAAGGGGTTTTTATAGGCAAAAATAGGTGTAGGATTATATTTTCTTAACAGGCAATTATCACAGGACGCCTTATTTATGGCCCCTGCTCACCCAGGAGAAAGAGAGAATAATAGATTTGTGAAGCTAAAACCTCAGGAGTCTGCTGGGGACAGGACAACAAAGACAGAAATCTCCTCAGGACCCGAGAGGCCATCCAAAGATATATATTTACAGGGAGCTGAATATTATAATATGGATATCAGTTGGATATCATTATTCCAAGAATACTTTATTCCTATTTGTGGCCATTTGAAATTCAGTTTTTGAAACCTCTGTCCCCAATGGCAGTTATGATGTAAATATTCACAATAACCATGCTGTTTATGTATTAAAAAGGTCAGAAAAAAACAAATCCGCCAATATTTTTTCTTAATGTTTGATCATAACCCTGGCAATACTAGATTTCTGAGGATAGTTTTAAAATGATCTCAGACTTACTAAATGATTTGTCACCCTATTCATTGTTAATCTTCCTCCTTCTACCGTAAAAAAAACACGCAAAGATAGTTCCCCTTTATGAGACCGTCGATTTGCCCGCAGGCAACTAGGCCGGCCGCTCAGAAGCAGAACGGGAGACAAGAGGTCTGGGAGGGAGTTTAAAGTACGGGGGCCGGGGCAATGCGCATGACGGGGCTCATGCAGGTGGCTTGAAAGGGAGACAGGCGAAGGCGAAAAGGTTAATACGGACGTCTTTGCTGCCAGAGAGGCAACACTGTCACTTTGCGGGAAGCAACCTCAAGCAGGGTGCAGCCACACGCTGGGCAGGAATATTTTAGAATATTAATTGCACACTTAGTATGCTGTTGTCATATGGTTTTCATTAGTATTCTATCAATTCAATGAGCCTTGAAAGACCCAGATGGTACGTCTAGTGCTTTGCCTTATACGGCAGCATTGTTCTATTTAGTTTCTTGGTTCTATTGGTCATATTTATGAATATATATGTGCCTATATCTATATTCAATAATATATATTCACAACGGTAAAAATGATTGGGTGATTGATGTGTTCTTTCAGTATGTACAGAAGCAGGATATGGAGAACTGATGATGCAGTTCTCCAAGACCGGGGCAGTCCGACTTCCTATTCAGTGGCGAACTTTAGTAACCCTTTACGCGACAAGCACTCATTTTTGTGGACAGGACTTTTTTTCTGAGTTACTGCAGTGATGCTCATGACACACAACCAGGAGGAGTTAAATGATGAAATCCACCTCTGGATGTGGGTTGTGGGTGTGTTGCATGTCTGGAATTAGCATGTTCTCCCTGTGTTGCTGTAAGTTTCTTCCTTCTCCCGAAGTACCATGATCTCATCCAGAGGTCCAGAGACTTGCTTGTTAGGTGGATAGGTCACTCTGGCTTGACCTTAGGAAGCGGACGGGTGTCTGAGTTTATCTGAACGTTCAAGTTAAATTAATGTTGCTGTCCATGGCTTCTGGTGTCTTATGCCCTTCACATCTGGATCTGGACCCCATATCTGTGTGTAGGTTACTAAAAATCGATGATCGCTAGCTGGCATTTCTGCGGCATAAGATTTTCTCTGTCAGATTTCACTGAACAGGTCTGATTGCCCTGTGTTGGGGCCACTTGACCGGTGCCCCTGGAGCATTTGTCAGGGGGATAAGGACTTTTCTGAAGGGCCCTGAAAAGAACTAGCTATTCTACAGTAAATGGAATTCAAACTAGCAACCAACCAATCACAGACATAGAGGCCTAACCTGTTGAGCCAAGCACCCCCTCCCCCCCCATGCTTTATGAACCATGTATCTACCTTTTTACAAAAACACGGGGCTGCTCATAAGGTCTGATTGGTGACTGAGGCGTCACTGAATTCCAACCCATATGAGAATGTAAACACAGCGCTGATTAAACTGATACGGTGTGAACATTTATGTATCTAGCAGACACTATCGGCCATGTACAGGCAAAGAAAGTGTGCTGTCATGGAGCAGGATCAGCCTGAACCCCAACAGCATCCGAGGTCAAAGCAACACTCAGCGGCACAACAGTATGATTACGCTGCCTGCCAGAGGACTTGAACCCACGACCTTCTGGACACATGGCGCAGATCCCTAATGTGCTGAGTTTTACTCTGCACATACATATGAAGCAGAAGCTTCCGGACCCCAGTGAGATCAGCTGAGCTCTGCAGGTAAGATTGCGGTCAAACCACACAAAGCAGAAAGCATCTTCAACCGAGTGAATAATGCCGCCAGCAACACTGGCAGTTGACAGATACAGCTCGTTGGGAGAAGGCATTACTCAAATGCCATGTCTGACCTTGGTGGAGCTGAAGCAGACCGTTTTACAAGCCTGATTACAGCTTGCTAATAAGTCCAGCAGGTGGAATAGACGTGTGAGTGGAGTGCGGCAGCCGCAACATATAAATAAAATATCGTACTTTACTCACAGCTCCTGGAGATAAAAACCTGATGAGGGACTAGAACGTCACAAACTGTGGACAGAACTTGCCATGGAGTATTCGATTTAATGCGTCTGGCTGAATTGATTGGGAAGCTTATTCCCACCTCTAGAGTGGAATTCATCCTGCTGCTGCTCATGCTGTACGACCCAGTGCTTCTTATGCAACTGTGGCAAAAAATGCACCGTCACTAATTAATATGAGGCTGAGGAGAACCTTGCATTGTCAGAGTTGACAGACAGACTGATACTTCATTAATCC
Source organism: Stomatorhinus ivindoensis (assembly GCA_019775895.2). NCBI lineage: Eukaryota > Metazoa > Chordata > Actinopteri > Osteoglossiformes > Mormyridae > Stomatorhinus > Stomatorhinus ivindoensis. Next base: position 18,114,115 of record JABFEB020000033.1, read on the forward strand.
CCAGAGAAACTGCAGATTTTCAGTACTGCAACACACATCTAGACGGTAAAAACACAATTAGAACACATGTAATAGACAGTGACATTAAATAATAAACAATAGTAACAGTGCAAAAAATATCAGCAATAGTATTGTATGGAAGTCTGTATTAACTTCTTAGAAAATGCACATGTTGCTACAGTGTAATGAATATATTTACTTTATACTAATTTGCTGTCCTTAGAAAAAGATTTCTTTTACTTAACAAGGGCTATTATGAGGGAGGGACTTTCTGTTTACATTCACCCCACAACTCTTCCCAGTCCTACAGTTTTACCATAGCTTTACACAGGTGTGTAAGATCATCACTGAAGATTTATTTGTTTATCTGAGCTATGTCTCATCCTCAAAGACTCTACAAACCGTGTGATCGGTGCTGCAAAAATAAGCTCTTTTCGGGGCGAATGCGAGCACGGTGGACGATGAGTCGGTAACTCATTAATGATGTGAGAGGAGCCTATGCATCTCTTTGAACCCGTGGCGGAAAACAAGATACGCCGGCGATGTGTTCAGATTTGGATAAGTGGTGTTCAAGGCCACGGCTACAAAATGCTTCTTGGCAGTCCTGCCCTGACAGATATTCTTAGCAGAAACCAAAGCGGATCCCTGAAAAGGCTTCCAGTGGATTTTAGTTTGTTCATGACAAAGAGTAGGTTGGATTAAACAACTATGCTCTCATCCTTGAAGGTACAGCCTTCTAAACTTCAAAGGCCATTTCAATGTTGCATCATATGGGAGAATTTTGCAAAATAAATAAATAAATAGAAATGTATATTAAAATAAAGGTATGCCTCTATACAAGGGCAGTTCTTGATAGATGCGTTTGCAGTTGGGTTGAACACGTTGTATGAAATAATCTTAAAAACATAAATTGGATATCACACCTCCAGGGTTGCAGGTTCAACTGCATGTTCTTCATTTGATTGCTTGGTCTCATTCCAGGTGCCCTGGATTCATTCCTTAGTCCAAAGGCCTGCATTTTAATGCAATTATTACTTAAATGTGTTGCAAGCACAGCATGATAGGGCCCCACCCCTTCTGGAATTGGACTATTCCATCCATTCTGTTACACATTTCCATGGTCTTGAATGGCATCCAAAAAAAAAAAAATATATATATATATATATACAATCAACAGGCAGAATGTAATGTAGTGACATACATAAGAAATCCACACTTCAAATATGTGGGATATTTGGGAATAGATTATCACAAGACTGTCATTAAATATTTATGCCTGGATGATCAGCCTGTACGTGTTTTTACATGGAAAAGTTCAAGTTTAGACGATTATCTTAATACCTTAAGGTAAGACTGCACTCAGCACACTGCTTGTTATACATTTACTTTTTTGTGTGTGTCGTGACTTGAGGGATGAAGGACTCATGAGCATCCATTTAAGAGAACAAGGGGGTTTTATTGAACAGAAAAGGGGAAATACACAAGATTGCAAGGGATCAAAAAAGGAAGACGAGGATCAGGAAGGGCACAGACATCAAGAGGACTGACTTCAGTTACTGGACTGGGGCTGACAAGACAATCAGGTACTTAAATAGAAAGACTACCGAGGGGCAACAAGCACCGGGCTCATCTGGGGCCATGTTAGGGAAGAGACAGGAGGGGCAGGTGGACATGCCAGGCAGGAAGCTACATTTTGTAGACATTGTTTTTTTACCATTCTGAACCTTATAGCTCTGTTAATCCAGAGACCATTGCTATTTTAGTCAAAAGGAATGAAAAAACATCCCTCTGCTGTCATAAACGTGCAAACATTAGAATTCACATGTGCTTTTGATTCTGCAGAAAGGAACTTTCTGATTATGACTGGTTAACACTTTAAAGGGTAACTAGGGAACTCTGAGTCCTTCTTAAGGTCTTACCTAGTGTGCCAGCTTTCATCATACAGTAACAGAGAGAAAACCCATTCCAACCTAGATAACTTAGTTTGATAGTTTAAGGTTTCCAATTTATTATTTAGGAATTTGATTGATCTACATCTGGGCACATATGCATTGGAAATCATTTTTATGACTGTTAATAAACAAGGTGCTTGATTTGTATCCAGATCTTCTCAGTGTGGCACATTCTGTATCTCTATCCTACTGTCTGCTTGATGCACAACTGAGAGAGAAGCTGAAATGGTTTCGGTTGGTTCTGTTTTTAATTAGCCAATGCCCGGGCAGAGACAGGTGATTTATCACTCTGGATCGCTCGTTCAGTGTCAAGTGTCACGTTTTAATCTTGGCATTAAGGAGCTACCTGATACCTCGCTCCAGGCTAAGGCAAGCTATTTGCTTATGCAAATAGTGTGCGTCAACAAATATGCCTCGCAGTCATCAAACTTCGTAATTGGTGTCAGTTGTCTCATTAGCATGACCGCTGATTGTGTTATGTCACTGGCAGTGAAGCTTTAAGTCCCACAGTCACGGTCCCTGGAATGATAACTGATTTCCACACTGGCTCCTGTGAGAACTGGAGGAAGCTGTTAGTTTCTCTGATTACTGACATTGCTCTTTAGTTGTGAGGAAAAACAGTCTGTGACAAATTGAAAAGTAAAGTTCTGGAAGCATGAGTGAGAGAAGTTCTGCTTCTCTGGCTGTTTAAAATTAAGAACATAAGAACATAAGAACTATACAAACGAGAGGAGGCCATTCGGCCCATCAAGCTCGCTTGGGAAGAACTTAAACAACTTAAACATAGAAAGATACATATAATTATCAAATATGCGCTGTGTCCTTTTCTGAGGTGCTGTTATGGGTTTTGGACCCCATGAAATATATCATATTAGGCCCCCAACCCAAACCCATCCAATAATGTTCCAAGTACTTTAGGGCCTCGGAGTGACAGGGGCCCTTGGGATCACCCAAACTGTCCCCCACCCCCCATTATGGGACCCCTGGTTTTTTTTACAGCAGAGGTTTTCTTCAGAATCAGATGAACTTTTTCTCTGCCTGTTAATAATTAAAAACCCTCATATACAGCTGTTTGCAAGAAACAAACTTTTTAACTCCTGTTCAAGGGAACTGACAACATATTCCATATTTACAAGCTGCCAAAAACAAGAGTGAATTATAATTATTGTTCAAACGACTTGTATTTATATATTTTACATCACATTATTCTGGTCTAATCAAGAAAGCCTGGTCAGACGGTGATTAAGAACCTTTTCCCTCTCGATTAATCTTGTCTGAGAATAGTAAGAACACATCTACCCCTCAGGTCAAAAACACAAGGAGGATTATCATGACATGCACGAACAAAAGCAAGCTTGGGCACTATAATCCACCCAGTATTTGCATTATTTTTTATCTGCACATTTTTTCTAATTTTTAATTTTTTTTTGCATCTTGGGGTTCTCAGGCGAAACCGGGGACTTTCAGACAATGATGAATCACACCATTATAGAAAATAAATTGAGTTTAAGTTCAAAAGGATAAATTTGTCCAACATGAAAGTAAAAAACATGTCGTGTTCCCACCCACATCCAGTTTATTCCATAGATATTAATGAAAGTCCGTTCTTCATTATAATGCCTTATTTCACAGCTCATCATGGCTTGTGGAGGAATTTCTCATTTCAAAGCTCATTACCTTGGGTGACAATTAATTAATAACAGCAGCCTCAGGCAGAGTATTTTCAAGAGTGGGCAGAGCATACTAACTAAACAATTTAGGTTACTGACGAAGATCTTGCTCTTTAATCAAACCGAATAGTATCAGGCATAGCAGGCTAACTATTATGTTTGAAATATGTCTACAAACGTTTAACATTTCAAACTCAGCAATGCTGCTGAATTGTACTGTTAGCTTATAAGCTGTGTGCCTACTATCCTTGGTGTGATAATTAAATTCCAGAAAGTAAGTTTTGGCACCGAACACCAGGGCAAAGCTGAGAAACTGTTTATCCTTGGGGTGTCTCTCAACAGAGTCAGCAGAGAAACTCCTTTCCCTGGGAAGAGAACATTTTTGAAAAAATAGGTCATTGTTCTCCTTTATCACATCCCGCTATCACCAATATCGATTTGAAGAAGATAGAATTTTCCGCTTGGGATCTATAGAGTGTATCTATCTCTCTATCTGTCTGTCTAAAATATAGTCTGAGTTGAGTTTTACCTACAAGGTGGAAGTATTAAATCAGGAAGGTTAAAGTTAAGCCTTTGTCCAAGAAAGCTGAAGATTCCATCACAGTCTAATAAATTTTACATAGCCTACAAATAGTTGACCTCTTGCAGTGAATGCCGCCTCGATGAAGACGTTAGTCAGCCACTTTCAGGTACTTAATGCAGACTCATAAATACTGACATGAGTCTGCTTTATTAAACTCCTTATTATACAAACTAATGCCAGGTGACAGGTTTCCTCCCCCCCCCCCCATCTCTACAGACACCCTTTCTCATAATTATCGAAGCCACTCTCATTTCTGTCTGGCACAACCTGCAGAAAGGTTGACTGTTGACTTCTGAAGTCTTCAGTGTGCTAATTAAGACGTTTCATTCCTTGTTCAAGTAACTGTCAGATTAGCCAAGCTTGGCGATCCAGAATAAACGATGATGGCTTCTTCGTATTTAACCACTTGTTGGGGAAGTGTGAAGTCATACGAAAAGGACAGACAACCCAGCAGGGGAAGAAATCTTTTTAAATGAACACTTAAATGCAAATTTGTGTATTTCTTTTCTGTATATCCAGATTTTTCATGTCCTTTTGTCATATTACACTGTCAGTGTCACACTGAATCCTGTGAAATCTAGTTTGTTAATGATCCACACTGATGACAAAGGTCTTATGTTAGGCTGATAGATGCTTTTAGAATTCATGGAATTGTGACGGCAGCATATTATGAGCTTTTAGATTTATACATTATGTTATAATAAATGATTCATAACACAGTAGCTCTAACCCTTCCCCTCTTTTTTTACATTAATTTCAAAGTATTATCTGTAATGGACTATAGGTGTCATCTGTCCGTTCTACAGCTAATTAAAGATGAGATTGGTTTTTATTTCCCTGGCATGATCTTGAGATTTAGGAATATATTGTAGTTATTCATCTGAGTGAAAATATGTTCATTAAATTTAAACAGCCATTAATTAACAACCTGTAATGGCTAAAATAATATTGTCTAAATGGAAGTCTATGAGAATTTATGGTATTGCTAAATAAAGGGAAACTAATGTTTTTTTTCAGAGACATGTTAATGTTAGTAGGGTAGACCTGAGGGCTTTGGTGTGAATATGTCTTTATTTGTTTTCTTCTATGTTGCCAAATCTAGATGCATTGAACAGTTGCTCAAAATATTTCCCATTTCATCAGCAGAGCTGTGAGGGACGCACATGATTTCTGAGAAATGAACTAACTGAACCGACTGGGCTGGTAACGAGCCATGACAGTAATGACTAACAGAATAAAAGGCTGGCACTGAGAGAGGCGGGCCAGGGTGGCACTGAGAGAGGCGGGCCAGGGTGGCACTGAGAGAGGCGGGCCAGGGTGGCACTGAGAGAGGCGGGCCAGGGTGCCGTTCGGCTGAGTGCAGGGGCCATAAGGAAAATGCAGTATTGTGCCAGTGACCAGTACGACAGCAGTATCGGTGACGCTGGCCGTGAAGAACATTGTGCACCTGTCCTCCCATGCTGCAGAGGTGCTCAACCTCGCTGATTCCAACGGCCTCTTCGCACATATTTCAGTATTTCCCAAACACAGAATAATATAAATAAAGAATGCCTTAAAACTCTATCTGTTACATAGCCTACATTTTCAGTGCTTATATTGTGTGGTAATGCAGTAGGAGTCACAAGACAAGAAATAGATGCATGTTTACTTGTATTAGGCGTACTTATTTCCAGGCATTTTAAAATCAATTCGTCAAAGACACACTAATTTTGTTGAAATGAGTGCAAGTGGCAGAGCCTAACAATAAGGGGGTTAATAATGGATTTTGGTTTTAGCGCCGAGTACATGAAAGGCTGAGTTTATCAGCCTCTCGAGTGCCAAGATTAAGGAAGAAACCAGCAGGAGCCGTTACCTGTGAGAGCCCCATCAGCACCGCTTGACATTATTAGAGACGCACGGCGCCCAGCAGAGGCACAAGCTGCGAGGCTGCGTGCCTCAACGACTTCATCCCAAACTCTCGTAATTAGCAATTGCCCTGTCACACATCCACGGGGCGGCACAAAATCCCGGCGAGTCCCGGGGTGACGATCGCTTCGCTGACAACACTTGCGAGAATGCCCGTGCGGTTTCATTAAATTGCAGTCTTCAGCTTCTGTTAGTCCGGCGGTGAAGCTGGTTTATGAAATGTGACAGTGAAGCAGCCGACAACCGACTGTATCCACAGTGGCTTTGGTGATCTTTTTGTGTCACACGCACGCGGTGCGTGTGATTGGGTTTTGTTGACAGCTGCTGCACGGTTTCCTGCCAAAGCCTTCAGGGGAAATTTCTCTGCGGACAGTAGTGAAAAAATGGTGTGGAAGCACTCATCGGTCTGGGGAGAAGCGGGACTGCATGGCGGAAATCGAGGCCTGCCACGCAACTGTGAAAAGAGGCAAAATGAATTTTAGCAGGGGCACGAACTGCCAAGGTTTGACCTAAAAAAGACGTCTGTCTTGGCATATAATAAAGCACCGAACAATTGAGAAACTTCATGTAGGTGTGTGTGTGTGTGTACATACATATATATAGACACACACAGTATACATTCTAGATAGGCTATTGTTGAATTTGAATGATTCAATACAACCATATCTATTTCATGTTTTTTATTAATGAAGTCAGCGTTACCCCCTTCCAAGAAACCCCCAGCTGTCTCTAACAAACAATCATCGTGTCTCTACCACTCAACTCACATCACCATTTATTTCAGGATCTCTTCATATGGATGAGAAATCTCAGTCGAATTTTCCCAGGAGAGTTCAATAGTAAAAAAATGGCTCAACTACAAATGAATTGCTAATGCAAAGTTATTAGGAAACTAAAATGCAACATCCTGCAATGTAGAAGGAGCTTACATATTACATCATGAACAAAGTGATCGGCTTGAAATTATTGTTAATCATCCAGCATTTTAGGATGATAAAGGTTAGGTGTTAATCCCCAAAGTCGATGTAAAGAGTATGTGAAATATTAGATGCATTGTAGGAATAATTATGTGGGTTATTAAGCAATCCGAGGAGGGATTTAAATAAAGTACAAAGTGAAATAAAAAGAGATGGAGTGTCAAAAAGCTGTAAGAGGTCATTAGGAGGTGAAGAGGAGAGTAGCGGCAGAGTAGATCCAATATACTCACGTTAGACAACCAGTCGTTCTGAGGATATATGTACCTAAATGGAGAGGGGCACTGTTCCACAACCTATGACGCATTATTGGGTTTTCATAGGGTGAATAGGGCCTATAACAAACTGAAATTAGATGACGTGTTGCAAGGGGCGTGGATCATGGATTATCAAAGCCCAGCGATGCGATTTGTGTGTGTGTGTGGGGGGGGGGTGTGAGTCTTCCTGCTGATTACCGCATTTCCGTCCACATTTGCCCTTTCATTCTGGAGGTGTTACCTGCAGCAGGGCTCAGTGCAGGTGGAGGAAGGCACCCCCCCCCCCCCAATCCCATAGGGTGCCACCCTGCTCCCGAGCG
>JABFEB020000033.1:18128480-18144823 GCA_019775895.2 Stomatorhinus ivindoensis
TCTTTCTCTCATTGGCCACTGGGATCCTCCTTGAGATGTAAATGACCTGTATTAGAATAGAATAGAATAGAATAGAATAGAATAGAACAGGGGCACTTTATTCATGCAAGTTGGGGAGTTTTCACATATCACACATTAAGGTTTTGGGTCCAAGTGCAGAGCAAGCCAGCATACAGCACCCTAGGGCAGCTGGGGTTAAGGGTCTTTCTCAAGGAGCCCAATGGTGATATGATTTCTCTGCCAAGAGATTACATTATGTTACATCCTGGAATATAAAACCTTTCCTGTCTCTCACATCAATTTCATTTTTTTGTTGCCTTTCTTGCAAAGGATTAAGGGGTGAATTTTATTTTACAATGTCTATTTGGGGATTATGTGCACAGAATTTAGCATTTCACCGCTGGTGGTAATTAAATATTATAGGCTGTTTATATGTAAAATTCTCAGATGTGCGTAAAAATAAAACTTTTTTTTTTGTCTTGAAATTTCACTGACTGCAGAAACGTGATGATGAATGTAATGTTTATTACGTCTGGCTCTGGGGACACTTAGCTGGCCTGAACATGCAATCAGGAGGTTTCACCTGAACCTATAAAATAGAAGCTTATAAAGTAATTGCTCAGATAAGAAAGAAAAACCACCATGAATCATTTCTCTAATGGAGCACAATTCTACATTAAAATTACAGTGCAGTGAGGCTCAGATATTTTATAAGTGACTTTGGGATTTCCATCTGTCATTGCACTTCATATTTAGATGATCTTTATTTTGTGCTTTGATAACGTACTGACAGTACAGCAAACACACAACACACACTCGTACATGTTTATATTTCTATCTTTCTATATTCTATATTTCTAAACTTAATCCCAACAATGACAACCTTAACAAAGCAACCAAACAAAATTGACATTTTTAGTTTTTGGTTGCAGTCACAGAGAACATTTGGTCCCCACAATGAAGTAAATATAAACCCACACAGACACACAAAAAAATCTTTAGCCCAGAGTAATTGTAAGTAAATGTAATATGGATGGAGTGAGTGCACAGAGAATTGCAAAAAACTAGATTAATTTAAATTTTTAAAAAATGCTGTAGTAGTTTTTGCAGTGGTGCAACAGCGCCATCCAAAACTTATTGTAAAATATGGCAGTATCAGAATTATGCATTATTTTAAAAAAGGAAGAAATACTAGGCTGGCAATGCCACAGGTTAAGCTACCAATAAATACATTTAATGAACAACAGCCAAATTACAAAGTGAGGGGAAAAAAACTGGCAGCCTGCCAATATTAAAGTGAATGGTAGCAGGAAAAAAGGCAGTATAAACACACCCAGTGTTTAGGATTTATGGTTATTGTGAAATATTATGGGGCAGCATGGAAGAGTAATGGATGGATGGATGGATTGGTTTACTGATTCAAACAGAATTAAATGCAAAACACAGAATCTAACTACACTAATGTGACGTCCACAAATACTTAAAACAATAATACTGAAAACAGCATGCCCCCCCCAGACTCCAGGTCAATGGAGGCTTCTTGTCACTGCTCTGCCTCGTGCCATCACAGACTACATGGCACCAGTGTTAACTGAACTACAGGATAAATGGTGTGTGGTCACCTAGAGACCTGATTTAATTCTGAAAACCGCAAGAAAGAATCAGCTGAAACAATGAAGAAAACTCAAAGCTCAGTGGCAGGTACATAGAGCAGCAGATACTTCCATAGAACTGCACTGCCATTTGCCTTCAAGAAAACGGCTCGTATGAAACATTCTCCCTCAGTTGTAAAAACTCTCAAATACAAATTTCAGGGTCTTCATCCAACCATGCAGTTAAAATGTGAAAAGCCTTTAGGCTGCATTTCTCTCTCCATGATCTGTGAGCCAGACAGGTTCCCAAAGTCAATGAAGATTGATTGGAGTTTCCAAACCCTACATTTCCAAAACCTTATGCTACTCCACACCTCTATCTCAGAGCCATGTGACTGGTTCCATAATCACTATGTGATGCCACTTTCAGAGACTGATGGAAACTTCTAGATCCTGTTCTAGGAAGAGTCTTTCAATAACCTATCCTCTATTCCTGTTTAGATTCATTCTGAGAAATCTGATTGGCCAGAGAACCATTAATAATATATATATATATATATAAAGTTATTCAATAGTTGTCATCCATCAGAACAGAATGGTGATTGCACCGCCATTTCATGACTACATGCTCAGAATGAATTCAACACGTTTTGGCTTAGTCTTATTTGCTGGTTAGGTTGGCTATGATGCCCCAGGCACACAGAAGAGTGCTTCCCCTTTAAGAGCGTCTCTGCTTTTGTATTTTATCTCGGCCTTGTCACAGAGCCTGCTGACTGGCTCCCCTTCGCCCCTGAACGCCATGGGCGAACTTCCTGCTCACCGTTCCAGCCTCCCAGCTGCTTGACCCGGTCTGCCAGGACGGATGACCCTCCAAAGAGCAGAACACGGCAGATAATGAGCATCCTTCCAGACAAGGGGGTACAATTCCACCAAGCTACAACATTTCTCCGGACACCAATGACCTTTTAGTGACAATTACTTTCATAATCCCTGTCCCACCCCATGCCCTTTAATGAAGTCTGTCTCTGTTACCCCCACTAACAGTCTTGTCTAGTTGCTGCATTTGGACATAAACAAAATGTTCAACTAAGCCAAAAAATTAGGTTTCCCTGCTATCAGTCAATAGGACAATGACATTTGGGATGAGAGAGAATGACTCCTGAACCCCCCTCCCCTTAAAAATGGCCAAAATGTACTCCTTTGCAGCATGTAGCATGTGACATCTGTGCAGGGGAGACAGTTCCTCTGATGGCATTTTATACAACATACAGTGCATAAAGATTTCCATGTGATGTCCAGGTCAGGCATGCGATGCCTCGTGTAGCCTACTGCCCTGGGGCGCGTTTCCCGAAGCCTTTTTAACGCTAACGTCGTTCGGAACTTTTAACGCAGAACTTACGAACGAAGTTTCGTCGTGAAGGCTTCGGGAAACGCCCCCCTGAGAAGATTCCCAAGTAAAAAGAAATTAGTGAGATTGTTTCTGGATTCTTAATCACTAGTACACTAGTTCACCTCACTAGTTGTATAATTCAGGATACTTGTGTAATTGTGTTACGCATTAACTTTGGTGAGTAATATGAGACATTTCAAAGAAGGCCATTTGTGCACACGTTTGCGAGTTATATTACAGAACCAAAATGAAAATCTGTTTGTGGACTCCAGCTTCTAAGGGGGCGCCGATTTACAAACCAATTTCACTTTGGCTCGGATGGTGGTCGACGGCGTGTAAATCCTCGCCTAGGGCGCAACATCAGCTATAGACAGCTACTGGTTCTCTTTTAGACCACATACCAATAGCCTTTTAGAGTACCTAACACCAATTCATCCTGACTTTATTATCCCTGTCCTATGGTGCGATGAAATGCCATATCTAAAACTGCAGTGACCTATCTTTTCGTCCGCTTAGAGGTGTCTTCGCAATTAAGAGTATTCAAACACCGTATTATAAGCATTATATCACGAATAACCATTATATTTTTGAAAATAAAATTCTGCCAATAATAATAATAATAATAATTTTAAAAATAATGTTCCCGCACACGATATATATTGTGGAATATAGTTTATTTTTGAATGAAGTATCCTTGGGAGGGAAGGCGTTAAAGCCGATGAAGCATGTCATGGTGATTCTCTGTGCCTTTCCCTCGGATACGACTGCATTAATCTCTCTCACAATTCAGCACGCAGCGGACGAGGATTGCAGGGAAGACGAGCGGCACTGACGCAGTGATGCCTGTGTCCTCACCTTCAGCGGTGCTGCTTGAGAAGGATGACAGCACCTTGATGCATTACTTTTAGGATCCGCTCTGCAGCTACGTACGTTGGGAAACGTGGATCGCGCTTTTGTATGAGAAGCACTCTGCTATCACATCCTTTTAGCATCTCATGCATGCTGATTTCACGATTTTATGTAAAAAGCTAATTCGACCTGCGCATGCAGTTTCACGACCCGATAGTGAGTTGGACCGAAGTTTAACGTTTTCTCGATCACGGGCAAGTACTGCGTCTGAGCATCAAAATGTTTAAGCCAGGTGAACAAAAAGGTACGCATCCTATCTCAGATTTTCTCTGCGTGACACTGTTAATTTTTGGGTGCTTTTCAGTTTACTATTTTTGAAGGTTTCCAGTGACTTTAAAGGACGTGGGAAACAAGTCATCCACATGTGCGTCTGTTTTATAGAGCTCGCTGGATTTCTTGATGGAAACTCTTGAACGCAAAAAAATAATCTTTTTATCTGCCTCTTTGCTGGGTTTTTATGCATGTCTCGTTTATTTGCTAATATTCCTAACAAGTTACTAGCTAATAGTAAGTCACTAAACCGTATGCCAGGTTATGGTTGCCCTAGCGGTCATTCTTACACAAGTATAACCAGCCCGCAATATTTATGAGGCATCATGTTTTTATGCAATGCCAGTGCCATAAAAGATTGGAGTTCTTTCCTCACGCAGATCTTGCCGCTCGTGAACAAGACGGCAGATTTTGTCCACCAAAGCATAGAAAAAGTAGAATCTACCACCAGTGCAATGGTGACCGCCTTGGAAGCTGACCTCAGCGGGGTGAGCCCCAGTCGCCCCCCGCCCGACCCGAACCACACCTCGGGGATGGAGCACTTCTTCCAGTACTCCTACTCAGAGAGTGACCTTCTGTACACGGACTTCAAAAACCAGCCCGGCGATCCCATCCCTCTGCCCAAAGCCGTGTTATATTTGGTGATGGCAGCTTTGGTGATGGTCGCTGTGGCGTATGCTATCGTCGGACACCTCGTGAAGGATCTCCTCCATGACTTTGTTGGTGAGTGTTCTGCTTCTGGGATTATTTGGGAAGACAATTTTTAAATTATACATATACAATGGGATATACACATCTACAAGTCTAAAGTTACTAACTGCATAGTCCTCCAACAGAACTTAAAGCGTGTGGGCGCGTTTGCCTTTGTTTATTTTGCGCACGACTCCCAGCAAAATCGATTAACTTTCTGTCTAGTTGTTTCAATGAGATAAATATTAACTGAACTGTATACGCATCTGTTTTCGAGCTCGCTCATATTGCTGAGATCTTAATGCAAAAACATTGAAGAGGTTACTGGTAAATATATGCCAGAACTGTGGTGATGCTTTTGTGTTATCCCGATTTTTTGTTAAATATTTTAACAATTTACCTTGTTTTATCGGGTGTATTTCTAATGGATTATAGCATCTAATATAATATAATATAACATAATATAATATAATATAATAAACATAATTTTATATATTATAATTTTAAAATATTTTGGCACGTCTGATAACCTCATCATCTTGAGAAACAATCCGTAGTATTAATGATTTTTATTACACATTGCATCAACCTTTACTGAGAATCTTAGCAGCTGTCCTTTAACTGCATTTCTTATTAACATCCAATTGATTAAAATATTGCTTTGACTGTGCTTAGCTGTAAAGTTGAACATCAGCACTGCAGGGGAATATATCCCGTTAAGTATTTTTTCGATCTCATGGTTGAGATCCCTACCGCGCCATCTGGTGTCGTTTGTTCGTATTACACCGAAAACGTCGATCGACAGAAGATAAACATGAAACGGCATCTGCCACGATTATTAATTACACTCGATCCTTCACTGCGGTGTTTTTCTGTCCTGGTCTGCAGGCGCGTTGCGTATGCAAGTGTTTAAAAAATATCAGAACCAATTAAGATAATCGAAGTCGTGTTGTCCCATGACCCTGACGAGGAGAAGCAGTTGGAAGATGGATGGATGGATGGAAAGTGTTTCATTTGGAAAATAAAGCTACATATATACTTATAAATTTATGTTTGATTATTTAAAAATGTCTTTGACATAAGCCTTTGTACTTGATACAGCTCTTTCTCCTTATTCCTTCAAACAATTCATAAACGTGAAACTTATTTTGAATCACTCATTAAATGGTTTTGCTACACAAGAGACCTGTTTTTCTTCTAGTGCTCGCCTGGGTATGTTGTTTATTGTCAATGTATGAATCATGAGAGAATCATTATCTAAATAAAGATTAATAAGGTTATAATTAATTGATTTGTACCTTCAGGAACATAGATCCTCTAAAGCAGAATAGATGGGATGTTGATTTTAGAATTCAAAGTGTACTCTAAATCAAACTAAAATGCGTATACTTTGTGGTTCTGCGTCTTAAAATGAGATACTGGTATGTATTTCAACAATAAAGTTAGGTGTACCTGAACAACCAAAAATATAATAAAGTACAATATATTCTAAAATAATATACAGGAAGTATATAGTAACAGTATTGTAGCCATATTGCATATTTGCAGTCACTGTGAAGTACAGTAGCACCTTATGCTAATAGATGAAAACAATGCTGAGCGTCCAACAATAAAAATATCATCGTGATCAATGAAGTCAGGAGTCTGAACCTGACATCTTTTACCTAAGAAACACTTTTCTCACAATAAGTGTAAAAGACGTTTTCACTAGGGAAAGCGCTCAGGCACCAGAAACATTCTCAGTTGACAGTGCCCACATACCCAAAGCCTGCATCAACACGTCAAAAACAGGGAGGATCAGGGGGCTGCAATGGCAGCAGGAAGCACTTAAACAACCCCTGGGAATTACTCAAAGCGGGCTTTATGGAGACAGCGACGGGTACATTTGCTAATCCTCGTCTGTTTTTATTTGCCTTTTGTCTGCCGACAGTGTGTAAATATGAGGACAGACTTCCTCTACCAGCTGCTGAGGGCTGGCACTGCTTTTTCTAGCTTGTTCTCCCCAAAGAGACACCTCTCCGACACTATTGTTCAGTATAAAGTACTTTTCATGCCATACATTGAAACTGCTGAAGGCTCAAGTGCTCAGGTGCTGCCAGCACAATGCTTGGATTCCTTCTCAGCTGCGCGGATGCATTTATTGCGAGTACAATGCTGCAAGGCTGGAGCCCCGTGACTTTGAGATGAATGAGTGTTTAGAAGACAGATTATATGGGGTTTAAGGGTGCATCTTGCTCCTCTGGTGACCCTAACAACCTTCAAACCTGGTCACAACACCAGGTTCTGAGCCACTCTCACTGCACATCTCATTGAAAAATAGGAGTTTTTCTTTATCTACATGCCAAATTTATTGCAGTAAGGTTTTAAACAATCTTCATATGGCTCTTTCTCCTGCAGTGATCTTGTACACGCTTGTCGTCGCTCACTGGAAGCTCAGCTTCATAGTACTTGTATCTTACATGGTTCCTTGACATCCATATACTTGTTTTGTGCTGTCTGCCTGACCTGTGTTTCACGTTAGCCAAAATCATCCCCTAAAAAACATGAATGTAGTTGTGAATTAGCCAGATTCATGACTGAGATTCATTAATGTGGTTCCTGTCGGCACAAACACAATGGTTTGTGTCATTTTCACAGATCTGGCCTGGAGCCAAATTCTGTAAGGCAGATAGTGCACATCTGGGAGTTCCCGAAGACCAGGTTAAGAAACACTGCACTAAGGTTTTCATTTGCAACACCAGCTCACATTAAATCACTGCTTTCTTCACGTTTGATTACATCCCTCATTTAGCCAGCAACGACAGTGTGTGGAGCACCTCTGCTTTTGAATCAAGTCATATCCTAATTATTACTTTAAATGATTATGGTATTTGTGAGGGAAAGATTATAATATATAAAATAATCCTATTGGAATATCAGGATAATTCTTCTATCCATCTATCCGTCCGTCCGTCCGTCCATCCATCCATCCATCCATCCATCCATCCATCCATATTCTAACCACTTAGCCTAGCCAGGGTCACGCAAGGAGGCCTGGAGCCTATCTCAGGCTGCACAGATGGGATGCCAGTCCATTGCAGGGCACATACACACACAAAGAGGCACACACACAGAATGCAGAGGTGGGACATAAACTCACAACCGACCTGAGATGTTGGCCCCGATTGTCATTCACTAAAGCACTATCCATTCACGCCGGTTTTCCCTCTCTTTCTCTTTCCCTCTTCAGATTGGGTGTTTGGCGCCCGTCCAGTCGACACCAGCAGTAAGACTCAAATGAACTGTATCAGCAATAGCATGAATGAAATGAGTGAGTTGGGTGAGCTCACTCAGTTTGCGAACGCTAAAGAGCTTCATCGCAGTCAAAGTGACTGTCTGGATGCCGCTAAGGATGAGGAGTTCATAATCACCATAGAGGAGACTTTACACCTACCTCAAGATCCGTACTGTGGTACTTAAACCCATCGCCATTAACGCGTCGTTCGGTTCTGCCTGTAGGGGGCGCAGCAGGAGACAGCCGGTGATCTTGTATGTGGAAATACCAGCGAAACTGCATGGCCCGTTATAAGCTAACGTGATATTAGCATCTTCGCCCGCTGAAGAGGTTTCACAGTACAGGAAGACTCGTCTCAAAGCTGGAGGAAGATGAGGCTGTTTGCAGCGTTTCGACAGACTGCGTCTGCCCTTTACCCATGAAAAGTTACCAAAAAGTGTTGTGGTTAAAACACGGCGTTTTGTTAGAAGGCATTATTGATATGCTGTGTCTGGATACTCTGTAGCAAAAAAGCATTTTTTTGGATGCCTGTCACATTTGCTTAAAATGTAGACACTTTTAATCATCCCACATATTCAACTCTTGGACACATTGTGCTGACAATTTTTGGTATTTCTGCGCACACTGGTACTCAAACCTACATGTATACGCGTACACACACTTTTTGATGTTCTCTGATGTGACTATAAGGGCGATTTTATTTTACATTTAATTCTCAGAATTTTCATTGGTGTAGTGTACGGTGTGACACGTTGATCTTAAAATATCCAAGTTATTCTTTGTACTTGGAAGTGATTTAGTTTCTTAATGTCTGCGGAAACATTTACCATAAGTGAAATAAACTAATACAATCATAATGTAATACAAAAATACAGGACATTCAACGGAATATTGGTGGAAAAAAACACGCTGCACAAGATTATCCACTTATTCAGTGGTTGCTTTAAACAAAGTGGATATTTATAGTTAATAATATAAAATAATATTAATATCAATTATGGACCTTGAATTTGAGACACTTTGTGTTTGCAATATAATGACGTTGTAACTGTAAAACAAGAGCAACAATATTATCCAGATTTTTATAAAACATCACCCAGACAAACGTTTCACCAAACAACTGCTCGGAAATTTGTCAATTAAATTTATTTTAAGTTCTATCTGAAGGATTTTCCCTGTTGCGATTTTCAGTTTTTGTCTGTTGTCGTTAACACGTCACGTATAGTTTTGCTCTAAAACTCAAAAGGATATAAACGGGGCATATTTAACACCAAAACTTGTGTTCAGGGGGTAAAGTATTTTTCATAATCTTCCTTTCTATCTCAGAAATAAGGGCTATAAATTTTTGTCGTCATGTATGCCTTTGGACATTATGACTGCGGTGAGTGCAGGTTAATTAGAACACGACAGTACAGCGTGAGCGTGTATTGTTGAATATAGGGCTGCTGTAATTTATAGCCTATGATGAACACACGTTAAGAAGTCAGGGGCACATCTCAAAATTCAGCTTGGTCTCTTTGTACTGTATGAACCATCTTCGTTTCAATTTCCAGCCGTTTGTGATTTCGTGTTCTTCAGTGTTTTCCGAATTTAGTCAAAAACAGAATAACACGTGAATAAAACAAGCATTTCAAGCACTCATTCTGAGAATTTTCTTCTGGGTTTCTCCCAAACTTGTAGCCTCACAAACAGATGGTGAATGTGTTCTTTACCTCAGGTGCGAGGGAATAAAATTACAGCTAATATTCAGCACTGGCTACCAGAACTACCTCGCCGGAAGGGTAGGCGGCATACGTGGGTGGGACAGTTTAATTAGTAATATGCTACCGTTATGACAGCAGCAACTGACAGACCCTCACTGGTGAAGCAAATGAAATCTGTCATATCGGTTAATATTCATTTTATTCATACTGATTAGTCTTTAGGCAAAATCAGATTATGGTGCAGCTTGCGCCATGCTGCACTATTTCGGTGTAAGGTGTATTGATCGCCTTCACCAGGTGTTGGGTGATATTTTTCCTCTTAAGGTGTTCAGCGACGTAAAAATGTCTTATCAGCAAGGGATTTTACCGCTGCTACCCTGCCGACCCGGTATTTACCAATAGAATTCACTGAGCACGGTATAAGGCAGGGGTGGCCAAACTTATCCGCAAAGGGCCAGCTTGTATGCGGTTTTTCGCTGCAATTCCCTATTTATATTACTAATTAGAGGAGACTGATTGGCTGAAGAGTCCTCACACCTGGGTTTGAACAGATGACCCACAGGCTACCCCAAAAACCTGCATACAAACCGGCTCTTTGCGGATAAGATTGGCCACCCGTGGTATAAGGTATATGCAGAGCTGTTTCTTGCTGTATGCGGACTATGCAGAGGCTTAGCCCCCTCGCAGCCACTAGGGGGTCCCAAAGCTGCAAGTTCAGCCTCAATACCTTTGGGAGTAATTTAAATCTTCATTTGTAGGCAGCTAAGCTCCCTCGTGTGTTTAGTGAGGCACTTTCATACTTTGAAATTAAATCTAAGATATAAACAAAACTAAACTGCAATGATAAAGAATCTGTGGCTTGTGTTTCTGAGGTAAATAATTCAAAATCATCAATAGACTGTCACGCAATAAGTGACGTCTACCAGCAAGTATAATACGATGACTGATAACCACATGTCACATCAGGAGGAGAATAATGGTAGCCCAAGCCGCTATGATACCTAAATGACATCAGAAAGGGCTTATCCCTCTGGTATGGAAAACCAGAAAATAACAAAAGTGAAGAAGAAAAATATGTGCATGATTAAGGTAAGCCGTTAACGAAGTATGGGGTGGGGGGGGAGCTATGGGTAGAAGTGCCAGTTTTGGAGAAATTTTGCTACTTTTGTCCTGCTGGTATCTCAGCTAACCTGAGCTAAAATTTTCAAGTTAGCCGGCTCTGCTACAGTAGCTCCAAGGATAGTTTATACAGTGTGTGCTTTATGACGGCACACCACCTACAGCACACAACCTGCATGGCAACCCGGAAAGATTTTGAACTGCATCTACAGACAGGAAGGATCACAGACAAAGCTGAAAGGACACTTTTAGAGGCTGAGAACAGGCACTGGAGGGATGTCCCGACCCGCTTGATCACTGTCATGCAGTCTTTAACGGAGAGAAATCTTGCTTTGAGAGTGTCAGCTAACACGTTACACTGCGCTCCCCAGTCTCGACATTGACATTGCTCCTGCATGTTCCCTGTGTCCTCCCTGGTTCCAATCCCCCTTGTCTGTTCCCCAGAGATTCTGTTTATTTAAAGTCTTTGTTCCTCTTGTTTAATAAAGCCCCTTTTGTTTGGTCACTACTCCTGCTCCTGAGTCCTTCCTCCCTCACGTTGTGACACGGCCGCATTCTTTAAACTTAGCGATGGCTGACGCAGCACAAGCATAGCAGATGCCATCAGCTATGCCGGTGATGTACAGAAACTTCACACCCTTCTCTCAGCAGCCCCACTTCTTAAAGTAACATGTGCCTGTTGCGGTGGAGTGACACCCGGTGGGAGAGCCGTGTCAGCAGCATTGAGACCGTGTGGACCCAGGCCTTCAACATGAGGGAGGCATTGTTGGAGGTCAGGGACAAAGCGACGCCTCCTCTGACTACGGTTGAAACACAAAGCTTGTTGGCAGACCTTGGATTATACCTAGGGTTGCCAACCATCCCGAATTGTCCGGGACGTCCTGAAATATGGGTGATTTTCATTTGTCCCTACAGGGGCAGCTCCAGTCCAATCACAGCCTCGTCAGCCAATAATAGACTACTGTAAACATGGCAAAACTCATGCAAATGTTGCTATGAGACACGATTGTTGGTGTGTGTGTGTGCACTGGCTACTAGTGGCTTGTCATTTTATACTATGAAATGTGTATGAATATAGTATGAAACCTTGCGATTTCCATTATTGTTGGTCAGCTGCTCTGCGCGCGCTGCTGCAAGAAAGTGCCCCTCATTTGGGGTTAAGAAAGTTGGAAACCCTAATTATAATGCTTCCTAATTTGCACAGTGGTATGGCATGACATTATAAACCACGTGAACCATGTAAGCAGGCTCATGCAGTCTCCCACAATGCAGCTTGATGTGGCAGTTGAACTCCTCATGAATGTGAAAACGGCAGCTAGTTACAGACACTGGCTTTGCTGCAATTCAGGCCTTCTGCTAAAGACACGTGTGAGGAAATGAATGCAGAGGCCGTGCTAAGAGAGAAGAGATTAAGTAGCACCAAACATTTTGCCTGTGAAGCCCCAGATGAGCCTGTGGTAGAGATGCCATGAAGAGGCTAGAAACTGCATTCTTTAATATAGTTGTTGACACAAGCTTTAAATCGTCAAAAGACGATTTGAAACACTGGATGAAGTGAGTGCAAGATTTGCAGTGCTGCTCAACGTCAGAAAACTGGATGGTGGGGAATTGTGCAACCAGTGTGACAAGCTTTGCAGCGCAGTAAGTCCTGAAGATAAATATGATATGATGGAAAAGAACTGGCTTTGGAAACTAGCAACTTGCCAAGCCTGTCTTGTGACGACATGACTGCACTGGAGCTTCTCTCTTTCGTCCACAAAAACACCTGAATGAACTATAATCCAAACTGTGAAACTGCACTCTTCCCGTGACCGTGGCCTCAGCTGAGAGGAGCTTCTTAAAGCTGAAGCTCGTCGAGATTTACCTGAGGTCATCCATGGCACAGCATCGCATCACTGCTCTTGAAATAATTAGCATCAATCGTGAGATTGGCAAGCAACTGTCATATGATGACATCATTGACAACTTTGCTTCTAAAGAAGCCAGGAAGCAGATGTTTTGAGGGTGATGAAGACTGATCACAGTCACAGGTGGTTTAGCTTTTATTATTTGTACTTTAAACTAGATGTTTAAAGTTAGTTGTTTAGTTGTTTATTGTATTTTTATTCTAAGTAGTTTTGTTTTTTCATCTTGTGCTTGCGCATTCATATGGATGCTGGTTACATTTTTTTCTAAGTAATGGTTTAATTTATTTATTTATCTGCACAATGACCCAGTTTATATTTTATTGCTTTAAGTGGAAGGTGATAGATTTTTTATGCTGTTATGTTTTGTGTTTACTAAATTTTAAATAAAATTTTTGAGGCCAACGCTGCCTCTGTTGCATTTATGGAAATGGAGGGGCCTCATTGTTTACCTTTCAATATCATTTTCTTTAGATTTAACTTACTTGGATCAACTTAACATCTTATTTAACTTTAGATTCACAAATCTAACTTGTTTCCTTTTAAGGGGTAACAGACTGATGCATCAACATGGATCACCTTAAAGGGTTTGAACTCCCCCCTCCCATCAGAGTTTTACAAAATAGGGGCCCCCAAACAGCTAGAAATGGCCCTGCTCATCCTCTTCCCTTGGGTGGGATGTCTGGTAACATGAATGACTTGGTAACACTATTATAAGCATTTAAAGGACAATTCAATGGCTTATTTTCAATGATCTCATTGTCATTAAGAACATATTAAGATTCATTAACATGCCACTCATATTTGCACTATAATCACACTACACATTAATTACGGCTGTTCCAACAACATCTTATTCTGTGATTAATGCTAGTAGCATGAATATCTTGGCAAGAGCCTAACTATACTAAAAAAATAGTAATATTTAATGGCTGTTGGGAGACTTTAAAGAGGATTACACAACATTCACACCAGCTTCAAACATTACCCAGGTTAATGTAAGTATAGATATATAATTGCCTAATTGAGCAGGTCTGTAATAAAACTTCCCAGTTATATGAAGAGTTCAAAACAAAACTTTGCCTAAAATGAAGCAACAAAAATCAGAACCAGCAATCAATGTACACTTAGATGTTTGAATACTTTTATGTGAGAATGGCTTCATTTGCAGTAGATTTCACATACATGTCAGTGGTTGAATAATCTTTCTGCCTTGAATAAATTGAACCAACAGCAGAAATATGATACAGTCAAAAGCATGCTGTACTGTGTGCAATGTGACTTGTTAGTGTGGAAAGATCAGAGCAGGATGCCGTTAGCGACGCATACAGCCAGACAGCTGGGTTTCGCTTACCTATTTTAACAATGGTAAAATGCTGGACTGTCAACTTCATTTATACATATCTTAATCTGGGTAAAGAAATAAATCAAAAAAGATGACAGAATGGCCTGAAGGAACATAAAGTCTTCATCCTTTCATCATTTAAAGTTTTGAAAATCAATCCATCCATCCATCAATCAACCTTCCAACGACTGCTTCTATGCAGCATCATAGGGGGGCTTGGAACCTAGTAAGCACAAGGTAGGAGGAGGGGGATTCCTTGGATGGGATGGCAGTTCTCTCACACACACACACACACACACACACACACACACACACAATCGCAAACTGTCAGCAGTTTTCAAAATCAACAAATAAAATAATTTAATTTCATAGTTAAGTCTATAAAAGTATTTATTACATATCACACCTAAAGTACAGTTACCTGGGAAGTTATGAGAAACAATTGGAACTTTAACTCAGTGTCTTATTTCCGACAGATAACTCAGCGGGGAGTAGCATAAAGCTTGTAGGGTTTGGGGCTGTGGGTGGCCCCCATTTTAAACTCCAGCCTGGGCTCTATCCCAGGGGGTGGAGAGAAGGTGAAGCGCTGGAGAAGGGAGGTGAAGAACAGGAAGAGCTCCATCCGAGCCAACTGCTCCCCCAGACACACTCTCTTCCCTGTGGAAAAAAATACAAATACTCGGAACTCGAACTTAATCAGTTCAGAACTCTGGATCGGATCCTAAAAAGTTTGAGTTCTGATCAAATTTTCCCCTTAAGAAATAATAGAAAACCAATTAATTGGTTCCTGCCCCCAAAAAAATACATCGAAATCTGTTTTTTTAGCATTTAAACACAAAATGAACTGGACAAAACAAGAAAAGCATATACTGTACTAAACACATCACATTTATCAAAACAGTAATTTTAAAGTAAAAAAATAAATGTATCCAAACAATGTGTAAAGTTAAAAAAAACAATGTGTCCTGCCCCGATCATCCGCTCCTTCCTTGTGCCACGCCCCCTCGTTAACCCTATGTTGAATCTCAGTGTGATCAGCTGTTTCTGCTTGTCCTCTGTATTTAGTCCGCGTTTCAGTTTGTTTCCCCAGTCCGGTCATTGTATTGTCCGTCTGCGTTTTGCATGCCTTACCTGTAATTAAACCCCGTATTCCCCGATACCCTGACGTCTGCTTTGTCTGCCTTTGTCTCCGCTCAGTCCTCGATGGGCACAACAATATTATTATAATTAAATGTATTAATGGTTTATTATCAATATTAAAATATTTAATAAGAAATCTTAATTTTAAAATGTATTTTATTATATAACAATAATAATTACTGTTACTGTGTATCATTGTCTAAATGTATTTTTACTGTATAAATATATGTATTCAGCTAGTGTAAACATGCACGATATTATCACAGCGAATGCGAGGCTGAGACTGAAGCTTTACCCTTTGTTTCCTCTGACAGATGTGCCGCGTGACTCATTTCCCCGCGCGTACAAGTTATTTTAGGTCAGCGTTCACGGTTTGACTTCTGAGATTCAGATCGAGTTCTAGCTCGAACTGGTTGGTTCGAAATTCGAGTTCTAATGAGTTTGAGAACTGAGGTACCACTGTACTTTTTAAAATTCTATCTATAAAAAGTTGTTTTTATACATTTATTGTAATCTTCACCTTCACCACCTGTATTCACCTTCAAAAGAAAATTTATCAATAAAATAAGAATCAACTGTGAAGTAGAATTCATTCATTCATTCATGAATTCTCCACCAGTTATCCGGGGCCAGGCTGTGAGGGCAGCAGTCTAAGTAGGGATGCCCAGACCTCCCTCTCCCCAGCCACCTCCTTAGCTCCTCTAAGGGAATATAAAGGCGTTCCCAGGCCAGCTGTGGGATATTATCTCTCCGGAGGGTTGAAGGTCTGCCCCGGGGCCTCCTCCCAGTTGGACATACCCCAAACATCTCCCCAGGGAAGTATCCAGGAGGCATCCTTGATAGATGCCCAAATCACTGGCTCCTTTCAATGCCAAGGAACAGCAGTTTTACTTTGAGTTCCTCCCAAATGTCTGAGCTTAGATCCTTAGATCTAAAGGAAATTTTACCAGCTGAAAAGGGCAGGAAGGCATCTCTCCTCCTGAACTTCCCCTCTGCATCCAGGAAAT
>JABFEB020000033.1:18177208-18187332 GCA_019775895.2 Stomatorhinus ivindoensis
CGTGTGGTCATTTCCCCAGGACCAAGGGCGTGTCTGGGGGAGCAGTTGGCTCGGATGGAGCTCTTCCTGTTCTTCACCTCCCTTCTCCAGCGCTTCACCTTTGCTCCACCCCCTGGAGAAGTTGACATAGATCCATTGCTTGGGTTCACCTATTTCCCAAAGCCCTACAAGATGTGTGCTATGCCTCGCTGAGCTTCTACACAGGGATAAACAACACCAGGCTACACGAAGCACATTAACACACCCCTGCGTAGATCCTCCACAAAACTTTGAAAATATCATTAATAACAATAACTATTAAATTTGCTTGTACTGTATGCTAGTCAACTAAAACCTGTTTATTCATCTTTGGGATGTACAGTATGATATGCCCTCTATGTAAAATCATATAGTATTATTACATGCTATTTCAAATAAGTTTATCACAAGCTGCCTTTGAAAGACCTAAACATTTCTGGATAGGCTGAAAGATCTGAACATGCATTCTGTACAAACTTTAAAAGCAAACCCTTCACCGCCAAATTTCAAAAGCTTGATATTCACTGAGAATTTCATTTTATCTAAGTGCAAGGTGCCCTGCTTACGTGCACTATATTCATCACATGTAAAGGGTATGTTTACTCTGTGCATGACAGAGAAGCTGAGTCTCCGTCCATTCAGACCATGTGTTTATATGCTGTTCCGCTGGCCTAGCCGTCATCCCAGAGAGTGCCAATGAATTTATCAATTACATCCTTTGACATCTCCATTTTCTGTGTCTGTTCTCTCATCTAATACCCACAAGTTATCTGATGCTCGCAGGTTCTTAATATCACACCACCAGGAAGTTCAGGCGGAGATTATAGAAGTTCTCGGGTGGAGACATGATGCAGGGGCTCCATTAGGCAGGTGGTTTTAATATCATGGCTGACCGGTGTTTGTCATTTACTAATCCAGCTGGCATATAAATGCAGTCAGTCTTCGACAATAACTATGCTGCCAACTACAGCTAAAACAGCTTAAATTGCACAAGCCCATGTCTTTACTGCTTGCCACAGTCATTAGCAACCCCCCCCATGGGATACCACCCCTGCTAATTTACACAAAACACTATGAATGGCACATGGGTGAATAAACATATTAGGCATTGACAGATATCATGATCAGCCACAGGTCTTTCAGGCAATATAAAAAGTAATTCAAGAGCAAATAATTGCTATATTGCATAATGAGGAAATGTCCAGCTCTCATGTAATTAGTAGTAAAAGCTTAGGAGACATAAGAAATATTTAGAGGGGAATTAGCTTCCTACAAGAGGTACTCTATAATCTGCATGGTGTAGAGAAAGCAGAGAGCTATCAATCGATTCATTTTCTTAATCGCAGTTAATGGCACAAACTGAGCGATTAATTGTGTTAGAAATATTAAGAAATTGTTTTATTGTCATTTATGTTATGTTTCCCTAGATGTGTAAAAGACCACATACTGTACAAGCCATTCAAAATGCATGTGTACTTAAACATGTTTATGTTTTTGATACAATAACCGTTGAGTTCTAGCTAAGCTATATTAGAAGAAGATAAGGAACCACCCTGCCTAGTCCAACCAGGTTCCTTATCTTGCTTAGTAACGGTCTGTGTGCAAATAAAGGAGCTGCAGGGGAAGGACCCCTTCGAAGTCGGCTGAGTCAAACCCAGGGATCTGTCCCTCTAACCTGACCGGGCTTCCCTCGCAGCAGGAAAAGGAAACACTAGTGTCTCTCAGTCCTATTATGTGTGGGGACAGGTTGTGGGGATAGGCTGGAATCAGCGAGAGGGTTTTTGCAAAATAGGGAAAAC
Source organism: Stomatorhinus ivindoensis (assembly GCA_019775895.2). Taxonomy (NCBI): domain Eukaryota; kingdom Metazoa; phylum Chordata; class Actinopteri; order Osteoglossiformes; family Mormyridae; genus Stomatorhinus; species Stomatorhinus ivindoensis. The sequence continues at coordinate 18,179,026 of JABFEB020000033.1, forward strand.
CCAACAAATTGTATATTCAATCACAGTATAATTTGTTGAAGATACAATATGACTATGTGGTATGCACATATCAAGACATTTTAGACAATTCTATGCTTCCAACTTTGTGGGAATTATTTGGGGAAGGCCCTTTTCTGTTCTAGCATGACTTGCATCCATAAAGACATTCCTGAGTTTGTTGTGGAAGTTCTTGACTAGTCGGCACAGAGCATTGATCACAACCCCATCAAACACCTTTGGGATGAAATACAATGGAAATAGAGACCCAATCCAATATCAATGCCTGAACTCATGCTCACAAATATTCTTCTGGATGAATGGGGCAAAAAGGGGAGAACTAACTCCATATTGATGCCTATTGATTTAGAATGTGATGTTATAAAAGTCCCTGTAGGTAATGGTCAGGTGTCCCAATACTTTTGATCATATATTGTAGCAATGTGCCAACAATGTACCAGACTGCACCTCATTTAAAGACCCAGGGGCACCCAGATGGGTGCAAGTACTTTTGCTATTTAACCGAGGTGGACACTGGTCAGGGAAATGACAGCTGCGTCGGGCTCATGCTGCCAAAGACGCTTGTGCTGCACCTGGAGCTGTTTTGCGCCGGATGCTAAATAGACCCTAAAACACTTTGAAGGTTGAGCCATTTAACAAATGACACCAGAGGTTGCATTCATTACATATGGGAAAGATGGAGCTTCCGGCGAAGGAATGACTCAAAAGTACAAGTTTGGTGTCCATCCTGTAATTTGAATATATTGCTGATGTATTGCGCCACCTGCTGTAGTGCACTGTACACTGTTTCTTATTGCTAAAAAAAAAAGGTATCTAATGACTCTTTGGTGACATCATCCTTTTACAATGGAGAGCAACATTACTGTAACAGAGTCAAGGATAATCATGTGTTTTGGCAACATAACTCATGTGTGATTGTCTAAGAATTAAACTTTAGGTGACTGGAATCCCACCCAAGGTGTACACCCATCTTGTGTCTCAGGTTTCAGGGACCTAAGAATACAGAGCTGGCTTTGTGTGCTTCAACAGGGTAGAAGCTCTGCACTGTGAACCCCCCCCCAAGCTTGCTCTCAGCTGTATATGTACCGTCTCATGTAGAGCAAGCTGGGGTGGATGAAAAAAAAATCCACATGAATGAATAAAGTATCACTGTTCCATCTAAATATCAAATCCCACTTTCATTTAATAATTGTCTGTAAAAATTGTCATAATGAAGGATATAGTCACGAACTGTACACCTACATGTCAATGACTTTAAAAACAGCATTCCTTGTAGTTCTGCATCTGAACAATCTTTGTACTTTGATAGGTAACTAATACATTTTACGGTTTGTGAAACTTTATTCTTTACTTCCCATATATGAAATTTTAATGGAATTACATTTCTTAACCGTATTAAACCCTTTTAAATGTTTATAAGAATGTGACATGATTGTATTTTATTTTACTGGCACATTATAATAAAATTTTTTTATCATTAATCAAAGTTTCACAAAAGACTCACCATTGATGGGTCATAAAACAGTCAAGCAGCAAATATGTTTTATACTAGTGGGTTATGAGATGTTAACAGTTCACCTTTGGTGGTGGAGAACTTAGTCTTAATGGGTCAGAAGTTCTCATCATAGGTTATATCATTCTACTGCTGCATAATATCCAAGTAAATAAAAAACAGAAAGAAAAACAAGATTAACTATATATATTAAGTATGTTTAAGAATGTTTTAGTGATATCCCAGCAACCTATTGAGGCTATAGGCATGGACTGCTTAGGTGTTTATATCAACATGTATGTGAACCATGACACTGTTGACAGGTGGTGTGACCCTGAGACATCAGCATGTTTGATTTTTGTATGTATGCCACAAACAGCACAGTATGTCAGAGGAGTGAAAGACACGGACATTATTTCATTGGTAAAAAGTGCAGAGATATATACAGAGATATATACAAGGTAAGTAAGTAAGTAAAATATATTTATAAAGCAATTTTCATATGCAACAATAAAGATAATCATACTAAGCGAAATATGAAAAATCATGAGTAATAGAAACACTTGAAAAATAAATCAGAGAATAAAGCCCAAGCAGCGTTAACTCAGCTCTATTCAAAGCCCTTCTTAAAGAAGAAAGTCTTAAGATGTATTTTAAAGGAATCAACTGACTCAGCAGAGTGCAAAGCTAGTGGAATTGGAGTCTGATACGCAGAGGTTTGGCAACACTGACGTCTCATACCTTCAGGGCTGGAGGCTTGATTCCTGCCCTAGTTCAGTGTGTGTCAATTTCATGTCCTTAAATTAGCAGTTTTCCTCCTACAGTACAAAAGTACGCAGTTAGATGAACTGGCATCTCTATATTGGCCATAGTGTGTATGTGCCATGTGATGGACCTGCATCCCATCCAACGTGTCTCCAGGCTTGTGGGAGAGGCTCCAAGTTTCCTGTGACCCTGTAGTGGTTTCAAGCAGTATAAAACAGAGGCAGGTGAGGGGGTGCAGAAGTAGAGTGCACCAATTAAACCACAATGGTGGAAAAAACACGAGTCTCCAAGGAACTAGCTGTTTTGATAGGGAATAAATGAGGGCAGCGCTAAGAGTCGCATAGCAGCCAGTGGTTGGGGAGCTAACAGCGCAGGTCTGCAAAACGCAGTAGGTTAAATAGTTACTATTAGGTAGAAAGAACCAGTGGTGATTGATATGTCCATGTGACTCTTGCGTAAGAGAAATTTGATCATTAACAAGGAAGTTTTTACTCCATACAGTGCTTTCAAGGGTGCTGTAGCTCCAGACTCTCTCTCCACACCAGTCCTCAGAGCCTTCCAACCATGATTCTTCAAGCAGCCTTGGACTGTCTGGATTTCCGGAGCATTCTGCTCTTCATCTTTATCTTCCTGTTGATGGCTGATATTCTAAAAAACTGGAATCCACCAAATTATCCACCAGGACCTTGGTCCCTGCCCTTTTTGGGAAACATCTTTACGGATCTTGAACCAAAGACAATGATGAAGGTAAAAATCTGTATTAAATTGCGCATATAAATATCTATAGTGTACATGTTAGTAGTATTATGATGGCAGGACATGGTAAAGGGGGTTTATTCACATGCAGTACAGAACTCAAAGAGAAAAAGAAAATAAAGGAACCACAGGGGGTCAAACCAAAACAGGAATACTACAAACTAATTAATTACAAAGACAACAAACCCTGGAACTACAGCTAGACTGGGAACAATTCCAGGAACAACAAAAACATAGATAAGTAGGAGCACAGGGAAGAGCACAGCTACAAACACCAGAAGAACTACAATGATGGACTAAGGAACAGAATGGGGGCAAGAACTTTAATCTTCACAGGTAAAATGGACAAAAAAGGGGCAGAGGTGTGGAGCATAACCAATATAACCAATAAGCAAACATATGAGACAAGAAGCAACTGGTGGAGTAAATTACACTTGACAAGTACTGGTTTACAACTAGGAAACATTAACAAACACTGAACAGCAACAACACTAGGAGAGATTAGGAACTATATACAAGCAAAACATAATTAAAGAAGGCACAAGCAGGTTAGACCAAAAACAGGGACCAAAGAAAACAATACCAAACACTGAGGAAAAAATAAAAACGGTTTACTTTAATGTCATGATTGGAGGGGTTCAGCATGCCAGCTTGGGGAGCAGGGAAACACACTTGGGACAGATGGACTACCAGATAGGGAGGGGGAAACAGGATGGCCAGTGACACCTGCTGGCCACATGGGAACAAGACACATGGGACAGGGTTGGATGGGCATCAACCCTGCCAAGTATATGCTGGAGTGTATCCCATTTTATACCAATTCAGTTTTATGCTGAATAAATTATTACACTATCTGCTTTGTTTCAGGCCACGTTTTATTGGGGCAAAAACAGCAGACAGCATCTTACACTTTAAACCTGTGTCATTGGTATATATATATGGTATATACATGCAGTATTGTCCTATTTATTGTTTCAGCTTGCTGAAAAAAACGGCAATGTTTTCAGTCTGAGGAAAGGCAGCGAAAAAATGGTGTTTGTAACTGGATATAAAATGATGAAAGAAGTGTTGGTTACTCAGGGACAAAATCTCGTCGATCGTCCAGATATCCCGCTTTTTAATAAAGTTTTTAAAAGAATTGGTAAGTATATGTGGAATCAGAATGTCATACTGTTTAAATATGTGCAGAATGATAATCCAGGCATGTATGTACACTGCTAAAAAAATGAAAGAAACACCTTTGAAATTAGAGTGTAGCATCTATGTAAGTCAATTAAACTAATGGTTTATTGATCTGGTCAGTTAAGCAGCAGAGGGGGTTGTTAATCAGTTTCAGCTGCTTTGGTGTTAATGAAATTAACAACAGGTGCACTAGAGGGGCAACAATGAGACGACCCCCCAAACAGGAATGGTTTAACAGATGGGGGCCACTGACATTTTTCCATTCTCATCTATTCTGACTGTTTTTTCACCGGCTTCGCATTTGGCTACAGTCAGTGTCACTGCTGGTAGCATGAGGCGATACCTGGACCCTACAGAGGATGCACAGGTAGTCAAACTCCTCCAGGATGGCGCATGAATATATGCCATTGCCAGAATGTTTGCTGTGTCTCCCAGCACAGTCTCAAGGGCATGGAGGAGGTTCCAAGAGACAGGCAGCTACTCTAGGAAAGCTGGACAGGGCCATAGAAGGTCCTTATCTGTTCCTTTGTGCAAGGAGGAACAGGAGGAGCACTGCCAGAGCCCTACAAAATGACCTCCAGCAGGCCACTGGTGTGAATGTCTCTGACCAAACAATCAGAAACAGACTTCACGAGGGTGTCTAAATTCAACAGAACACCTCTGGGACATTATGTTTCAGTCTATCTGACGCCACCAGGTTACACCTCAGACTGTCCAGGAGCTCAGTGATGCCTGGTCCAGATCTGGGAGGAGATCCCCAGGACACCATCCGTCGTCTCATTAGGAGCAGCCCCGACACTGTCTGGCATGCACACAAGCGCATGGGGGCCATACAAACTACTGAGTACGATTTTGAGTTGCTGCAATGAAATTTCTGCAAAGTGGACTAGCCTGCTGCATCATTTTTTCATTTTGACTTTCAAGATGCCTTTGAATGCAGCCCTTATTTCCATCACACAATGTGACATTTTCGTTCCTAACACATTACCCAGTCCATATCAGTATAGATATCCAGCATGATTCTTTTTCATTGAAATCTGATGTTTTCAAAGAGTTCCTTTAATGTTTTTGAGCAGTGTATATACCCAATTATCACATAATAACTAATATATTTACCGTGACTCTGTTACCTTAGATACCTCTTACGCCAAGTCAAAGTGATGCTTTACATTAATTGCACATAACTGTATATTGCCTTCACTTAACATTCATAAGGAGCATGTAACAATACCTTAACATCCTAACATATCTTAACAGCTTTAATGTACATTAATAAAAACTATTATATAATAACAAACATTAATAATATTTATATAATATTTGTTATTAATGTATATGGTAGTTGTTAAGGTAATCTTAAGGATTACTTACATGGTGCTTATGAATATGCTATGAATGCATTATAAATGCATTATGAAGGTGCAGTTAATGTAAAACAAAGTTATATTTGTCACATACACAATTACAGTATACTCAGTACAATATGCAGTTAGATGCTTGGTTGCTGAACTCCAAAACTGTGAAACAATAATCATAATCATTAAACACTAATCATACATTGTACATAATGACATACGGAGTAAGATGCAATAGCATGAAATGATATCATTTACCATTCTTATTTTACTCTTTAAACAGGTGCTATATTTGCATATTATTAACTTCTGTTGTCCTTCTCTGTGTGTTTTCCTGCTAAAGGCTTGATTAGTAGCAACGGACACATGTGGAAGAAACACAGGAGGTTTGCTGGAACCCACTTTAAGTACTTTGGGGAAGGAAAGAAGACGATGGAGCTGTTCATCCAGCAGGAGTGTGTGTTCCTCTGTCAGGCCATGGAGGACGAGCAGGGTGATTACACAAATCCAGCCATCCATCCATACATCCATCCATCCATCCATCTATCCATCCATTACTAATGCAGGGTCACAGTGAGTCTGGAACTTCACCAACACTGGCATGGGATGCTGATCCATCACACACACACACACACACACACAGAAACACACACAGGTTTGTAATTATATCTTCGTGGGGACTCTCACTCCCATGAGAAAAACTCATGACGACCTTAACCTCTACCCAGCCCTAACCTTAACCATAAAAACCAAACAAAAAACAAGCCTTTTAGCTTTTTTACTTGTTTGGTTGCATTCACAGATATTCATTATTCGGGGTTATCCAAATGGGGACCTGAAAAATGTCCCCCAAAATAAGGTTGTTTTAGGTTTTACCAAAGTTAAGAGACATCCTGGTCAGTGTGGAAGTATAACCCTCGTCCACCACTCCCTTCAGTACAAAACTGACTGTGCTTCTGTCCGTGTCTGAGGTGGTGAATTACATGGTGAAGAAATGTGTCCCATCAATTATATGTTATTGCTAATTGTTTTCATATACTGTATGCTAATCGTTCTCTGTTCTTTCCTTAGTTGCATGATTTAAGTTATGTATGTGTGTGTTTTGTCCTTTGTAACTTTTAAGGCGGATACTTTAACCCAATGGCGATCATACACAGTGCCGTCGCCAATGTGATATGTAGTCTGGTTTTTGGGCATCGCTACGACTACAGTGATGCCAAGTTCCAAAATCTTCTACGCTTGGATAACGAGTGTATTTACTTGTTCAGCTTAGCTCGTGCTCAGGTGCGTGCAGCAATTCCCAGCTTTGAGACTGATGCCATTTATTTGCTAGTTATTTAATTAATTAATGGAACAGATTCACCAAATGCTTCAACGTATCCTTGTATCCTCAGTTGCTTAATTCTATATTAAAGTGGCATATAGGATCTCAAAAAAAGACATGTCAAGTAATTCTACTCTGCTTGTCATTGTCAGTTATATAACCTCTGGCCAAGGCTATTTGACTATTTACCTGGACCTCACCAAACAATATTCTCCAACTATGACCAAATAACCACCTTTGTGAAAGAAGAAATAGCCAAACATAAGAAGGACTGGGATCCGTCTGATCCACGTGACTTTATCGATGCTTATTTTGGTGAGATGGATAAGGTAAAGCCAACAGCACCATCCTCATGAACTGTCTGCAGCAGCCACCACCTGCCCAGCAGTAACTGATATGGCACAATGGATATATAAAGCGTGTAAACTGACCTTGGCAGCAGTAGAGATGTTAAACTGAGATTCTCACACCATTCCCATTCCTCTCTGCTACACATCCAAGATGGCAGCTGATTCTGAAGCTGGGTTCACCACCGAGTCTCTGCTAATCTCCACCCTGGACCTGTTCGAGGCGGGGACAGAGTCTTCTGCCACCACGCTGCGCTGGGGCCTCCTCTATATGATGAAGTATCCAGAAATTCAGGGTAGGCCACAGGAAATGACACATTTTCCTTCAGGGCATTAGTTTAAACACCAGACATCAGAGTAGATTCAGAGTAGCTGATTGTCAGCAATCTTTGATTTTAGAACATACAGGTTACCGGTCGTCTAGGCAAGAAACACATTTTTATTTTGAGAATTAGGAAAACAGTTTAAGAACTCGGTACTGATCTGATATCCACATAACTCATATTCTCGTATCTAACACAAATGCAGGAGAAAACATGATTTCCACATAATTAGTCCTTAAAGTATTCTAAACTATATTTTCAAAACATGTATTATGCTCAAAAGCCGACATTTCAGTTTCTCTGAGCTGTAGTTTTTCCTGTTATATTCAATCACCTCTGATGCATAAGTGACCTATAAGGTGCATCACTGCTGCTCTGCTTATGCACAGAGAAAGTCCAGGCTGAGATAGACAGAGTGATCGGACAGGCGCGGCAGCCCTGCATGGCAGACCGGCCAAATATGCCGTACACCGACGCCGTCATCCACGAGATACAGAGGATGGCTGACATGTTACCTCTGGGATTCCCCAAAATGACCAGCAATGACAGCACACTGGGGGGGTACTTCATACCAAAGGTAAGACAGAAACCGAACAAAAACTGCATCTAATTCTTGAAATTGCAAGTAAAATGTCACCACATGCGGCTGTCATGATGAACCATGAAACCTGCATGTGGACTTTGTGCTTCATGAAAATGTTACACCAATGGCAGTACAGAAGGTGTGTGATCTTTGCATGAGTGC
>JABFEB020000033.1:18193398-18203456 GCA_019775895.2 Stomatorhinus ivindoensis
CGTGTGGTCATTTCCCCAGGACCAAGGGCGTGTCTGGGGGAGCAGTTGGCTCGGATGGAGCTCTTCCTGTTCTTCACATCCCTTCTCCAGCGCTTCACCTTTGCTCCACCCCCTGGAGAAGAAGTTGACATAGAAGGAGTGCTTGGGTTCACCTATTCCCCAAAGCCCTACAAGATGTGTGCTACACCCCGCTGACCTTCTACACACGGATAAACAACACCAGGCTACGGGAAGCACATTAACACACACCTGCGTAGATCCTCCACAAAACCTCATAAGTTTCAATAGCTATTAAATTTGTTTATGATGTATGCTAGTCAATTAAAGCCTATTTATTCATCATTAGGATGCATGCACTATATGTAAAATTATATAGAAATAATATAAGTTTTATGCACTATATAAAAGAGGTTTATCATAAGCTGCTTTCAAAAGACCTAACATACATTCTGTAATACATTCTGTACACACTTCAAAAACCTGACATTCAATGAAAGATGCTTAGTGTCATGTGTGAAACAAGATTGCATGGAAGTTTTGTGAAATTTAAGGTGCCATACTTACCTACACTATATTCATGCTTGTGCAGAGTATGTTCACTCTTTGTGTGATACAGAGACTGGGTCTCTTTATTTACAGTCACTTCCAATGACCTAGACATCATCACATGAGAGTACCAGTAAATAATTTTATCTTCTGAAATCTCCAGGTTCTGTGGTTCTGTTCACTGACCCAAAGTTCAGAATTTCTTCACATCACACCACAAGAAAGTACAGGTGAAGATCACAGACGTTCACAGCTGGAGACATGACATTGGCACACCAGCTTTATCTGCTATTCAAGTTCAGCAGTAACTAACTATCCTGGCAGCTACAGCTAAAACCAGTTCACATTGCACAAGAGTATATCATTATCGTGATGAACACCTCCCCACCCCAATCCAGCGGACACCACCCCTGATTATTTACACAAAAACACTATGAAAAGGTTGAACAACCATATTGACAAGCAACATAAACAGCCTTTCAGAAAGTCTTTCATAAAAATACTTTTCTGGAAACATATGGAAGTTCATTAGGGCCAACTAAAAGAAAAAAAACATTCTGAGATTAATGATTCAAGATTCAAGAGATTTCTTTGTCACAGTGCAACATGTAGTGAAATGTATCTCCAAGTCACCCTTATTTGGCTGTGCAAAAATAGAAGAAGAAAGGTAAGAAGTAAAGAAGGAGTTTTGCAATTAAATGACAGTAAACAGAAACAAGAAAATACTGAATTAAAATTCCGAGGTAGAAAATTCAAGTCCAGAAAGTACAAATCCAGACCAAGGTTTCGTTTCAAACAAGCAGCTGAGTATAAAGAGTCACATTCACAGTACTCAAGTGGTTGACTGAAACAAAACCTTGGTCTGGAGTACCATTCTTGACCTGAACTTTCCACCTCGGCTAAAAATAAATGGTTTTATTTACAGTATATACACAGGATTTAACCACTTCGCATTAAAGTATTTGCAAATTAGGAGTAACTATAAAAACCAGAAATAAATTCTTTGGTTTCTAAAAAGTTACTGATACTGACCTGAATTACTCAACTCATTATTTGGCAAAGTAGCCTATTAGGCGTAGTAGCCAAAAATTTTATGGAACTTTGTTCACTCACGAATATGATTAATAGATTGATCAAAAACATATGAGCACTACCTATTTTAATTCTTTTTTAAGCTAGCAAAGAGGAGCTGGCTGGTGAAATAATATATGCCGGTAGTTTATTTTTAAGCCATTTGTTTATGTATATGTACAACTGTCTGTTAAAAGTGCCTGTGTGACACTGGGGACAATTGGCTCTGACTGTCTTTTTGTTATCTCTTTATGGAAAGGATATTGGGATATATTTCATATATATCCCCATTCAGCTAAAAAATATTGATTATTGGCCTATATCGCCCAACCGTAATATATAGTATTTAGAGTCTGGAGTGATTTTTGCAGGCCACCAGATGTCACTGTTCAAAGTCTTTCAATGCCTCAAAAGCTTCAAGTCATTTTCCAACACATTCCAAACGAATCTGCAAAGCTTAATGAGGCATTACTCACTCAACTCTAGAGAAAGTTATCAGAACAGAAGCCTCTAGTTATAATATTATATATAGGAGCATTCAACTCTGTTTCTATAAACTTGCTAGATGTATGAGATGCCGTATGATAAAGCACCTGGGTTACCGAAGTTCTGAAGGGCAAAACACACCAGCAACTATGAAAACATGTCAGCATATATGAAAACATACCTTTCTGTGCCGGTGGCTCCTGCTCCGACCCTCCAAGGTTCCTGTGCCGGCGGCTCCTGCTCCGCCTTCTGAGGTTCCTGTCCCGGTGGCTCCTGATCTGCCCTCCGAGGTTCCTGACCCTACTCCTGTACCCCCAGCTCCCATGGCCCCTGTCCCTGAGGAGGTCCCCAATCCCCCAAACCCTGCTCCCATGCCGCCAACTCCCATGGTCTCATTCTCTATCCCCAAGGAGGCCTCGGACTGTCAGACCACCGCCCCTTCCCCCTTGGTGGAGGAGGAGCTCGATTAGAACCCCATGGGGATTTCCCTGATTACCCCTCTAAACTCCTCCGGAGGGTCACTCCAGCCACCACTCCATCGTGGAAGATCTCAGCCAGGACCTCATCTCTCTGTCCTGAGGAGGGACAGGACACCTGCTCAGGGGTCGGGTCCTGCCCGCCCTGCCCCCCGGCTCATGTTTGGTCCCCCTGGCTTTGGCTCAGCAGTCAGCTGTGGGTCCTGCGGCTCCAGCTTGGTGATCACCACCTTGCCACCAGCACCTTTACCGGCTGTGGCTATGCCTTCGCTTGCTGCCACTTCTGCTCCCACATCCCCTCCTCCAATGTCCCCTTCGCCTTCCTCCTCACCCTCTCCATCTGCCCCTCCGTCTTCCTCCTCACCCCATTCAGTGTCCCCTCTGGCCTCGCAGTCACCAAGAGTCCCTCCTGCTCCAGCCTCACGGTCACCGGTTGCCCCTGCAGCTTCTGCCTTTCACCTGACCCCTGGTTTTGTGCCTCCTGTGTTTGTTCCCCATCCATCTGTGCCTTTGATCCCTTCCAGTCCCTTTGTGCCTTCTGTTGGTTTGTCCTCTGGTGTTGTCCATTTGTTGTCCCAATTAGTGTTCCCCGGTCCTGGTGCTCCTATGTCTGTCTGCGTTCCCCATGGTTTTTCGTTTGTTGTCTGAGTTGTTTTCCTTTGGCCTGTTCTGTGTGTCAGTTTTGTTTCCTGTGATTCTTCCTTTGTTTCTCTGTTGATGTTCTTGTTTTTGTCTTCTCAGGTCCTGTGGAGTGCCCAGTTTTGTCCCTCCAGTCTTGTCCTTTGCTCCCTTTGAGCGGGCCCAGGGTGCTTGCCTTTGCTATTTAAGTCAGCGTCAGAGTATGTTTTCCCAGTCCTGTCATTAACGTCTTTTTGCCGCTGCTGCCACTCTTACCCCAGTTTTTAGTGCTGTTACTCCCAATAAACCCTGAGTTTTCCCTGTATCCTGAACTTCTGTTCTTCCCTTCCTGTCGTGCTTTCAGCTATTGTGACACCAATCAATAAAACAGTTGTCAGTGGTAGCCCCAAACAGAACAAATGTAAAGCACCTACTCTACATACTCTGTCCAATCAGTAACAAGCATGTGACGATCAGTATCTCCATTTTCAGTGGAGATAAAGTTGCAGTGTTTTCATATTTTCTGGTATGTTTTGCCCTTCAGGGCTTCCGTACCTCCCATTAGAATGGAGTCTATCCATTTAATAATAGCCAAGCCTTTCCCAAGAAAAGCTCCCCATTAATAAAAAGGCTATGTTTTGAAATGCACACCAAGTCTCTAACCAGCTGTTTAAAGACAATAGCCTACTATAGGTTCCATCCCCTCTGTAAAGGACTGGTATGGGACCAGAAATAGATTCTGACATTTTGTGCTTTTGCCCACATAAAAATTAAAGTTCCTCTTTAATACCTAGAATTGTCAGGACTTTATATGACTAGTTCCAGTGTGAACAACTAAGGTGGATATTCCATTGCTGGAGAGAGAGTCCAGTTTCGCTTCAATGTCAGAAACTATGGCTCCAAGGAGGCATTTTACAGAAATTGATGCTTAATGAGAACAGAGAAGCTATTGCCATGTGAATCAGCTGGCTGGTGTGAAGGAGCTCTCGGCTTAGAGCGCCTAGGACCACATCTGACCATGTCCCAGGGCTCATGTGTGCTGCCTGCTGATACTGACACCAGACTGAAGACAGTCACAGCAGGAGGGATTCCAGTCAGATCGAAGCTGGCTGTGTGCTCCAATTGAGTTGTACCTATACACTCCTCAACCTGATTGATCTCCCATAGTATACTCATTCTCCCTCCAATGCACAAATCATGTCTTCCAATTCTATAACTAAAGATTTCTGGCATACTAAATTGTCAGGAACAGCAGAAGGACCATCTATACTGTACATCCATCTTCCATTATCACTTACGCAGTACTGGGCTATAAACCTGGAGACTATTATGGGAAGCACATGGTACAATACTCTCTGGTTAAGATGCAGACCATCACAGGACACACACACATACACACACGTTTGTTTTCATATGTTTGTGGGGACCATTCATTAATTTCTATGGAGGAAGATCCTAATCCCATCAATGACAACCTTAAACCCCTACCCAGCCCTAACCTTAACCAAAAGTAATCAAACAAGACATTTGACTTTTTAGTTTTTTTATTGTACAAAATTTTATAAAGTTGAGTTTCCCCTTGTGGAGAACAAAAACAAAATTGTCCACAGAACATCAAAATAACATGATTTTAGGGCTGCAATGATTCATCGAGGAACTTGAATAACTCAGTTACAAAAAATCCTTGATGCAAATAATTTTCTAAGATGCTTCATTTAATCCAGACGAGATGGAGGGTTATTACTGTGTGAAAAAATAGAGTGGCGACACTCTCATAGGGACCCATTGTAAAAAATGACGGAGAAATTTCCTGCGGTGAATAGTTCCAAACATTGACATTCACGGCATTGAATCACATTCCTTTCCATTGCTTATGAAGCACTTTCAGCGGTATCTTGATAAAATAACAGGTTTTTATTTTATTTTATACATTTGTCCTGCACACACTCAGGTACGGAGCACGGAAGCAGCACAAGAGCCGGGAAAACGGGCGAACGAGGGATTTTAATTAGACAACAACAAAGTACACTATAAAAGGTCGAACAGAGGAAACATACTTTAACGCGTACTATAGTACACAGAACTAATTAACAACAACGAGATACAGCTGATAACACGGGGATTCCACACGAGATAGCAAGGGTGTAGACACAGGAGGATCGGACAAGCAGGGTGCAACAGAACCCCCCCCAAAAGGCATGCACTCTGGTTGGGCGCGCTTAAGGGGAGCGAAGGACAAGACTGGGGACACGATGAAACCTGGGGAAAGAAAAGCAAAAACATCAAAAACAAGGCATAGGGAACAACACAAACACACAGAACAGGCTCAGGGTCAACAACCAAGACACCAACTGAGACACTAGAGGGAACGCAGATAGACACAGAGGCGTCAACGATGAAAACACAGAACCTAAGGAGGGGGACAACGAAGGGATACCACCAGGGGACAAACCAACAGGAGGAACAAGGGGACCAGGAGGGAACAAGGGCGGAGTGAGACTGGGTGGTTCACAGCTGATTGAAGGATCAGCCTCAAGAACCAAGGACTCAGAGATGGCTAATGTCCTAGCCGAAGGATCAGCTTTAAAGAACTGCTCGAAGTAGCTGGCCCAGTGGGTCACAACTGCAGTGTCATCTGTTAGGACCATTCCATCATCTGCCCTGACTGCAAGTCTTCAAGGAACAGATGGACATAATGCTTGAATTCCACTGTTAGCAGAACGTGGGTCACTAAACCACAGATGATGTGTCTCCGGCTCACTGATTCGTCTAACCCTCATGGCCATCCTCCTCACTTCCCAGTACAGACTGGAGTCGCCACCAAGTCGTGCACTTATGTTTCTTCTCAATAATATCCAGGGTGCCCTGCAAGATGAAACATCCCCTTCTAGGAACACCAGGCAACACCCTCAGCAACCTTCAAGGTCTTATCAAGGAAAGTCTCCCACATTACATTAGAGTCGGCAGTCACACCCAAACCTGCAAGTTCTTCACAAAAACTGCATGCAAACTCCTCAGAAACAGCCAGATCTTGGAATCTGGCCAAGTCCAGGCTCATTCTGCTTGTAGGCGGTAGCCTACTGAACCGAAGCTGAATCTTTAGAGTAGCATGAAGTCCATGGTTAAAATTCACAAACTGGGCACTTTTGTAGACCCTGCAGGGTCTAGATTCTGCAGGGGCCTCCAGCATCTGCCCACGAGGGTGTGATCTATCTCCTTTGTCACACCAACATTGGAGTACCAAGTCCAACGATGTGGTTCAGGGCAATGGAACCAGGATCCAGTGACCCGCAGCCCCTGACCTTTCACAAACCCATGACCAGAGGAGAGTCACCTCGTGGGCACCCATCAACCACTAAGTGAAGCTGCAAGTAAGAGGCCTCCCTCAATGAGAAATTGCGGTCGAGGTATACACTGAGGAGCCGATCCGCCACAGCAACAGCTACTCCTTGAGTATGGCAGCCAGCAGTGTGACCAAAAAAAAAGTAGGTGTTTCCACCTACAGAGATCTGACCACTCCCCAGCCTGCATACCCCAGAAAGTGCTGCCACCAAAATACAGAATTTTAGAAGTTCCCCTGACAGCGAGAGATAGTGGTCATCTTGCCAGAGAGACAAGACATTCCACGCGGCTATCCAGATTGACCACCTCAAACTGGGACCCAAGTGAAGCTACACAGTGGCCAATGACTTAGCACCACACCAGCCCCGATCCCCAACAGGTTTAACCTTATTAGCTCTCCGATGGTTTCAACTCTTCCAGGCAAACTCTTCCCACTTATCTTCTCTTTCCAGGACTTTTCTTCAGCAGTGGGTACATATGGAAAACTTGCAAATCAACCAGACTTCTAGAACAAAATAAGTTCATGTTCCAATGCACCACTGTACACTGATTAAGGAGATTCTCTTGCGCAAATCATATACTAACAGGCTGGTGGCCCTTGATGGCAGTGTTCCTACTTCTGATCACTACTGCTGGTACCTAAGCTACATACCTGACCAAACCAACACCCTAATGGCAACTGTATTCACTTATTCATGTACAGTGTGTATGTTTCTCCAGAATTCTTTGTCATATTGAATTTTTTACATGGTTGCCAAAAAATTGCAAAATTGTATAGCTAAATGTTTAGAATTTTTAATTAAATGTTTTTAAATGAAACAGTCTAACACAAGGTTTGGCATAAATTATTGAAATCATTAATGGGTTATTTAAATGTTTTAAGCATATAATAAAGCTAAATATTTTTTTCCTTTTTCATGAATAATTCATAAAATACAACATGACATATTCTGGGACTGGTTTAGATGTCTATAATATTTAAAATATTTAAAATCTGCCTTACAAAACAGACACTATTGCCTGATCTGACCTCCCATGTACAGGTTTTGTACACAGTTTATGAGGTTAATTATTAACTGATTATTTGAGTGGATTAAAAGGGGAACTCAAAGATAAAGTAAATTTTCAGATTTTTCCCTCCAGGATATCCATGCAACCGCTTGTTGTGCAAACATGAAACAATGCCACGGTTGTCTTTGCGGAGTTACTGGCACAGGTTCTTTACAGCCTTTGTTATATAATGGCTTGCTTTCTTTGTGTACAAAGTGCAGGACACAGCAGTACTCCATAACTGAGTTAAATTTCAGGACAAGCAGCCGTGGCAGTGAGCACTCAAACTGTAGCTTTTTAGCCTTTGCGCTGCGGTGCTAAGAGCTCCTTCTCTCGCTATGTGGTTGTCTCTCTTACTGCCCGTCTTTGATATCAAAGCACTTCTGCTCTTCCTCGTCGCTTTTCTTCTCGTCACAGACTACCTGAAGAATAGGAATCCCCCCTGCTTCCCCCCAGGGCCCTGGGCACTGCCGTTCTTGGGAAATGTCTTCAACATCGACATCAAACAGCCTCACGTTTACCTGACCAAGGTGAGCAAGAGTTCGGCCCGTTCAGTTTGACAGCTGGTATGACACACTAATGATCTCTATTAGCAATGTTTCTTAAGACTAATGACAGTGGAAGGGAAAGATCCAAAAGTTGTATACAAGTTTTAAATAAATGTTACATAAGAAAAATAATTTGGCAGTTACAAATGTGTTATTGTTCAAATCTGATGTTCTGCTAGATCCAGTATTGTATCTGAGAAACAACTAGAAATGTCAAGATTACTATATTTATAAAATTGGAAACTATCATGCCTGTTGATTAAGTACAAAATCAAAATCAGGACACACCACATGTACATTATTTATTGAGTAATATCACACTAACCCGGTTCATCTTTAGTCACATCATCAGAGTCAGTATGAGTGGAATGCAGAGCACAAGCTGAAGCCCAATTAAACACATTTGACCTTTTTTTAACCCGAAGCTGGCCAGCGTCTATGGTGACGTCTTCAGCCTCCGCCTGGGCAGGGATAAGGTGGTGTTTGTAACAGGCTACAAAATGGTGAGGGAGGCCCTGATCAGCCAGTCTGAGAACTTTGTGGACAGACCTCCCAGCCCCATGGCTGAAAGGCTGTATTCAGGAAATGGCAAGTCAACCCATTCTTTCTTATCAGAGCTTGGTTGTCCCTGAAGTGATGGTCATGTGATTAGGGTGTCATTGCTCACTTCATTCCTCCTGTCTCTATCTTCTGCAGAATGTATTTAAATTAGTCTACTGTATATCAACCCGCCTTATTGCTTGTCATGTGCCTTCAGTTGTGTTCGGACCCAATAATTGTTGACTCGAAAGGAACTTCAGTCCTCACATAGATCTCATTGCCTGTCACATCCTGCAACAGGTTTTCGGTTTTTGTTCTGTTCACCATCTTGACCAGAGACAAACTCAGAGAGAGACCCATGTTCAGGCTATCACAGTCCACCAGCAAAACATTGTATAAAATAGTTTATCTTCTCTTTCCAGGACTTTTCTTCAGCAATGGGTACATATGGAAAAGACAAAGGAGATTTGCTCTCTCCACCCTGAGATCTTTCGGACTGGGAAAGAAGTCCCTGGAATCAGTCATCATTGAGGAAACGAGATTCCTTCAAGAGGAACTTGACAGAGTGAAAGGTCACGTACATGGACTGCAATGAAGCCTGATTTCTGCCATGCAATCTCCCTGTGTGAAGCAGCCCAGGTTCCTTGGGAGAAGGATGCTCGGTAATGGTGTCTTTGTTCCATCTCACACCTTAGGTCAGCCCCTGGATCCACACATCCTTCTCAACAACGCCGTCTCCAACATCATTTGCCACCTGGTCTTCGGACATAGGTTTGAGTACAGTGACCACAAATTCCAGATGCTGCTCAAACTGCTGTCAGAAGTGATTTACCTGGAGGGGTCCATATGGGCACAGGTAGTAAACACCTTTTCCATGGTTCTGCTCTATGAAGTGATGGCAGCATACTCCACAAAGCGTGAAGCAGACAGCTATAACATTAAGAGCTTGAAAATATTCAACAACAGTGCATGATTGGTAAATTCAGCAGTGTAGAGCCAGGAACACTCTCATACATGTATTTATTTAGCTGATAATTTTACATCGCTTTGGATAAAAGTAAGAAAGGAGGGTCAACCAGTCCCAGGAGCAATTGAAGGTTAAGGGCCTTGCTCAAGGGCCCAACAGCAAAATCACACTACCACCCTCAACTTTCCCTTCACAGGCACACCATCCTACCCCGCACCATGTCACTGATGCATACTGAAATGAAGGAGCATCAGACTAGCCAATGAGTCACATTTATTTTTATCCACGTCTTCCTACCAATTGACAGGAACAAAGATTTTCAAGTGGCAGGACCATTAGTTTCCATCTTAAACCAGGACCATAGCCAGAAATCAATTTCAAGGGGAGTCTGGCATATTTAAAGGGTGGTTCAAA
>JABFEB020000033.1:18203556-18215071 GCA_019775895.2 Stomatorhinus ivindoensis
AGTTTCCATCTTAAACCAGGACCATAGCCAGAAATCAATTTCAAGGGGAGTCTGGCATATTTAAAGGGTGGTTCAAACTCATAATTTTACTACATCATGCCTGCCTCTATCACATCTCCTTTTCTCCAGCTGTATGAGGCCTTTCCATCTGTGATGAGGCTCCTCCCAGGCCCCCATAACAACATCTTCAGTCATATCAGCAAGATATGTGCCTTTGTGAGAGAGGAGCTGGAGAAGCACAAGGAGGACTGGGACGCATCTTCCCCCCGCGACTACATCGATGTCTTCCTGACAGAGATAAAGAATGTAAAATCGAAGCCGGACACGGACAGCATGTACCGACAGTGAAATGAGAGTGTAAAAGTTGATAACTTTGTTCGATTCAACCCTTGTCAGAATACCGAAGACCCAGAGGCTGGATTCAACGAGACCAACCTGACCCTCTGTGCCCTAGACCTATTCTTGGCCGGGACTGAGACCACATCAACCACTCTGCGCTGGGCCCTGCTCTACATGAGCAAGTACCCTGAGATTACAGGTCAGGGTGGCCCAGTCACACTAGCTTATGTAAAGGCCACATACCGATAAATGGTGCAGATGAATCAATGACGTTTTCCATATAAAGCTTAATATCATGACCATAGTATTGGAATGACAAAAACACAGGGACATGAGAGTGTAACAGACACTAAGGATAAAATAAAATACGATGGATTGGCTTAGAATAATAAAGATTTATTAATCCCACAGCTGGAAAATTTGCATTGTTACAGCAGCCAAGGACAGTAAAGGAGGAATAAATGTAGCATAACAATACAATCTTACAATAAAGACTGTACATTAAAAGAATATAATTAAATGATTTTTTTAATTTTTCTTTTTTTTAAATATTTTTTTTTACCCCTGTCGTGTCCAGCAGTTTAGCAAGCAGGATGTTAGTCTGGGTGCTTTATTGAACATTGCACAGCCTCCGATATGAAGGAAAAAAAATCACATTATCAGTCCTTGATTTGTACATTTTTGCGTGTGTATATGTGCATGCAGTCCACTGCATGTCATTCATTACAGACTGACTAGAAGCTGGAAGGAAAGACCTGGAAAGAAAGAAAATTACGTAAATGATATGATCGTTATTGTTATGTCATAATTTAAGGTGCAATGTCTGGGATAGGTAGTAGTGATATCGTCTCACCTGTACAGAACCTCGGTGCTTCCTGTTTTACGAAAGATGGTTGCAGTTACTTCCTCTCCACAGTGTCAAGCTCAACCCTCTTGTCTGGTTGGATGTGTTCTGTGCCAGAAAGGGTCCAGGTCGAGATAGACAGAGTGATCGGACAAGCACGTCAGCCCAGCGTGGCAGACCGGCCGAACATGCCGTACACCGACGCCGTCATCCATGAGATACAGCGCAAGGGCAACATTGTGCCACTCAACGGCCCGAAGATGGCAAGGAAAGACACCACACTGGGGGGGTTCTTTATCCCCAAGGTGAGCACTATAGGGTGAGCTACACTCATGCTCTGGCGTCAATCACTTTTTACGGATAAACCAAAGGAACTTCAGCACATCGCGTGGGAAGAAAGCTCTGCTGTTATCAGCTCAACATATCTCAGTGACAAAATAAAGTACAATGTCAGTCTAATCAAATTCATACAAAATTTACCTAAAATTACCAAAAAAAGTGAGTCATTCCATTTTACTCTTGTTGAATTGAAATGGAATGACCCATATATGTCAATGTAAACAGACATCCTGGTTATGAAATGATGAAAACGCAAATTAAATTTTGATCCATCTATGAACTTAAAAAAAAAACAGATAAATGGTTTCCTCAGAGCTTATATTTAGCTAAAGCACCTGAGCAAACGCACAGCCACACTAAATATGAATCTTCAATTCACCTTTCAGGGAACGGCAGTCATGACGAACCTGACTTCAGTGCTGTTTGACAAGAGCGCATGGGCTGACCCAGACACCTTCAATCCTGGGCATTTCCTGGATTCCGGTGGGAAATTTCTGAGACGGGATGCGTTCCTTCCCTTCTCTGCAGGTAACTGACAATATCTTTAACGGAATTAACTCTGGTGAGATTCAAGTCACATTTTGTTAAAGAAGGAAAAAGAAACCAAACTCACAATCCCCAAACATCCACAGGGAAGAGAGTGTGTCTGGGGGAGCAGTTGGCTCGGATGGAGCTCTTCCTGTTCTTCACCTCCCTTCTCCAGCGCTTCACCTTCTCATTTCTCTCGGGGCCAGAGCCCAGTTTTGTGGGGCAAGTTGGGGCCACTTTAATGCCACTCCCCTTCAAACTGCACGTCACCCTCCGCTAAGGACAGTCTTGATGCGGCAGAGGCAAGGACAGGGATACACGGGTCTGGTTTTTCTGCTGCATTCCACTGCCTACTGTCCTGTGACTGATCCATCTGCTGTGCTTCATGAAGACCACACTGTTAAAATTACACTTTAATACACACACCTTCTGTATTTAAAATAATTTTGACTCAACTGCAAAATAAGTCATTAAAGAAAGTGCTGCAGGTGGATTTGTGCTTTAAAACTGGCTTTATTTTATTGTGTATTGCGCAAAGGTAAATTAACCAAGTCCTCACAGCAAAACTGAAGCACAGATAGCAACCAAACAATAAGTGAACCCACAGATACATTGATTTGATTTGAGAAGTGCTTTCCAATAGCCGCTCAAAAGTAACAAAAACCAGCATACACAGTGGGTCATCAGAATCATGTCTAAATTAACAAGACAATTAATAAATATATAATACTTTATTATACTATAATTATGACACGAGTTTAAAAAATTAATGTATTTTATTTTCTTTAAGTGCTTCTTTTAGGTCAAATTTACCCAAGAATTATCATGTAAAAAAATTTTTAATCTCAATGTTTTAAAATCTTTTAAAAATATCTCAGATCTCTACGGCTCAACTCATATGGCATTTAATTTATATTTGATTTTATGCATTTATTTTTTGGTTTACAATGATCAATTTCGGCCTTAGTAATAGTAATTTATGTTGCTTAAATCAACTATGGTCATCCAGTATTTTATCATAATGTTTTCATGATTTTTCAACAAAACAAAAAGACACTTTGTAATCCACTTCATGGATACTTTGTGCATGAATGTGACTATTTTATAGTTTAAAAACAACAGGAATTTAAAAAGACCAGAGTGTATAACTAGCTGAAAAATACAGAGTAGCTTGAAATTAAATATAAATAGACAACAGAAAAAATGGCAGAGTGAATGTTTGAGTGCAATTAGAGACCCCTAGTTTTTGGGCTGGGTCTATTCTTACTGGAACTACTCTAATAAACCTGTATTATATAAAGAAGGAGAAGTCAACTTCTGAATGGAATCACACTATTTGTGTCTGACAGAAATCCCTGTGCACAACTCATAAATATCACAAATGTGGTTTATGTCAAAAGGCAGGAACAGGTCCCTCGACATTCTGACACCGTCCTTTGAGATTTCTACAAATCAGAACACAAAAAAACTGAAAGCAACAAAGCCACCTATATAATTTCAACAGAGCATGCAATAATCAACTCACTCTTCAGGCGAAATAAATAGCACAGGTCAAGCTGGCCCATTTTAAACAACACGTTAAGCACAGTACCCCTCAGAGGGGCCCCAATCCCGGCGCATGTACAGTGTCTCTATGTGACAGAAGACACCCCTTCGAAAGAGAAGAAGCTGATGTCCAGCACCAATTCGCTTCTATTTTTATATTCTATATTTTTGTACATTTAACCCCAAAAAGAAAAAAAATCCTATAACAATTATATTATTAAATCTGCTTTATAAAGAATTTTAAACACACTTCTCCTGTCCACATGTGCCCAAGGTAGTTATATATACACAAGGATGAGAGTGTTCAGCTTTATACAGTTATCACTATGGATACCGAGTATTCACAGGATTTCCCTGACCTGAGATCAGCTACCAGACACAATAGCAAGACCCCAGATGTGACCCGAACCCGCCGTCACAATAAAAGACCCCAGTGCTGGCCGAGTGGCTTTGCGGGTTTGACCTGTGTGGAGTGGAAGCCGCGACCGGGATCCGAGATTCTCGCTCCGGTGCTTAAGGTCACTTGATGGCGCGTTCGGGGTGAGGAGTGACGTTACTTTGAGGGGGCCGCAGCCACGGGGACGCTGACTGACAGGGGACGCCGGGCATTGGTCACCTGCCGCTGCTGCGCGAGGAAGGATTGGACAGGGGGCACCGTCGTGGAGTTGGAACGCCCGGCCAGCCGCGACTCGATGGCCATCTTCTGGAAGGTCAGGCTCTATGGGACACCAACAGAAAGTAGCCATGACACCCAAAACTCAGAGGAACGCAGCATATTAATCAAGCAATTAGCATTAGTGTCACAGAGTGATAACCTTAAACTGAAATGATCGGGAAGCAGCCATGACAGGCAATAAACACTACAGCAGCACACGATATTAATCAATCAGTGTTAGTGAGTATTAATGTTAAACAGCACAGTTTAATAAAACAACATACTGTGTATTAGTGTTGTCAAAGTTAACATATTAAACACACACCCACCCACATACACACACAAACACACACACGATAGCCCAGGGCTTTCTTGCCCTATTTTATCCCTCTCTCCCTTTCACGTGTGTGTGTGTGTGTGTGTGTGTGTGTGGGGGTAGGTGGCTGTTGGTCTGCTTATGTGTTTTTTCTTTGGTATTAATGTGTTTAATTCCAGAAGCAGATACTGGCCCAAGCGTATTCCCTGTCATAATGGTACCATTGCTTTCTGTGAATGTATACTTTATGTGTGTGTACCTGGATCTTATTGTTCAGATACAGCAGCTGGTGTGATGATACAATGTCCAGCACAAAGATGCAGAAGCTGTCCTTTGCTTACTCTTTCCTTTCGCGCTACTTTTGTTTTGAAGTTGTTGTGTATTGCTTTTCTTTCCGTTTTTCTCTCTCTATCTGATCCCCCCCTTTTTTCTCTATTACCCTCTCTTCTTTCTCTTTCTCCTCTCTTCCTCTCTTGATCTCTCTTATTTCAGTTAACTTTCCCTGTCTGCTCCATTAAGCCGGAGCTAAAATCTGAAATGGTGAATAAAGAGTATATTTCAAGTAACAAGTGGAGTTTAATCCGAAGCTCCACTTGGCAAAATAAAAGTGTCGGCACAACCCAGACTAACATCCTGCCTGCTAAACTGCCGGACACGAAAAAAAAAAAAAAAAAGTTAACATGTTAATGTGTTAACATTAAAATCATGTTTTTTAACTGATTTTAATAACCAAATTAGAGAATAATATAAACAACATTTTAAAATAGAATTTAATATCTACAATACAAGCTACAGTATAACATTTTTTGATGGTATTGCAACTTGACCGAGTATGCGATTAATCCCCAAGGAGTGAGATTAATTCTGATTTTTAAAAAATGAACTATGACAGCCCTATTAATCTTTACGCACCCTATTCTCCTATTGCCATCCCGTCAAAATTAACGCAATTAATGTTAACTAGTATCAGGGCTGCGGATTTGTTTGTCTTCCACTCTATGTTGGTACCTCTATGTTAAGCAAACCTCAATGTCGGAAATATAAATATAAAGGAATATTAATATAAAGGAGGCTGGAAACATGGAGACGTCTCAACGCTAAGTGTTTGCTGCGTGTCATGCAGAGTGGTGCAGCTCCCCACCAATAAGCTCACAGCTGTGTGATGACCACGTCGCCTGTGACCGACCTACCTTGTTGTACCAGGCTGTCACGATGAGTTTCTCCTCATACTCACGGAGTTTCGCCTGCTCACACTCACGCTACACAGGGAAGAGGAAGAAGTTGCCATTGTTATCATCATCATCATCATCATCATCATCTTCAACACACGGCTCAGCCTAACATCTCTCTTCTAGCTGACCAGGCTTGGACCGTACCTCAAGACTCAAGATTCTTTTGTCTTTTTCCAGAAGCTGGTTTTTCAGGGCCTGGATTTCAGCTGTGGCCGGGTTCAGTTTGGGATCCAGGGCCCTTATGACCTGCGAGTGACCATCAAGAGCAAAAAGTGAAGCAGATACAGACCCGTGCTGTACTCACACCTATACACGTCAATCTTCTCCCTTGTTGGGCCTTCTGCTGGCGGTCTGGTCCTCAGGGTTCCCGCCCTCCAGCTGAAGGTCCTGACTGGCATGACTTACGTTCCGGGCTTTCTCCAGGTACATCTTGTAGCGCTCCTCCATCGCCCTCATGTCTTCATCCTTTTTCTTCAGAGCACCAAGCAGCTCATCAATCTTCAGGGCTTCAGGGAAACATAAATGGACAGCTGGTCGTTCACTCAAGGAACTTTCTTTAGGAGGTGAGTGTTTGCTGGAGGTAAAGACATCACCTGAAGGACCCTTCCTGATATTACAAACAAGAACGATGAGGGCTTGACGTGTGATCCACCCCCCTCTGCTAACAAACATAATGACCACAGGGCCAGATATAGGGGGATTCATTTTACTCACTGGTCTGCGTGCTGTCTGGCTGCAGATCTTCAAGAAGCTCCTTTTTCTTCATGATTTCATCCTGGGCCTCGTTCAGCTGCACCCTTGAAAAGATCTTACAGCTCATATCGCAAATCCACTTGCCTCAACTGCCTGGTCATCAGAAAAAAACACCATAGTAATTCAATTCTACAGTTTTACTTACATGTGAGCATCCAGTTTCTTCTTCAGATGTGACTATAAATAAAAACAGAGGAGCTGTTAAAGCAGAAGGGGACCATAGCAACGAGGCATTACATGCTTCTAGAAGGAATACAACTGCTTCTCCATCACTATCTACTTTCACTTATATAACTAGTAATAAATATGCATGAAATTCCACCAACATCTTCAGTTTTGGATCCTTGGCCTTGTAGGGCTTTCTGGAGGTCTTCCACCTGGAGCTGCAACTCAGAGATTCTCTCTTGGTTCAACCTGAGGGAATGACAGACCATGAAGCCTGTCTTATTGCATTACAAGCAGTACTTATCCAAGTGCTCTAGGTGTCTACAGCGTGTTATATGCAGAAATCCCAGTAGAACTGCAAGAAAGGCAAAAGCTGATGAACTTAACCTCAATGCTATCATCCCTTCCCACAAGATATTTATGGACTGGTGAACATTGTCTATTTTTTGGACAGCTCCGGTCCATCATTCTGCTTACATCAACAGTACCATGTCATGAGAGCTACACTGAGTCTCCTACAATGAAAATGACGCGTTAACATGCATCTGTATAAGTACATTGGAAGTCTTTAGTTTCCACATATCCCATCATGCTTTTTCTTTTTAAGACAAACCCACATACAGAGCTGAATGAAGCTTGGGGTCAGACTGCAGGGTCAGCCCCTGGAGTATTTTTCAGGACGTCTAGGGCCTTGCTCAGGAGCCTATGAACATGTGACTACCCTGCCAGTCACAGGATTCAAACCTGCGACCTTTCGATCACAGGCACAGCATCCGAACTCGCTCGGCCACAAAGCTTTACTATCACGGCGGCACCTGTTCTCCGTGTCCAGCTTCGTCCGCTGTCGGTGGGCCTCCTCGAGCTGGGCCTGTAGCTCGGCGATGCGCTCGTTCTCCGATCCCTCTTTGTCCAGGCGCAGCATCTTGTTCTCGTGCTGCAGACGGATGAACTTCTCCCTGCGGGGGGGGGGGGGAGAGGACTGAGGTAGGGAAACCAAGCATGCATAGCCAGGCTCACAGTGAGATGCAGAGAGAACCTCTGCAAAGTAAAGCTGCAGGTACCTGTACTCTATAGGCAGGAGTTCTGCTGCGAGGTTGTCATGCGTCGCATTTCCAGAAGGAAACATTCCTATCAAGGAAAAAAAAAAATCAGATTCTTCTTTGTTCACAGATAAGTAGGAAAAACATAGCAAGCAATATACATGCTCAGCACTCTGACTTCATAACATACTGAAATCCCTCTTAAAGACATCACCATGGTAACAAAGCCTCCAATGGCAAACCTGCTTGAATGAGCTGGCTCTGCTGAGCTTGTGTGCAACGCAGCTCCTCATTGGTCTCCTTCAAGGAATCCCGTTCGACAATTACCCTCTGGTTTGGTTAGGGTGGACAAGTAGCCGTATCACAAAAGAGAATAAAAACATTAAAACTTTCCACATTGAAGAATATTACGTAAATTAATCTATGATGTATATTGTACTGATGTTGGAACTGACAATAGGCTAATTTGATTAATATAAGCATTAGTCATCACTGCATGTTCTGCCATTAACTGTACCTCTTTCTCCTTTATGACAGTATCATATTTCTCCTCAAACTTCTTCATTTCAAAGGCCAAGTTATCAGCCCTCCTGGACTCTTCGGACAACTTCCTGTGCAGCTCCTGGACCTGATATGAAAAGAAAACACTCACTCATCCATCTATCTATCTATCCATCCATCCATATATCCATCTTTTCCAGTTCAGGACAGAGGCAAGTCTGGAGTCTTTTCCAGGATGCAAAGCCCACAAGGTTTGGGACACACTGGACGGAATGCTGGCCCATTTGTGGGCAATTCAGAGAGGTCAAATCACCTAATAGTACATTTGTAGACTATGGGTGAAGGATTAAACACTGCGTGAAAATGCAGATGCCACAAACAGAGCCGGGGACACTATTTCAACCTCAAACGTGGAGGTGTGGCCCAGTGTTACCTGCCCCCTGGGGAAACATGACACCCGATCTCAAAGCAAAGGGAAATAATCTTTTGTGAACAGTCTCATCATGCTATTGCACTCTGTCAGTGTTGGTTTCAGAGGTGGGGAGGGCAGGATGAACAGGTGGATTACACACAAGAACCCCTTTGTTCTGGGCAGTCAACGGAACCAGGTGGACTTTCCCTCTCTAGTGATACACGGGGGAGGGGGGACAACGTAGCACAAGTGAATATAGCAGGAAATTAACACGGTAAACTCAAACGTGCGTTGCAAGAGGTGGGACCGAAGGAAAACCGAATGTGGCAAAATAACGCCGCCTGGAAATCCCTGCACTACATGACGAGTCATGCTGGACGTTTCTCCTGACTGATTCTCCAACTGCTAGAATTAGCTACACATCCACATCTGAATCCCTCACATCATCAGGTCAATCAGGTCCCAGAACACTTTCAGCCTCCAGACACTGATCTGTTGTCCGTGATCCCTAAGGTGGTCTCATGTATCCTGAATACTGCTATTCATACAGTTGTTTTTAATATGAATAGCTCTATCATTGATTCTTGCCATGTTCTTTGTAACATATTACGTAGTGCTAACTTACACTTCTTACTGGTCATTCATCGAAAGCTTAGTCTGGCAGCTTAGCTGGCTCCTAGACAACTGTACGTTACTTTGGAGAAAACCATCTGGTAAATAAATCAATGCAAATAAATACAAGTTGCAGTCAGGAGAGACATCAAACCCATGGTCAGGATTCTCGGAGCAACAGAATTGACCCTGACGCCTATGGTCAGCTGGTTCATTCTCCTGAAACATACAACATCTCACGTTTGTGTTCTTCACAGTGCCAAAAAAACTGGGGAAAAAAAGAGGGAGAAGGTCCCACAGCTAAACACCCGACACTGAAGCTTGCCTGCCTCTTGTAGGTCTCCAGCTGGGTTCGAGCCGCATTGGCTTTGCGTAGCTCCTCTTCCAAGCTCACGGTGTTCTGCATGTAGGTCATGTTCTTCTCCTCGAGGACCTTCACCTGCCGCCGCAGGTCGCTCAGGTCTTCCAGCTTCTTCCTGTAGGTCTCCACTGAGGCCTCCAGCTTCACGGCCCGGTCAGAACAGCTCCTGTACCCAGACCGAGGGATAGACGTGGTTCACCTAGAGCAAAGCGTCCTGTGTTTAGAGCATGCAGGCTTGGTGCGCCAGGCAGACCTCAGGATGTCCAGCTCATCCTTCAGGGTGCGCGACTCCTCGGCCAGGCTGGTGAGCTCGTCGTTGCGGTGCTGCACCTCCACCAGCTGCTTCTCCAGCTCCTCGCAGTGGATGCGGTAGTCATCCTTCGCGGCCTCTAGCCTGGGGGGGGGGGGGGGTCAAAGACACGTGCTACAAGCCAGACACAAGGTGACTCCTATTTATGGCTCATTATCAACATCAGATACAGCAATAATACAATGTGACTACAGGATCAGACAAAAATAATACATTCATTGCCAAATTACCGCCATATATGAATAAATAGAAAAAAAATTAACCAGTATTTTGGCAGGTGTTGCGGTCAAAAATAACCGACAGCGTGGACGATTCAGATATCATGTCTTAGCAGGTTAAAAGAACTGCAGGTGGTATTGTCCCCATGAGCCGATCAAGACGCCCATCTCCCAGGAGATGAACCTCAGCGCCCCAGGTTCAGTCCCGTGGCTGCCAGGTACAGGCTGCCCTGGCCTGCAGAAGTCTGAAGCAAGGTCAGCACCTGAAGTTCTCTTCCTGAAGCTGCTCCAGCTGGAATTGGAGCTGGCAGTATTTCTTCCCCGACGGCGTACAGGGGTCGTCGAAGGAGTCCAGCTGGCTGGATCGGTCCGTCAGCAGGTCGTTCTCAGCCAGCAAGCTGTTCCTCTCCTCCTGGAGCACAGCCACCTGACCACAAAACACCGGCCGCTCCCTCAGACTCTGCACCCCTGACCGCACGTGGGTGGCTCACGCTACCTGCTCCTATCGTTCGACTGGAAGCACAGTGCGAACAAAATGTAAAACACACCAAATCGGAATGATCAAGCAGTCCCAGACCACAGATTGCATGTTTCCTGGACATTATTCCCGTCACCCTTCACACCGTTAAGTGTGTTTGTCTGGTCAACGGCCTCCGAAATCACCTCATATATGCAGCCGGCAAGATGCAGTTCTGGTGTGGAGCTACAGGAAGGCACAAAAAGCAGAGGTCCATACACCAGTCGTGAATGTATCCCAATGAAAAGTGACATGGAGATGCCCACGCACAGTCAGGCATTTATGCACCAGCAGAGGATCAGCCAGAATAATCTCAGGTTTGAGCCTCAGATTACATACCAGTGGCTTATACTATGAAGTGGGGTTACTGGCTTATCGGTGTCACTTGTCGGATTTAAGGTACCACAGTTTAAATGGACTTCATATTCGCTCACTTGCATCTTGCCCAGACTACCTTAAATCCGACAAGTTACCCCAATAAGCCAGTAACCCCGCTTCGTAGTACAGGCCCCAGATTCCACCTTGGGGAGTGGGGGGGGCATTTAGCATCCCGAGGGGGAATTTTAAAAGAGATCTGTTTGACGGTCTCATATTATGCATTTGTCATTTTCCAGAAATACATGGAATGCATTATTATGACATTCCATGTTTTTCCAGGATCTGTCACTTTACAGCAGAACTGAGGTCCAGCCACAGCTGGCTGCTCTGTACCACCACCAAAAATCCAGAGAAGAAGCTACCTCAGCAGAGCTGCAGCACAGAGCCTGGTCCCACAGCACCAGGCCTTAGCATGCAGTAAGCATCAGCATGCAGCATCAGCATGCAGCA
>JABFEB020000033.1:18236666-18253145 GCA_019775895.2 Stomatorhinus ivindoensis
TGGCCTGCACAGAGCCCTGACCTCAACCCGACAGAACACCTTTGGGATGAATTAGAGCGGAGACTGTGAGCCAGGCCAACATCAGTGCCTGACCTCACAAATGCTCTCCTGGAAGAATGGTCCAAAATTCCCATAAATACACTCCTAAACCTTGTGGACAGCCTGCCTAGAAGAGGTGAAGCTGTAACAGCTGCAAAGGGCACGTCAGTTCCATATTAAAGCCTATACATGGGATGTCATTAAAGTTCATGTGTGTGTAAAAGTAGGTGTCCAAATACTTTTGGCAATATAGTATAAAACAAATATCAGAAAATATCACCTATGTCACGTTTTGTATCTTCTCGAAATAAAACCCACTGTCATCATCCAAAAAGTAAAAAAAATACCATGATGATAATTTTAGGCGATATCGGCCACCCCTGACAGACCATGTGGACGGACCCCTCCGTACCCGGGGCCTTCACGGTCTCCCTGCCCAGGCGTGCCGCCATGCTCAGCGAGTCTTTGCCGCCGTCCACAGCCACACCCAGCTGGGCCATCGCGGCACACATGGCCTGGCACGCGTCCCACAGCGCCGCCCCCTCGCCGGGGAGCTTGGCCGCCCACATCCAGTTCCCACTGCATTTCACGTCCTGAGTGGGGAGTGAGGCTCACATCAGGCGGGGGGCTTGGGGGGAATGGAACGAGCCGGAAGACAGACGCAGAATGACACGCCCACATGGTTTTATATCAAGGGACTTGGTGCCCACTGCTGCCTCACACCTATGAAGGGGGAGGGGGGTCGAATCCCCTGTCCAGTCCAGGTTGAATAAGTTTCCATGCAGCACGTGTGTGTGTGTGTGTGTGTGTGTGTGTGTGTGCGTGTTGAAATTTTAATAAATTTTAAACATAGATATTGCATAATACAATGTTTCTGCATTGCATCTATAATATCTGTAATGAATTCAGGAAGAATGGCACTTGAGCTAATAAATTAGAAGTTATAGAAGATATATGGATGAATATACTTTAATACATGACCTGTAAGGATGTCATCTCATCAAACACTGCATACATGGATTGTGTGATTTTAAGGTCTTTTTTCCCCAGGTCTGATTGATTCTCCAGCTCAGCTTAACAGCAGCCATCCACCATCCACGTTGTACTCCATCCAACCTTGTTCCCCATGCCACCGGGGGTAGGCTCCAGGCCTCCCATCACCAGGATGGATGGATGGATGGATGGATGGATGATATACCTCACACACCCCTCCCCCGTAACCCTGCACCCACTATACGCCTGTTTTTGCGTGCCCCCACCTTACCTTGAGTGCAGTGACCCTGGCAAACACGAGGTTGGTGAGGGCCTCCCCCACAGCCATGCGAGCTCCCGCCCCTGGGGACACCAGGCCCTTGATTGGCTGCTCCCCGATGGCTGTCGCCGCCCCCTGGAGGCCGAAGGGGGACAGGGCCACCACAGCCACGTCGGCCAATGGCGTATGCAGGGGGCCGACACACTGCTGCTGGGCCACCAGGCCTGTGACGGAGCGGTCCACCTGGGGGGGGGGGGGAGGGAGAGGGTTTCTCATGTGACCTGTGTGTGGTGATGCTCTGCGCAAATGGCTGGCACGGGGCTAGAATGGTGACCTTGTTGGTGAGGTAACGCTTGCTGGCGACTGCGGGAAGCCGGAGTACGCGGTCCAGGGCATCCAGCACTGACAGGTGTGGGGGCAGAGTCAGGGGCAGGAGGGGGGCAGGCACCCTGTTCAGCACAAATTCCTAGAAATTGGAGAGATGGGAGGTGGGTATATGGTATATCCCACTGTACCCCCCCAGTACGCTCCCATGGAATACCCCACTGTACCCCCCACTGTACCCCCCCAGTACGCTCCCATGGTATACCCCACTGTACACCCCACGGCACCTCATCATGGTATACCCCACTGTACCGCCCACCCCACAGTATAGCAGGGCCGTCTCCCCATTCAAACTCACCTTCTGTGGCATCTTCCCCAGCACCCACTCCAGCCTGAGGTCCACTGGCCGTGGCCCAGCATCACCTCCCTCCCCTGGGTTGCCACGGTCATCCACCAACACAATCTGCGTGGGAGGTCACCAGGTGATGCGTGACTCACTGGCGGAGAGCAGGGCTAGGCGATGATATATCGATATTATATCGCGCATGTGCAATAATCACCAGGGCTTCAGATGGCGGACAAAGCATTCGGCCAGACACCAGCTTTTCAGTGCTATATGGACATTTATTTACGCCCATAATTTGGTAAGAGGATTAGTAGTATGGCTTAAATATTAATGAGACGCGTTTTGTTACCAAACAGTTAGTAATCGGTATAAACTTTATGTTTCTTAAATTCGATTAGCGGAGCACCCCACATAATACTGTTTTGGTATATTACGGTTTGGTATATTACAGTTTGGTATACTACGGTTTGGTATACCTCAGTGCAAAATGCACTGAAGTCGCGGTGAAGAAGAGCAGCCACGACATCTTAAAAGAGGAGATCTTGTGGACAAACAAGGTAAAGACGTCGGCGGTGTGGTGGTACTTTTTGCAGTTCAAAGTCTGACACATTTATTAAACATAAGGATATGCCGTATTCATACTAATAATGACTTTTGGATGTCATACAAAGCCTATATTTTAGCCATACTACTAAACTGCTTAAGAAATTGTGGGCGTAAATAAATGTCCGTATAGCACCAAAAAGCTGGCGCCCGGCCAAATGTTGAGCCTGTCATCTGAAGCCCTAGTGATTATTGCAACATCGATATATCGCCCAGCCCTAATTGAGAGAGTGCATCAGACGCCCCCTAGTGGTCATCCGGGCCAAGGCCAGCACACTCACCCTGCCATCGCCTGTTATCTGACCCACGAAGTCCACGGGGCACTTCTCCCGGCGGCACACCTGCACCAGGAAAGGCCGGTCGGGGGGGGGCAGCAGCAGCGCGTTGCTCTCCTGGTACTCGGCGCCCCACAGCTCCAGCGCGCTAAGAGTCGGGTCACCTGTCTGGGGGGGGGTGGCGTCACACTTTGCTGGGCATCATATGAACAATCTTCCATTTATATAAATCACACTCCCTCTTTTGAGTCAATTTATTTAATTACTAAATTTTCCACTAAGACGCAGTATTCCTGAAAACTGGCCACAAAAAAAATCTGAGAAGCTGATGTGAGGGGGAAAGTGACACTGAAAGTGAGGGATATGCAAGGAGACAGAAAGTACAAAACAGCATGAGTAAGAGATGTAAAATGCAGAGACAGCGACACAGCTCTAGGACAGAGCTTTGGTAACCACTTCACAACACCAAAACTTATGGAAATATCATTTTAATTAACATACCAAGATCAATTCAGCAGGTTTCCAACACGTACTTCTATATAAAATCCCATTAAACCCAACACCACCCTATACTATGAGTGCTGAAGCCATATTATGGCCCTGATTCAATAATTAGATGAACACAACACAACCTTGGTTTGAGACAGCATTACTAATACTTCACATACAAAGCTGTCAGGAACCCAAATCTCCACTTAATTATATAACCATAAATTATATAAAACAAATCAAAAAAAAGAAAAAAAGGTATCATCTGTCTCATTCTCCTCAAACACAGGCAGAAACAGACAAGAAGCAAGACACTCAATAACTAGCAGGAGGTGAGAGAGAGCCGGCCAGAGAAGAGTGCAGAAAGGCCTCCAGACCACAGGGGACACTAGAGAGAACACCCCTCACCTTAAACCTGCTGGCATAAAGGATGGCTCCAGCTGGCTCGCTCAGCTCCTTCAAAACGTTCCCTACACACAACGGGACAGTCAGGAGCATATACAGGGGTGGGGCTACAGGGTCACTGACCCCAGCTGAAAGCTGATTGGCCCCTGAAGAGGCCCCTCCCCTGTCACACACCAATGCAAAAGATTGGCTAATGATACACCTGGGCAGTTCACTTCCCTGCACAAGCCAGCCATTCATCAGCAACATAAGATGTGTGAATGGAGCACAAATGGATCACAAGCAGGGTGTGAACAGGGAGAGAATCTCATAAGAATGTGAGAGAAGGTGACCGCAGGGAGAAGAGTCCACAGATCAGAGGACCACTGGGTAAGCGTCCCAGGCAGACTTCACGAGGTGTCGATCCATTCAGATGCCCGTTCGGCGTACGCCACGTTACCATTGCCCCCCGCCCCCTGGTCGTGGATGCTGCAGATGGGATTCCCGGAGGACCGCTCCAGACAGGCACGCAGCGCCCTGTTCATCTTCTGCTCCATCTCAGCGTCCCCCCTCTGCACGGCCCCAAGGTCCCGGGCACTGGCGTTGTCGCCCTGGACCTGGGGGGATGAGCGCAGGCGTGATATGCTATACACAGCCTGTGTATTAATCCTTTTCTTCGTGATCAGCTTTCATCATATATATTAAAATTAAAACAGGCCGTTTTTTTTACACCCCCATTGGATAAGTGAAAATTAAATGTTTGCTTTGCAGTCTGTGGCACCAAAGGAGGTCCTCACACACAGGCCTGATCCATGGCTGCACCATCTGATGTTTCAGGTTTAAAGTACCCCTCAAACCGGCAGTGCTTAAGGGTGCTCTTCAGAGGAGGGGAACCTGGAAACAGTCAGGATATGATTCCGCCCCCTTGACTGGCACTCTACCTGATTAGCCCACCTCTTCCATACTATCCAATGGGCCTGCACCCTCGACTGGCACCCTCCCTAATTGGCCAAAAGCACCCTTCTCCTTTGCATATATATGGTCTAGATACAAGTAAATGTGATTTTTTTTTCCCTCTAAAGCATACACAGCTGCAAAGAGGAGATCAGCAAACCTGTATGGAAGAAGCTGCTCCACCACCAACTCCGATCCTGTAGACAGGCCCTCCTATCTTCACCACCTCCATCCCTGAGACAAATGGAAAGTGTAGGACTCATCCACCACTCGACCCCAGGTTACTGACTCTCACCGTCATCCAGTCCTAATTTATCTCATAGATGAGAAAAACGCTGGGCATCCCCTCACCAGGTGCAGGTTCTTCTTTCTTTACATGCTGTTCCTCGATAGACCCCAGCCCACCGCTGAACATGATCGGCTTGATCCACTCCCGACGTTCCCCATTTGCCAGACTCATGCCAAAGGAACGGGCAAAGCCTTTTTAGAGAGAGGGGAATTCAGATCCGGTCAGATGAAGAGACGGCCGCCTCAAACTCACAAGGTGGCGCATGATGGCATGCATGACAGAGCAAGAAGCAAGAAGCACCTGCGAGCACTGGTTCGCCAAACTTGTTGCCGTAGTCCGAGGCACCATTGCTGGCCTCGATGGCCACCTGGAGAGGTGATGCAAAGCTGCTGGGATATTCCCAGCCGGGGTCCTCCCAGGGCAGAGCGTACCCTGAGACACGCCACAAGAGAGACATGGTTTACAGGGACAGACCATTAGACTGGCACTCCTCTTATACCTGGTCTTCACCAACACGGAGCCGTACTAGTGCTGGGCTGGTTCTCACTTGGTGCCTTTTAAGAACCTGCCCCTGTTTCCACCGGTTTCAAAAAAGAATAGAATAGAAATGTATTGTAGCTGGCAGTAAAGTGAAGGTTCATATGAATTCCATTCATTTTTATTTATTTTAGATCCGTTTCAGATTTTCAGTTCTTACAACATGCCAAAGCAAAAAAAATCAGACCTTAAACCCTTAACTTTTCAGAGTATGACTCGTTGCACTCTGTGTATCGCTTGCACCCATTTTTGTCTCTTTAAAGGCTGCATTTCTCTTCAGTCTGTGTGTATAAGTGAGTTTATTCTCGTTCATTGTTTTACCACTATCCCTTTAAGCATCATGTGATAAAAACAGACAAGAACAACTAAAAAAGTAACTTTATAGTACGCTTCACAATCTCTTCGGTGCTTGAGCGTTGCAATATTTTAGCTATTCACCCGGGTAGATATTTATAATTCATTATGAAATCTGGCTAGCAGATTAATCTTTCATTTTCCAAACAATAAAAAATTATCTAACATTAAATAGCTGGTAAGTTGTTTCACTGCCGGCACTGGCAATATTAGATTAGAAAATTATATCGGCTATGGATTAAATTTTCCAGGTTTGGATGCAACAGCCCGTTCCATTCTTGCTGACGCTACGATTCCAAATTGTGAGACCAGCTTTCCTATGGCGCCATGCTGGAACCATTTTTTTCTGTGCCAGGGCCAGTCTTTTGCAACGGAAACATGTGGAACCAGTTCTGGATTGGGAAAAAGTCAGGCGCCAGCTCTGGTACCGCGTTGGTGGAAAGAGGCACTACTGTTTTCCTCTGCAATGTCCTGCTCTAGTAATGAGAGGTCATGCTCACTCTAGCCACTAGAGGGCAGTAACATCCCCAGTTGGGCAACAGATACAGCAAATATCATACAGGATCCTCAGCTGGCTGCGTGATAGACAAGTGTGGTTCTGATTTTAAACCACAAGTGACACAATATCCCCGGCATCTGGACAGAATCATCTCTTAGGGCAATGTGCCATGTTTATGTCCATAATCATCAACATCCTCAATGTGTTTATTAACACTGGGTTTCCCTGCCATCCATCTTCCCAGGAATCTCACCAGGGATGTTCAGGTTTCCAAAACAGTAACCCGCTGTGCCTGCTATCACGTGCCCGCCTCTGCCAGCGGACTGGACGTCCCGGATTCTGCCACCGGTACCTGTAGTTGCCCCACTGAATGGAGCCACTCCTGAAAAGTGAGACCCAGGATATAACATTTTTGATCACTTAGTGGAAACGGCTCATACTTCATCTAGGTTTCATGGTTTCTACAGATTTTACAGTATTTAAAAATGAACCTAATTACTAAATTAGCATCATTAACTACCTGCACACAGAGTAGAAGAGAGATACTATACTCATTCCTTTGGGGAAATTGTATTTTCACCCGTCCCTTCTTGCTCTCCATGAGACACACAGACACTTAACCAGGGCACTGTTCGAGGGCCCAACAGTGGCATCAATCTGCCAGCAGTGGAATTCAAACCGTCGACCTTCTGATCACAGAAATAGAATCCTAACCTGCTGAGCCAGTGGTTCTCGATCCTGTTACACCCCCCCCCCCCCCCCGACAGAATGTTTTCATTCCAACCCACACTGCTTTCAAACTGTAGCATTCATTATGAGCCTATTAAGGACCATCTGAGCCTGGGATAGGATTGGGAACCACTGTACTGAGCCAAAGAGAAAACTGCTATGTTGAAATGCAGGTGTGACCCTCGGTGGGGGGGGGGGGCATCACCCTGACTTACCCGTGGGGAAGTTGTGGGTCTCCGCTGTGAAGATGACGTGCCGGGTGGCACAGCGGGTGATGTATGGGCTGGGCCGAGCTGGATCGGTGGGGTACATGAACTCTAGCTCCGTGCCGGTGATGCCGCTGTGGTGGGGGTGGGGAGGCGGTTACATAGGGGCAGGCACCAAGCGTGACTGAAAGCCAATCAGGAGAGGATGAGGGTGTGTCGTCGTGCAACGCGTCACTCGTCTGCATAGATATCACCCACTGCATTTATCGCCACGGCAACTCAAAAGTTTCCCCACATTATAAAAACTGATTTTAAATACATTTTAAAAATGCAAATAGTTTTATCAGACAATAAGACTTCATTATGATGTTAAAAGAGATGCACCAATCTAATATTCAGATCGGCATCAGTGCTGATCCAGACCCATTAGATCCGGGGTGTCAGACTCCACTCCTGGGGGGCCGGAGCCCTGTGTAGCTTAGTTCTTTCTCTGGTCCACCACAAATGATTCAGCTCAAGATCTGTGCTGTAATTTTTTAAAAAGCAGATTCAGCCAGACCATGGAGCAATTCGGAGAATGGGCCTTGTTCAAGGGTCCAATGGAGACATCCCAGTACTGGCCCTAGGATTTGACCCCAGGTGACCTACTGAACACAGACAGCTTCCCCACCTGCCGATCCACACACTGCCCCAAATTACTGATCTTAAATAGGCAGCCTGTGTTTATTATGAGTTTATACACTATATGGACAAAGGTATTGGAACAGCTGGCCGACATGCCTACAGAGCCTTCTCTGGCCTCCCATTTTAAATACAAAGGCATTAACATGGAGTTCCCCCCCCCCTTGCAGCTATAACAGCTGCCACTCTTCTGGGAAGGCTTTCCTCAAGATTTTGGAGTGT
The DNA here is from genome assembly GCA_019775895.2 of Stomatorhinus ivindoensis. NCBI lineage: Eukaryota > Metazoa > Chordata > Actinopteri > Osteoglossiformes > Mormyridae > Stomatorhinus > Stomatorhinus ivindoensis. The sequence continues at coordinate 18,244,850 of JABFEB020000033.1, forward strand.
GTCTGAACAACCCATTCTGTCACAAATGTTTGCAAACCCGACTGCATGGCCAGGTGCTTAACTTTATACACCTGTGGCAATGAGTCTGAATCAAACTCCTGAATTTAGTGATTAAGAGACGTGTCCCAATACTTCTGTCTATATGGAATATGTACAGTGACCTGATTTTAACTTCAAAGTATATTACGTGCTCCATCCTCCTTGCCTGGTGCTTCATGCTCCACTCACCTGCTGTTGTCACAGAATTTAATGACATTATTCTGGTTGCTATGGCGCTGAGTGCCCATGATGAGACTGAACAAAGTCTCCGTCTGCTCCTGTCCGTCGACGATCATGCGGCCACGGAAAAACCAGTGCCGGCTGTGCTCGCTGCAGGAACGACGGGAAAAACAGGGGGGAAGGATAAGGTACCACCGGGAGCCCGGAACACCAGGCGAGGGGTCTCAAGCTGCAGAAAAGAAGAGGACGGGCCTGACCTGTTTGACTGGGCCAGGTCGAAGCACTCCACACTGCTGGGGTTCCTGCGGACCCTCTGGAAGAGGGCAGTGTAATAATCCAGATCCCAGGAGTCGAAGGCGAGGCCTGCAGGGAGAGTCAAACCCTGCTGGGTCACATGGAGCACGACTTTCACCTGCCATGACACAACACCTGGGAATATGGCACCATCTACAGCCTCAGATACCAGACAGAGTGACACTGTTTGCAAACTACATAATACTAAATGTTAATGACTGACGGAATGACAGACAGAGACAGACAGACAGACTTCATTAATCCAAAAAGAAAGGCAGCATACGGATGATTTGTCTCTGGTACAAGACACGTTTTCCCATATATGGCCACATCATCGTCAGCCAATCGCTAAATGCCACAGACTGCCATGTGACCCATCATCCTGGTTGTAGCTCTGATTTCCCTGCTCACATGGTGAGTCGCCAGCTGACTCTCTAATCCAGTTATTCCATTTCCTCACCTTCCCCCCCCCCCCACCCCACCCATCCAATAAGATACCCAAAAATGGCGCTCTCATCTTGTGACTTCATAAAATGATTTAATCGCATTAAGCATCACCTGACCCTTCCCAGCTTCCTCTGGGTACAATCACTGAAGGTCAGAATCAACTGAGCTCTCAGATATGAACTGATCGATTCCTGTATAAATTATACAGGGGGGTCATTTTTAATTAGATTGATTTAATTTAATTAACGGATTTAAAAGGATGATGCTTAACTAACTGACCAGATTTACCATCTACCATACTTGGGACGCATCTGGCATCTCACCAAGCTCGTCATTGGCTTTCTCCAAGGCAGCGCGTCCTTCTCCAAGAACATCCACTTCGAAGACCTCCTGTGGGTGTGTCTCCACAGCAAAGGATCTGATTGGATGAGGGTAGATGCACTCGGTCATGCTGTCATATAAGCAGCTGACCAGCTTCTCTAGGTCTCCATTGGTCAGCTTCTGAGTCACGCCATCAGCACACTGCAGGGCCAAAAAGGAAGAACACTGGATAAGCCTAAATTACAGGCACCATGTTAGCTTACGGCTGCCAACCAAACATTTCTTTACAGCTATGGAGGGCTGTAACCAATAGCATGCAAGTGACCCCTGATCCGAGTACCTTGATAAGGAACCGGCGGGACAGCTCTACTCGCGTGACCCGGCTCAGACCGGCACTCTGGCAGATGGACACGGCATTGGTTGACCATGCGGTGGAGAAGTTCAACCTGCAGAATGACACAGCAAGCCAGGAGCCGTAATCAAGGCAAATGCAGATTAATTGCAAAAAGATGCATAAAACAATGCAACAGTTAATAAACCTAAAGAAATATGGGAGGAAACAGACCCCACAGGATCTTAATCCCCTTACTATCTTCTAGAAGAACCCTGATGTCTATCTTACAATTTGCCCTCAGGCGCAACATCCACATCTAAATCCAAAACCACCCACATAAAGTCCTGCTCCAGCAGTCCCTCTTACCTGGGCCCAATCTCCACCAGATGTTCTCCATCCCTGGCCACCAAGGTTGGTTCCTCCACCAGCTGGTCTCGTAGGAACAGGGAGCTGAACAGCCAGCAGAGAACCTCCTTCTGCTCTGGATCAAGGCCGTCAGATCCTGTGGTACAACACAAATTGTCTTTCACTCTCTTCTTATCCTGCCCCAAACATCACGCATCTTCACTGCTCTATCCCCTCCTGTAAGCGTCATGGCCGCCCAGGACCCACAGCTCTCACCCTCCAGCTCCACATTGTAACAGTGTTCGGTGGTGATGGACACATCGGGGAAGAGCAGCATGGCCCTCTGCAGGCCGCGGCTTCGCTCGACCTCCCTCCTATACAAGCGCTGCACAGCCATCGCGTCAGGATCTGAAGAAAAGTCAGAAAGGCATAGCAGGATGACAGACCCTGGCCAAAATGTCTATATTAATATTAGAGATACACCCATTGTATCAGCCAACTATCGGTATTGACCGATATAGTAACTATCATGTGCTTATGTTGCTGCAAAAACAAGCGGAGATTAACTGAAGCTGCCAAATTACCCATAGGTGTGAGTGTGCCCTGTGATGGGTTGGCACCCAGTCCTGGGTTGTTCCCTGCCTTGCACCCATAGGCTCCAGACCCCCGTAACCCTCAGTAGAACAAGCAGTTGCAAAAAATGGATGGATGACATCCATCCATCCATTTTCTATACCCGCTTATCCTACTGGGTCGCGGGGGGGGGGGGGTCCGGAGCCTACCCGGAAGCAATGGGCACGAGGCAGGGAACAACCCTGGACAGGGGGCCAGCCCATCACAGGGCACACCCACACACCATTCACACACACAGGCACACCTACGGGCAATTTAGTAACTCCAATCAGCCTCAGCATGTCTTTGGACTGTGGGGGGAAACCGGAGTACCCGGAGGAAACCCCACGATGACACAGGAAGAACATGCAAACTCCTCACACATGGAACCCAGGCGGGGACTCAAACCCAGGTCCCAGAGGTGTGAGGCAACAGTGCTAACCACTGCACCACCATATGACATATCAAGTGCAAATGACTTAAATAGTAATCCAAGCTTCACGTCTAACCATCACCAATGCTTCTACAACAACCAGCAAATCAACACAAATTAACATACAGAGAAATTTTAGTTTTTAACCAACATGCAAGGAAGTATTTCATTTGCGATATGCTATATCCCGTCTAATACAAGAATAAGGCCAGTGCATCGGTTAATGAGATCACCTACTTGTGTCACCGCAGCACACACTGCATGCACAGCGCGCTTCTACTGCTTATTGTTTTAAAAGGATCGATCGGAGCTTCAATGTCGAGATCGATGATCGTCCCGATTCCCAAAAAAGTCGCTTTACTGACAAAAAGCAGACTACTCATTAACCATTTTGGGCAAAATATTTTTGCATCAAGCCTGCGTAGATTTTGATAGTTTCTAAAGAAAGAAAACACAATGTTTTATCTACATAAGAATTTTAGTCAGATGCGCATGAACTCTCAAAGTTCGCAAACTCTTTCAGACAACAAGCTCCTCAGCAGTAATTAACGCACGCGAATACATGGAACTCTCTAAAAAACTTACTTGGTTTTTAGTCTAGACAAATATCGTCAGGAAAAGGACAGAGTGTAAATCATTACCGAAGTACACTGCAGCAAAGCTTCCCGTCCACCTTCAACCACCGGCCACCGTTGAAAGACCCACGTGTGACACTGCCAGATACTGTTGGCTTCCGTGGTGCTTCGGAGTCAATTTGCGCATGCGCATAGCCCCATTGCCTGCCCGACCATTGCGCAGCGTGGCGTACGCCGATGTAAGATACGAGGTGGCCTGAAGGCGCCGAAACTCACCGGAGTACAATCCTACAAAATGCGGTGTCAAATACAATTTCTGCAATTCACCTACTTTTGAGATCGTGGAAGTAGCATTTCACACTTTATTTTACGGAAGATCAGATGACTATAAAATATTAATCTTTAATTATGTCAATCTCCATTCGGACATTTCCAAAGCTCTTTGTAGGATACAAAGAGTATATAGGACTAATGATCAAGTGTTGATTCAGTTATATATTAACAACAAGAGATAGGAATGACTATATTACCGTATACCTTTCATATTTAATGTGCAGTTGATGTATACGTAAGTTTGCTCTGGCACGTAAACCCACTTTTTATAGAATATAAAAATATATTATTTATATTTGCCTTGATTATTGTATATTTGAAAACCACCGTTTATGTTACAGCCATTATAGATTCACATCGCTCACAAAGGAATGTGATGTCTTGTTCAATGCACTTTCCTGGCTTGTCAAAGCACTAAGTGGCACTGTCAATCATTCCCTAGAGACCATAGTCACTGCAGCTTCTCCAAAAATCCAGCGCCAGTAGTGACAATATTCACACTGAATATATCAGTATTTATTTCCATATTTAGGATGTTATTCTTCTTTTACTTGTTGCAATCTACAGGACATGTTTGATGTCTGTGAATGTTTTTCAAGCTGACCACGCATAGGCCTAATTAAATTTACTACACGTCATCTAACGAGTCCGAATATGCTGTCTAGTAAATATGCCTGGGAATGCACTTCATTAGAGAATATCAGACGTCATGTTTCAACACAAGATGACTCTCCATACACAGTAACCAGTACTATGTCGCTTTTTATCCACTGTAACTGACCAATAGGAATCAGTCTGTGGCATCACATGGCATTACTGAACCCAATCTCCTGCAATCAGGGATCAATCCCACATTGACAGGACCCTTGGCCTAATTCCAATGTCCCCCCTAAGACCTAAGTCCTGAACACTCACAGACTTAAGTGTCGTCTACCTTTTAAGTGACTGAGTGGAAGAGGCTGAAAAGGCTCAAAATGGCATAAATAGGAATGAAATAGCACATTGCGATGTTACCATGACAATGCCAAGACATGTTCCTTACTATTATGGGTTAGGGACTTTTTATTTTAAAACTTGTACCTTCTTGTCGGCCAAAGCACTTAAGGGACTGACTGCAAAATCTGAACATATTCCAGGCTCTTGTATCTACTCTTTCTTGTCAAAGCAGCATCATTATGTAAATACTAAAAGCTATGGTTTATTTGCCAATTATGTTTGCAGGCTTCCCCTGGAGACCCCATGTTTCATGCCACACCGCTATGAACTGTGGGAAATTCCCCCAGACAAAGTCCACAGAAACACGGGCTTAGAGAAGCTGTGTATAAAGGGCTCAAAATGACTGCAAGAGCACTTGATGTTTGACAGCGGGACAGCCCTAATCCCTCAAGGATTTAGCGGGCATATGCCCTAATGTCTATGAGTTTGTGAATGTGGACATTACAAATGGGCCATTGTTTGAGGAGTTAAAGTGTCCAGCATATGGAACCTTTACCAACCCATGCATGAGGTCCCATAGGTGCAGTATTCCATGCTAATGGCAACATTATGAGGCTTTTTTACACCAACATTCAGCGATACATCCAAAAATATTCAGGGCGGTCTGAAGTATTTTTTACTCAAATCTCAACTGGCATTTAACGGAAAAACAAAAATTGATAGTGTAGTAATAACACAATTATTGCAAAAATCATTTGGCAGGTGATTCCACTGGAAAATCAGCTGTGATCAGCAAGATGAGGAACATATTTAACAATGATTCAGGGCTAGCCAGTCAGTGATTTGACATTCCTCACCCACAGAAGCCAATCAATGGCTTAACTGTCTTTTATCCAGATTAAATCTCTTAGCATTAGCTTAGCATTCCTTGTGCCTGCCAGTGGTTGATGCAATTATACGCCCACAGAGGCTTATTTAACAAATGCACAAGACCTGTTTAGATAATGGCCTAGATATTAAGCCACAGCCTTGTAACATTTTCATTATATTATATTACATTATATTAAACCCCAAAACAGACACTCCTCACACAAACCCAGACCTGTTCCAGTGCAAATTAAAACATGAAATATGTCACCAAAGTATTGATGTTTAAGTTTCCCCAAACCCCAAAACTTCTCACCAAACTGTAATGTGCTTCTTTTGGGTATTGGACATGAACAATTTCCACAGACCACTGTTCATGACTCCATAACTGTGACTCCTGATGGTGGAATGAGCTGCCAAACCACATCCAAACTTTCCAGATATGTTAAGTATGTGATTATTTCAGATTTACCTTCTTCAATAGGCTGTATGCGGCTTTTCAGTCCATGGTACAAAACCCACTTCAAGCCTCACCAGGGAGGCCGTCACACTGACACAGTGAAACACATTTCAGCACAGGCAGACAGACATTGGTGTGTGGTTTCATTTCTAATGCATTTTGGCTGCTTCTCTGTTCTAGGTCTTCATGTTATTCCAGACATGATTCTTCATCTCAAAATGCGTTATTTTATTCAATTACCTTTGTTAGGCTGCAATTTTCAACACATCTAGCTTTAGGGTAAGTACCACCAGCAAATGAATCTTTCTGTATAGTTTGTCAAAACCAGAGGTTACATGCTAGTTGCTGTAGGACTCCGACTGCTGATTCTAATACAGGAAAAAGTGTTTTATACCGCAGTAAAATTAACCTGCTTCAGGCGCTATAAAAGCAATTACCTGAAGTCTAATTACATTTAGAGAAATCGAGCCCAGGACTTAAGAGTTGAAAGGAATCCATGTTGCTCTTAAGCTAAAGAGAGGGAAAAAATAATATCCCAAATCTGATTTGTGCCAAGCTACCAGACTGGATGAGGCTTAAAATGCATGATCCTTGATAATCACATTGATCTGGACACGGAGTTCACGTCGCACTGAAAGAGAACATATCCAGGCATGCCATCATAGATATATTTAATAAATTAAAACCAGATACAAAAAAAAATGATGTACATTTTCCCATATCCCCTTCCTCATGTCCCTCCATCAGCTGACAGAAACATTGTCCCTCTGTACCCTGACACACTGTGTGCGCAGCACCCCATGCTACCATCAAGGACACGCTTCCCGTCACCCAAACAAACATGCTATGAATCTGGAGGCGCCTTAGGGGGTGGAGTCGCGGACCTGCGGCGATCGAGGGGAGCAAGCTGGAGGACTCATGCATCGTGTGTGTACATAAAAAAGTGGACAGTGGGGGGGTTGGCATGTTTTTCAAAGACAATATGTGTATGCTTGTGATGCAAAGTGATGTCAGAGCTTGACAACCAATAAAAATGCAAGTGTGTGCACACACGTACACACCCACATCAACAGGAAGTGTCCTTTCAGACCAGGACCCCGAGGTATCAAGGGTAAACAGGTTCAGTAATTACTCTTTAGTCACACTACCCAATGAAAAATGACAGCCTTCCACCCTGTACCGCCTGCTCTTACCCTGAAGGCCTACCGGCCGTGGGACCCCCCTCCTCAATACCCACAAGCCACTGCATATACAGGAAAGTACAGACCTCGGGATAACGTGGGTAACTGTCCCTTTAAAAGGGTCGCAGTATTAGTTGCCTGTAACGCAGTGGACTTTATAATGTTATCTATCATATCCATACATACACGCATATGTCGCATATATAATTTATATATACGCAGCTATATATATAAATTATATACATAATTATAAAAAAAAAAGCCTAAGACACGTTACACTTCACGACATTTGGCAACAACGGGGCAGAGACGGGGCACAAGGTGACGCCATAGGGCCTCCTGGCCCCTTTGTGCCGCAGAAAAGCGGGTGTCTTCATCATCATCATCATCATCGTCATCTTCATCTCTCCTTCTTCCAGCTAGCAGCAAGACTGTGTCACACCTTTTTATATACATTATTACTTTGTTTCATTCTAAAACGACAGATGAACTAGGACTATTTATCATACGGACGCATGACCAAGGAACGAGCCCAGGAATGGAGGGGCGGGGGGGGGGTGGTTAGAGATCACAGAAAACATGCTTCTGAAGTGCTGGGTGAGGGCTGGGTCTGCTGGAAGAAGTTTTGGTTTTGTTGATAATAAACCCCCTAAAATGAGAACAAACAGACTACACAGCCCTGTCAGTTCTGGCCATGGCAGTCTTGGTCACGATTGATGAATTGCGTCATCTGGGGGCGGGGTTTATCGTTCAGAGGTCCAATGCAATGCGATGGGAGTTCCTGATCGGCAGCAGGTTGCTCTGGCTTCTGGAATCCGGAAGCCATATTGGTTCAGTACTCAGCGGCATACTCCGTGCCGTGCAGTCCTCGGCACAACAGGGTAAACTCTCTCACAATCTCCTTCACTCGTCGCTTGTTCACTCGCTCCCTGAGAGGAG
>JABFEB020000033.1:18276375-18286440 GCA_019775895.2 Stomatorhinus ivindoensis
CCCCCCCCCCCCCCCCCCCCGCCCCCACACCACAGGATGCAGTCTGCTGGAAAATTCGGAAGCAGAGTGATTGGATTTTTCCCGAAGCCCTTCCCCTCATTGAATCTCCCCATTATTCTCCATCTTTCGTTTTTAAACAGGCAGCCATTCAGCCACCTGTATCTGATGCAGGGACGCTGCCTCAGCCCTAATCTGATAACATCTTCGAGGCAGCCTGACGGTCACCCTGGCTCACAGCCCCCCACTCTGAGCCGCACCACAGCTGCCGGCCCCATTCACAAGCAGACGGACTCCACACCGTGGAGATGTTACAGGCAGCCATAATGCTCATGTATCCCCCCGAATGTGACCTGCCGCCAGATATAGGAGGGGACACGGATGGACAGCAAGAAACAAAACAAGACCCGCATACACACCACATGAGAAAACAACTGCGCCATGCACACCTCAGTCCCCCCCCCCCCCCAACCTGAGAATAAGCACAATTATCTATAGAAATACTACTTAATTCTTTTTATCCAACTTGAAAGCATATCATGAAACCCAAGGCTTCAAACAGGATGACACAATTTTTCATTAGGTCGTTTTCAGAAATAATGACCTTTTTCGTTTTTTTAGTTCTGCTTTATGAAGATGGATAGTAAGAATTACGTAAATAACGCGTTGCAATGTTTAAGTGGAAAACTACTTGTTCGTTAGATACGGCCACTAAAGACGTATAAGCTGTAAGTGTATAGGTATTCAGACTGCGCTCCTTAATTCTTAATGGGAATCCAGACTTGATGAGAATTTTACAAAAAAAAAAAAACAATACAAATACCTGTAGGAAAATAAAGCGACCTTAGAGTAAGATCATCCACTAGCTAATCACCGTCCCCGTTCACAAGCGCCGTGTTTAAATAGGATTCAAAGCACATCAGGATGGAAACTGCCGGCCGGCAGCAGCCGGTGACCGAACATCAGTTCCTTTCATTTACGTCCGAGCTTGGTTTTATTTTTCTTTTATTAATTACACTGAATTAACAGAATTAATACACTGAGAATAGGACGTATTAAGATCCATATCGGTCAATCAAGCAGGACGGATGCAAACGCCCGAGCATACACGGTGATATAATTAAAGGGACAGTCGAAGACTTTCAAAACACAGGTTTGATATTTTTAGAAAAATGAGCCGGCAGCCGCCCACCCTACAAAAGCAGAGCTTAACACGGTAAAAGGACCATTTAGGGTTACAGGACCCCGGACGAACTGGCAGAACGATACCAAACCGGCATGTAGTACAATCATTTAGCGTGGTAACAAGTCTTTCATGCCGATAAAGTAACAGAAAAGGCTCATGTACTTAATTCATACTGATCCCTCATATTGATCCCAATAATCTACCTGTATTAATCGACTATATACTTAATGTCATTAACGCGGTAGATTATTAGACACCTATAAAAGTAAATTTGACATAAAAATAATAGTTCCAGCAAACACGCATTCAGCATCGTGCAAAGTAACTGAAAAACAGTTAAATATGAACATTTATATCAATTATTATCACATGTTATAACGAGAGCCCCTTTTATTTCTGCATTGTGACATGAGACTGAACCCGATCGGAAAGGCTGCCAACCTTCTCTACGTTCTCCACTGTAAAGTCCAGCGATTCCTGGCTCTGGGACAGCCGGCCCGGTGTCTCCATGTTCAGGACTGGGGCGCCGGACTCTGGGGGTCTGTCTGTCGGTCGGTCGGTCCGCCGGGGTCAAGCCCTCTCCTTCCGCTCACCGTTAAGGGGCTCCTCACCCGACGGCCACCCGAGCAGCGGATTAGGCTGCAGCTTTTGGTTTACCTGCCTTGATGATGGATGGATGAATGGGTGTATGGGGGTGGGGGGTTTGGACCGCAGAGACGACGGCGCAAGTTAACCGTGAAGAGCCCGGTTCCTTCAACCCTGGCTGCTCTCTCACGTCCGCACAGGCGTCGTTGTCTGCATCCGACTCCCGGAGGCTCGTAAGCGCCGCTGCCCCGTCACTATGGTCCAGTTGCCGCCCGGCTGCTGCAGATCTAAAGGGGATGCAGTCTGTGAGTCGAGAGGGGAAAGGGTCAGATGGCGGCTTCTGGTAAAAAAAAAAGAAAGAAAATACATCTCATATCACGAAGGCAAAAACTGTACAGCAGCACATTTCAAAACGTACTATATTCCCGTCTTATAATCGTCAACCCCCAGGCTGACAATATTAAAACGGCGTTTCGGTCTCGCAGCACAGGGCAGCAGTGACAAGTGTGACAGTCCATACAGGGGTCCTGGAGAAAAAAACTTGGTGTTCCCATTGATATGGAAAAAATATATTTTTATTTTGTATTTTAATGTATTTTTCCAAATGATTAGAATATTAATCAATTTATTATTTCAATGAATGTTGCTACTAAATTTCAATATGTACACATTTTGGACAGAAATGTAATATTTACAATAAATTAACTTTCAAAAATGTTCAAATTTATATTTTACATTGATCAGTTATGTTACTTCCATTTACACACAAGGACAAGCGTAAAATGTCGGATGCGGTTGTAATCATATAAAACATGTTAGTGCTTTCTAAACAGGCTTCTTAGTCACCTCCTGTTCCGGGGTCCATCGCGGTGAATTATGGATACTAAAGTTTTTTGGCTGCCCTGATTTGAACGTGCAAGTATGAGAGCGGCTCCTTGTGGCTCTCTGAAAATGGTGCACATGGTCCCAGCTGGCAAGACGAGAAGAAACTTTTTTCTGGGGGTATGAACAGCTGTGTCCACAATCTCATACCATTTAGAGGTGAGGTGAGGAGAATGCTTTGGAGAAAGCATGCCTCCCGAAAGCATTTGGGAGTAAAACCTTGTTTTAGGCGATTTCTAGCATCGTCATTCCTGGTGTCGTAATTTGTGAAAGGAGAGTATACAATTGTTATTCTTATAGCAGGATTTAATAGTATAAATTACATCCAAGTTACATGGATTTGTATGCGGGGAAGATAGGAGAGACGTAACTTCATACGAGTGATCTGTCCACTCTAAAATGTTTGTTCTATTGCCCATACGAACTATTAATATGCAATTAATTAACTTGTGGTGATGCTGTGTTGATGAAATGTCCCAAATATTAAATTAATTCAAATAAAAATACACTACTGGTCAAAGAAGTACGAGGGTTAAGGTGATGATCAGTCTGTCACTATGAGGGTGGGACGCGACATCCCGACGCCGCCTAGCGCCTCTCTGCCGCTCTCTATATGTGGCTGAAGAGGCGCAAGTGTTGCAGACTCAGATGTTACGGCACTAAACACAGTGTCATGCACATTTTAACCTAGGGTCACGGTACGGCTACTGGGAAAGGGCGGTGATTGGGCTTGAGAGGCGTGGCTGTCAGTAAACCCCTTGTGCTCCTGGCACACAGCGCCCTTTTTATCCTCTCCAGGAAAGCGTGCTGGCTGATCGCCAGGGCCGGGAAGAGCCAGTCGTATTTGCAGCCGTGTGAACGCACCGGGCTGACCTCGATTTCCAGACTTCGGAGGGGGGTTGAAACACGTGGCAGCGAGTCTCAGGGCTGGATGTGGATCGGCGGCAGAGCCCAGTGTGAACACCCGCACCCTGCGCTACTCCACTGCGTTGTGGGACGGACAATCAGCCTCACCTTTTTATAGATCTCCGACTTCAGCTGCTGTTAAGGTCCGAGGGGGACGCTGACAACGAGCCTGAATATAATTTCTACATTGAACAAAGGAAGACAGGCAAGGAGAACCGTCTGCTGCTTCGGTTTAAATTAAACGACAAAAAAGATGAAGACAAAAGTGATTCTAGTGTTTTGCACGGTGGTGCTTCTGACATGCGGGTTTCACCTTGAAGGTAAGTTTATTTTCCCGCTGCAAACTTTTATATTTGGAAAATGTTAAAGCTAGTAAAAGACTATGAAATTCATCAACTTTTAACCTCTGAAAGTACGATGCGGCTTCACCCTGTAAATAGTGCATGTCTACAAGTATATTTTTCTGAAAAAGTTTCACCGTTTGGTGTCAAGATGTTGTTACAGGTAAACTGTAATGTCTAATCTCTTCACTAATCAGGGATTTTAAGGGTGAAGCATGCCACCAAGTAATTAAATATTGTGCATCTGTGTTGGGGGAGATCTGTTTTGTGCAATTTTAGTAATTGCTGCTGAAATTGTGTCTGTACTGTATTTAGCGTGTCAGGGTTTTGTGATATACTTAGCAGCTACTCCTTCTGTTTGCGCGACACAGGACACGAAATCGGGGTGACCCTAAACTACCCTTATTTAATTTAATTTTGTTTCGTTGACATTTATATGAAGTGGATGATTAGTACTCTCCGTTTGTATTACGCACCCAAATGCATTTATGTCGTCATGTTTGGCTTTATAAATGAATGCATCTACATTTTGGGGTTTCAAAACATAATAAGGCGCTGAGATTTTAAATCTGAGACCGTTACTTCGCGTACGATTAATTCTGACCCGTAAGATCCTCACCAAAACACGTATATTATTTGTCAATAGAAAAAATAGACCCATAGACAAGAAATTCTAATTATAGAACATGCTCTAAAAACTGCCATGCTAATATTTTTCTCAGTGCGGTACAATGAGACATCGGTATAATTATAGACCTATTTACAAACCAGGACTTTCCAGAAAGTACTTTCCCCAGCAAAGATTTGCGCTTTCACTGTAGTTTGAATTCTGCCCACATTTATCACCCCTTGTTCTGGGATATTTTTGCCCCAGAAAGCAGCATACACCCGGCACTGGTGATACTGGATCATAAACGCCCTAGTTTATAGTGATGCGGTATACAGCTCTGAAAAAAATTGAGACCGCAGCAAAATTTTCAGTTTCACTCATTTCTCAATTTATTGGTATGTGCCTGTGTAAAATATACATTTTATTGCAAACACCAACCTGGCTCTTCCCTGCTTCTTCTTTGCTTTATGGCCATTCTGGAAGCCTGTTGTGAATTGTCCTAGCAGTGCACATTACACCACCTAATGCTCCCCATTTTTTTTGAAGGTCACTTGAGGTCATCCTTCAATTTATGAGGCACATATGTTGCCGGTCATCTCTGCCATTAGGAAGTTGCCTCTGCCCTCCTGGCTGGTTTTTGGTCATTGCCAGTGTCTCCTGCTTCAACTTGTTCATGGCTACAACTGTCTAAGAAATTTTGAGCCTGGAACTAGCCTGTCTCTGTATAGCCTTCTGCTAGCCGAACCAGGATTAAATAATGCACATTTTCTTCAAAATATAGTGTGGTCTTTTAATTTTTTCAAGAGCAAGCATCACTATAACTGTACTAAATTAATTCCGGTTATTTGACTTCTTTTAAATTACTGTGCATCCTAGGTGGGTGTACGCAGACAGCGCTCCATCAAATCTCCCATCCATCCTACAGCCTGGATGACATCATCTTGTTAAAAGGACCACGCTTTTCCAGCCAGTGTTAGACTGTGGTTGTCTGCATGGAGATGTTCCTGGAAAGAACTTGTGTGAATAGACATTTTGTGCCTTGTGGTGACCCTGTAGGACAGCTGTGGTCTTTTTGGGTTTGTCCATATTATCCAAGATCACTGGGGTTTAGTCAGATTGGAAGCATTGAGAGTTTGCTGTTTATAAAAAGGATTATTGGCCCGTAAGATGCGGGTATTTGTCGAAGACTGTGCCCACGTCCAGTCAGCTGACACAGACACTCGGGTGAATCTGTGAGGTCTCTTAGTGGGCTGAAACTTGGCCAGCCCTTTGCTGCTTATGCGCCCATGTGCCTCTCCTCTGCCTCGCGGTGCCGCTCTCCCCGAAGGAGGCCTCTCCTCTGCCTCGCGTTGCTGCCCCCCCCAGAAGGAGGCCTCTCCCCTGCCTCACGCTGCCGCTCTCCCCGAATGAGGCCTCTCCCCTGCCTCGCGCTGCCGCTCTCCCCGAATGAGGCCTCTCCTCTGCCTCGCGGTGCCGATCTCCCCGAAGGAGGCCTCTCCCCTGCCTCGCGGTGCCGCTCTCCCCGAATGAGGCCTCTCCCCTGCCTCGCGGTGCCGCTCTCCCCAAAGGAGGCCTCTCCTCTGCCTCGCGGTGCCGCTCTCCCCAAAGGAGGCCTCTCCTCTGCCTCGCTTTGCAGCTCTCCCTGAAGGAGGCCTCTCCTTCTCCGTCTTCCCCCAGCTTTTCCTTCTGACTTTCCTGCTTCTTGTACACCCTGCCTCTTCTGCCTCATATATGCATCCATAGTTACTTATTCCTTACACAAATCAGCTCTGAATATCAGTAATATATTTTAGAAACATCTCAAAGCAAATGTAGCTCTGTTATTGAGAAGGAAAAAATGTCAGTTCTGTTCACTTTCTGTCTCGAGAGAGCCACCCTACCTGGGGATGCAGTGACAGCACTTTAGTTCATTGGAAACGGAAGCATGACTGTGCTCTCTGTGAGGGAGTTGGCCGGGTTCCTCGTGTGGCGCCGCCCTGTGACTGGGACTGTGTTCCTGGACAATTAGGGCTGAGTGAATCGGACACTGTCACCAATGCAGAGCTAACGCCGTTAGCCATGTGGCCTGGCTTTCACCAAAGCTGCCAATTTGTGATCTAAAAATCCCAATTCCACCATTCCCACAACATCCTCTGCTATCCACGAAGAGGTGCCGGGTAGGAGGGCTGGGCAGGCGCTGGGTGAAATAGGCCCTCGGTGAGCTGAGATATCAGAGAACGGGCGGCTTTGGAGAGAAGTCATTTCCTCCCAGGCTGATCAGGGGAATTCTGTGAACAATGCCTGGAAAACCACAGATGCGTTAATATGAAAAGGTCAAAATGTTTATCAAGGAACAACCCCCCCCCCCACCCCAACATAAATGTATGTAAGACCCTGCCCACCATCGGCCCAGTTAAGCCAGACTTCTCCTGAGGGTGGCGGTATACCAGTGACACACCTTTAACTCTCCTTACATCTCCTGCGTGTTCAGTGGGCCGTTAGCCTGGACCCATAAATAACGACTGCGCTGTTTATTCGATGTTTCCTTGACAATCCTTTTGCGACCGAGGCTGAAACTACAGGGGGCTCCCGGTTTGTGGTGTTTTTCTCACCCCCACACGACACCAGGGCAGAGCGCGCTTCTCACAGACGGTCCTTCATAAATGATGTCCATTTTTTTTCACCCATATCTGTATTGCGGAACATCCGTCTGTGCAGCTTACACTTGTTTTGTGTAGGATTCCAAATTCATATACGAATGCTTGTGTTTTTGCCCCCCGCCTCCCCAGCCCCTGTCTCACAACCCCCCCTGCTTTCAGTCTCCCTTCCGGCGACAGGGACCACAGCGCCACAACCCACCGTAATCCCGAATCCGAACCTCAGCTTTTCGAACAGCAGCGCTGCTGGTGAAGACCTCCCACCCTCTGACAGTGCTGTCAGGAATTACAGCGCCCCCCCCAGTGAAGAGCTTCCAGTGTCTGGTGGCGCTGTGAGGAATGACAGTGACTCCGGTGATGCTGGCCTCCTTGCCTCAGGCAGTCACATCGCTAATAACAGCGCCCCCAGTTTTGGTGGCCCCTCTGCCTCTGACTGTCCCATCAGAAATAACAGCGCCCCCAGTGGTGGTGGGGTTCCAGTGTCCAGTGGTCCTTTCAGCAATGACAGTGGCTCCAGTGGCGCTGGCCTCCCTGTCCCAAATGGTGCCATCAGTAATAACAGCGCCCCCTGTGGTGATAGCCCTTCTGCCTCCAACGGTCCCACCATGAATGACAGTGACAGCAGCAGTACCAGTAGGTCCCCTACAAGTCCCCCGAACAGCACCCTGCAGTACAATGTGACCCACACTGCAACCTCCGCCTCTTACTCTTCAGGTAAATTCTTCCCTGTATTTATGAAATTATCTGTCTTCATTTTTACCTGGAACCTCACTCACTGTTCAGTCTGAGGGAGACCCCACATGTCGACAATTGTCTCACAGCAAAGAGAAATCATGGTAACTCCTAGGTAAACTTCTCTGGAGCAGGTTTACAGTAAATAAACCTACAGTAAAGTCCAGAAAGGCAATCTGCGTAATTCACGGGATAAAAAGAGCACCAGCAATGTCAAGATGAAGGCGGTGCATGTAGCCTGGGCTTCGTAGCCAGATTAGCTCACGGGATTCACAAACAAATCTGTCATTTATCTAAAGAACAAGGCAAGGCTATTCTTAGCATGCTGCACGCCGGCACTGGGCTCACCCAGTCCACATAAGGCCGAGAAGGAGATTCCAGGAAGGCACCTAAGAGTTACGCCCTGGGTACGCTGCCACGCCGAGCTGGGAACCTGGGTTATTTTTACTTGGCCGTACTTAAGGGGGGATGAAGCGGCATGACGATGGAATCGCGCAGGGCGCTGTGGGAAGCTGCTCTCTGTGCCGTTATTGAGGGAGATTAGCAGCTAGAGGTGTGCCTGAGGGCCGCATTGGCTCACGGCGTGATGGCATGACAGACGGCAACAGTGTGGGAGCATTTGTGGACCTCGGCCGGTGGCATGGAGTTAAACAGCGTACCTTTCACACATGAAACTGGTCCATTGTGAGATAGCACAGAGATTCTGTTTTCACAAATCTAGCTCACCCTCGCCCCCCCAAAAACACATGCACACACAGCTCCACATGTGGCCCCCGGCTAGAACTGCAGTGTAACCCGTGGTCTCACAGGAACAGGTACAGAAACGTAACTAAGAGCAAATAAAAACAAGAGACCAGTTCTGCAGGTAGCAGAACTTTTGGATTTTGGCAGAAAAAGGATAGTGTGCAGTGTAACTTGGCATAAGTTCAGTGCAGAGCATGTGAGCAGAGTGGAGCGGTAAGAATTTCCGCTCTTCGCTCACGAGGCTGTTGGCTCCGTCCCGTCCTCCGCTTAATTCGCACTAAGACACTCCGCTCAACACCGCTCCTCGCTCCACTAAAATTTCCTCCCGCTCCAGTCAAATCGCTCCACGCTCACTCCAATTTAAGAGGGACAAATAATCTGCATGCCTAACAAACCTTAAACTAAAATAAAGGAATCAGTGGGCTTAATAGCCTAAAGAATATACAGGCTAAACATCCACATTTTAAATTCCTCAATTTTTTTCTGTTGATGCTGCTGCTGTGTCTCTAGAAAATAAAATTTCACTGAGAGCGTTGCGTGAAATTAAAAAAATCCTATTAGACCTACTTTGAATGACATTTGATTATCAATATTTGCTTTATAGACTTTTATGCTTCAATTTTCTTTATAGAATTGATATGCTACAACCATATAAAACATGCTCGCGTTTTGCCCTGGCTTCTGCCTGTTCACGTAGCACTCTCATGTTTCTGAGAAAATTGATTCCAAAGTGAATCTTTACTCACTGAAACAGTTTCACCACATTGTTGTTCTTGCTCTACATTATTGTCATTTATATACGTTTGATAAGGACAGTACACATGTATGATTTATCAGTTTCCTTTGTGAAATACTTTGCGAATTCCATTTCGTTCCAATTTGTGTAATACTCTTGATAATTGTACAGATGAATTCTGGGTAGATTTGGGCACGCCTCAGACTCGTAGTGTGAGCGGTGTTGGAGCGAAATTGGAGCCAGACAGAGCGACCGCTCCAGCCTTAATTAAAAAACGCTCTGCTCTCTGACCGAATTCCACCCGCTCTGCTCACATGCTCTGGTTCAGTGCATTTCGTTAACTTTAAGAATAACTATTTTATCGTAGACTTCTGTACATCTGTACGGTTTAAATGCTTATATATTTCCACTGTGCTGACCTCCCTCTTACACAGAGCCCCACCCCTCCACATCGACAAACACCTCCCTCGCTAGGGGGGTCCACCCAACAGTGGGCACGCTCTCTGTCTCCACACACCTGAGCAATGCTGCCCCCACTAGCGTGACAAGCCCCCACCCTGCCTCGGCTCCTCAGCCCACCCTGAGGTTCAGCGAGCCCCCCCCTGGTCTCTCCACCCAAACCCAGGACGACGGTGAGCCTCTGCCATTGGGGTCTCCATGGGCCCAGGGACTTCAGGGTGGGGGGGGGGGGGGCATTTTAACATTTAGGA
>JABFEB020000033.1:18290444-18314731 GCA_019775895.2 Stomatorhinus ivindoensis
ATGGCACATGCAGTAATGTACAGTACATAATGCTAGTAACATAATACTGTTACTGGTTGATGGGGCACTTCTGTGTCAGTTTATCCAAACAGTTGAGAGACATGTTCAGAACTGTTCTATAGAGTGGGTGTGACAGACAGTCCCAGTTTCAGGGCAGATGGAGGAAAAGATGGGTGGGACATTACTGTAAGACTGGCTGCTAAAACATTTGGTTTGGCAGCTTTTAAGACACTTTTGATCTCTGATTAATCACACAGAACATAAACATTTCCAAACCACCACAAAAAGCCATTTTAAAAATCAATCAGGCTTCAGTAATGAACCCCCCATGCCCCCCGCACACACAAACCCTTCTCACTTTACATCATCTTGATTACTGCCTCATGTAAACACAATTACAGATACATTTCTTTTTATTGTCTTATTTCTGTATTTGATGTCAATAGTTATTTTAATCTTATTTCTTATCTTTTTATCCTGGAAGCAGGTAGAAAAAGCATCTCTCTCCACCCATGTACTGTGTACGTCTGGGTATGTGACGTGACCAATAAGCCTGAGCCTTGACTGGAGCTGCTGAAAAGATAAGAGGCAGCAGAAATGCCCCTGGAGCATCGCGTCTCACCTGTCTCGAGGTCCTCGGACCAGGACAGCTCGTCTGAGCTCACGTCTCCCAGGCTGGGCGTGGGGCTGGACTCCTCCTCTGAATCTAACGCTGATCTTTCCCTGTGCCCGCTGGGAGGCCTTCCTGTTAATTTCTGGTCTGGAAAAGATGTTACAGTGGAGGTTACCATTCTGAACACTTGGCTACATTAAAAAGCACCTATGCTGTGACCACAACCGGACAGTCACGCCCCACCTGCTCTGCGTGCCGTCCACGTGGGGGGGTCACGGCCTTCCCCCAGGATCCAAACCCTCAGCTCCAAAACCGATAACCTGCAGGATACATGGGTGACTGACCCACTGCGGGGAATGACAGTGCTTCACCATCTGCAAGGATTTTGCCCATGTAACTGACAGAGAAGGTAACTGCAGGTCATTAGGACAGTCTCAGTCCCTTAACTTCCCAGGCACCAAGTAAACAGACATCTACCCATTTAATTTTTCCCAGTTTAAAAATCACATCAACAGAGTATGAAATATACCCATTTGACCTGGCCCAGTTCAGCAGTGTCCCCAAACAACAGGACATTGGCAGGATCACACACCACCGTACCAGTTTTTCAACAATCATTTCCATAATGGCAGACTCCCATTTCCTTATTCTCTCCCCAGTCCATGCTTCATTATGCTGGAGCAGGGCAACAACAGCCTGCAGTTTACATAATCTGTCAGTAGGGGCCAGTGGTCTGGTGAAAACCCTCCACCTGCCTGTAGTTTTTTTGCCAGTTCAGCTGGTGCATGACACTAGATGACTCTACCTGAATTAGATAAAATCGTAAAATGCTGCTGAGTAGAGGTACAGGGGCAGCCTGCTAGTTTTACAGACATGCCCCTTGTACACATCTTCCTCCATAGCTGTCGGCGGAGCACTGACTTGAGCTGCTGAACATCCCGACGCACATCCTGGTACTCGGACACGGTCCTGCTGAGGTCCAAGGTGTGTGACCTGTAGTTGTCCGCCAGACTCTCCAGGGTCTGGATGTGACAGGGAGGATGGTTACGGTCTGCAAGTGTCTAACAGCGTCACTGTCCCCTTCACGCTTCTCAGGGACACTCGCACCTTGCAGTTGCGCTCGTGATGCCTCCTCGCGTCCCGGCTCTCGGCCTGCTGGTCAGACAGATCCTGCTCCTGCCTCCCTGCAGATGCACACATCCGTGAATGAGAAGTGACCCCGTCTGGCCTCAGCTACGGAAAGGGGTTGGGTCCAAACAGAGCCACCGGGGATTCAGCGGGGGATGTGAGTCGAGGCCTAATTAACCATGAAGCATGAGATTTATTACCAAAGCCCCACCACTCAGCCCATCCCCGTTTGGTTACACATGTAAAGACCTGTGTGAGCTGGCAGGAAAAACAGTGCATGCCCTGTGTGCAGTTTCAGTGAGATTGATGTATTTCAAAGGGAATATTTAAAAACAGAAAACTAAGGAAAGCCCACCTGTGTCCACAGACTGAATTTGTGAGCCTTACGGTCTTCACGTGACAGAGAGAACAGTGTCATTAAAAAACACAAAAGCATATGTACTTCATCGGTGGTTAATCTGCCCATCTCTACACCTTTAAAGGCAGCAAATAGGGTGCAGTCCACAATTTGTCCCCGAGGAGACAGATCAAAAGTGATTTTAAAAAAAGGAAAAATATAAGCACAAAGGATGGACAGGCAGAAAGCTCTGTCTCTGTAAAAGGGCTGTCTGGCCACTGAAGTCAAGCTATTGATATTGAAGAATTGAAATACGAAACGAGGAAATGGGCTCAGAATCTGATGAAAATACCCCCCGCAGGATGACATGTGAACTCCATGAGCTGAAAAGGAGTGCTTTATAATCTATCCTACCTTGGGAAGCCTGCAAATATGCCAGAAGCCTACCAGGAATAAAGGACCGTCCTGAGTGGGCTGGGTATCTCGTGAGAATCCCTGTTTTTTTGGGCTTGTAGCTACAACTGCTTTCATGTCTGCTTCTATGACACATATTTTGATATAAATTCCACACCTGAGTGACAAGATAATTTTACAGAATCTAGCAACTTACCTGTATTTACCTGTAGGCTAAGCCTCAACAGATTTGCTCATTTTTCTGATGAGTAACTCTGATATCGCTGCTGGAATAAATTTTTAGAATATGGATGGAAGGATGGACGGAACCAAATTTCATTACCCATATTTTTAACTCTTTTGTCATGAACAAAATGACTTCATTCTCTGACTCAGAGAAAAATAAGTTTAAAACGGAATAAATATTAAGCAGAGATCATTTCCACATCCCCGCATATTATTTGGTCTGTTCTGCCTCGAGAAACAAGACTCACTCAGCTGTTGTTTGAGCTGGTCCACCTCCCTCCGTAGCCGTTCCATCTCCTCCCTCTGCAGTCTAGAACTGAAGCTGTAAATGCAACCCAGTCACACCAGAAGGTGACACAAGCTGAAGGGATACAATTTCAGCCCATTCGTCTTCTCCTTGCCCCCCCCCCCCCCAATTGGCTAATGCCCTGTGATGTGCCATCACTCACAAATTGCCTTGGCAATGCCATCCTGAGCCATGTGCATGACGACAGATGGCACTCCTCTGAATGTTGCTGGTAAAGTGGTTACCTTGCTATGGGTAGATCTTCTAAATTACTGACCCCAACATCATGGCATATGGTGGTTCTTGGTGTAACTGCTTAATAAAACTTACCTAACTTGGTATTTTGAGTGTTGAAGAGTTGATACATACATTTCTTTATTTAGCAGACACTTTTATCCAAAGCAACGTACAGTTGAGAAAGCAGGGACACTAATCCCAGGAGCAATTGGACTTAAGGGTCTGACACAAAGGCCCAATGGTGACGATCACTCTGCTGTCACTGGGATTTAAACTGGCAACCTTCTGATCATGGGCATGGCATCCTAACCCATTGGAATTAGTGTGTTCTGTTCAGGTCCTGAAGTGCACAAGGGTAACTGTAAGGCCAGCGTGGGTCAGGATGCCCTTACCTGTCCTCCTGACCGCTGAGCGATGCTGCCACGTCGATCCGCCCTCTCAAGCTGCTCAGCTCCCTGCCCACCTCCCTTTTCCACTGCTCCGCTCCCAGCCCAGGCCAAACCCTCTCCTCCCCACGCTCACGCAATTTCTGTAGCTCCTCTGGAAAGAGTCGTTAGTGCTCAGCATCAGCCATGCGACATCTGCCTTAAAGCTCGTTGCTATAAAAATTCCCCTTCTCCCACCGCAAGAGGCTTTACGGCGAGAGGCACCAAGACCATAAAACGGTCAGGCCCGGCAGGCTGCAGCACGCGGGGATCTGCGCTCGCAATTAGTCACAATCTAACTATCTCTGATGCAATATGTGAAAGACAGTGGAACACTGTTAAAAGATCAAAGGCTTAGACTGTGGGCTTTGGAACACGTCAAGAATGAGAACTTCAAAGAGGCCTTCTCGTTGGTCGGTGCATCACAGAGCATCGTGGGAACAATGCTTCCCACTGGGAAAATGTATAGACTCTGTTAAACTCGCTTTAAATCACAAATAATAAACATTAGATTAGATTCAACTTTATCATCAATGAGCAGGATACAAGGACCCAGACAATTAAATGCATAATATGTGGGAAAATATGTCTGCTGTGCCTATTGTAAAAGTCTTTCAGTATGACAACCTTGCTGTGACTCCTTCACTAAACCAGCCATTACATATATTATAAATAAAGAAATCACACTCACTTCACTTATGCATTAGGCTCACGAATGTATTATTATTTAACTGAAATTTACAGTTAAGCAAAAGCATCCTGTCAGAAACTGGTTACTGAAGCATTTCACAAATTACTGTATCTATGGTGCTTTTCAGGTGTAGAAATATGAAGGTCATTACCCTGGAGAGCCTGCAGCTGGCGCTGCTGGGAGTCACGCTCCCGTTCCATGGAACGCAGGGCCTGCGTAAGGGACTCGATGGCCTGATAATGCAGTAACACTGAGATCAGAAGTGGCAATACCATTTACTTAATGGATGGTGATGAATTTTTGAGGAACGGCATCTGATCTGAGGGACACAACCTCACCTGACTCTGGCTCTGAAGCTGGGCATGAATCGCAGCAATGTCACCCCACTGTACCTCTGGACCGGCAGCAGGGGGGGCTCGTGACAGATACGGGGCCCCCAAATTGACGCCATGGGATGCATAACTTGGTGGGAACGCAACTGTGGTGAAGCAGAAAATGGACGAGAAGAGGGAGCCGTCATGTTGAGATTGACAGAGCACCTGGTCACCCCCTTCCCTGTCAAGAGGCTCCCACTGTCGCTATAGTTACACATCAGTCCAAGAGCTGAGCGCCATAACAAAAGCAGACTGTTATCTACACCCTTAGGCTCATTGCAAGGTCCAGCTGGTCCATTGAAACCTTGAAACGTCGATCATTTGTTAAAGAAAAGTTACCCACGAGAATCCCACACACCTTCTGCAGCCTTTGCCGATGCGGTCAGGCGCTCCTGCAGAGACAAAAGAGCACCAATGGGTAGGAAATACGACACGCTCAGAAGATTCGGACGGCACCTCCAGCCTTGGCCGAGCGCGTGGTAAGATGCGGGGATTTTCCATAACCCTTGTCTCTGCCATTGTATTTAACCACTAGACAGGTTCCACACTCTGTTGACATTCTTCATACGACCTCCACGGCTTGTTTACAAATCTTGACCAGGGAAGCACATGATCCAGCGAGGCACCAAACACCTGAGGACTGGCATTGGAGACCCTTCTGTAATGTAGTAACTAAATTACAGGCTGTTTTATGTTCAATATAGATATAACATGTTAAACTCAATTCTCACCCGCATCTTGGCCACACTGCCATCTGCTGCTGACAGGATGGAACTGAAATGAGTGTCCCAGTTCATTTAGGGGTCAACCTGCAACACAGAGTCAGGCTGTAGATGATAACAAAATATCCATCCATTCATTTTCTATGCCCGCTTATCCTACTGGGTCGCGGGGGGTCCGGAGCCTATCCCGGAAGCAATGGGCTCGAGGCAGGGAACAACCCTAGACGGAGGATAACAAAATATGATATATACAGCTATGAAAGACACAGCTAAGTCAGATCAGTCATGACAGAGGGGTAACTTCAGTCCAGTTAAAAAATAGTCAATATCCTGCTTACTGACCTTAACACAGTAGCATAATTCACACTATTGTCAGTATGCTAGACACTGTCAACAGATAACAGGATGTTATCTGTATTATAACGCTGTACTATCTGACATAATGAACTGCACACTCAGTAGTTATGGGCTTATATGCAAACTGGAAAATGTCCGGTGATGTTATTTTCTATGTAAACAGTATATTTATTTAAGCAATGGGGGAGAGGAAATGTCCACAGTAACCTCAGTGTATCTGCATATACAGTCAAACTTATCCCCACCCACCATCCCTTCACCGCCAGCGCTCAGCTGATATTCATTATGACAGTTTCCTACCCTAGTTTACTCACCCCTATCGTTCTGCTACCAGCTTATTGCTTGTAAATATGTGCACAGTGACCATCCCTTAAACTGTAAGTTCGAAGTGCAATTAAGCATTTTGTCTACTACAATACTTTAAATAATGTCTTGCGTACTTGCTATGAAGCAAATAGTCCAAAACCTTTGTTGAATGCCTTTGACGATATTAAGCATCTTGCCAGTGTAAGCCGACCATAGATTACATAGTCTCATTCGTCAGTTTTTAAAGTATGTACGTCTTTATTTCAGTTACCGCCTCAGGACCCCCCAGGAACCTTGCTGGTTATCTGTAGTTGAGGCAAAGCCAAACTTCCCTTTTCCTATATAAATCGGCACAAGCTGAAATGCAATATTATGGGACCGACAGGGACACGGTAAGCAGCGCAGCATTAAACATGCATGGTACCACCACACTCTATAGAGCTGTGCAATCGCATTTTATTTGCAATTACGATTATCAATCGGGATAACAGTGGGAAATTATTTTTGCACATTTTGTTTCGCTATGATACCCCCGTTTTTTCTTGTGTTATAAATGCAGGACACCCCTTTTAATTTATTTCTCTGTTGAATTACATTTATACTTCAAGGAAATCCACTGTTAAAAAGACAAGTTTTTAAAAATTCAAAATATGCATGATATTTTCAAACTCAATGTGTAGTCGTGTTCAATAATCCTGATTATGATTCTTGCTATAACTTAGCAGCCATACAACTCAACCACCGAAGCTGGTCGCTCCCACGGCTGGGTTACAACAAACATTCCGCCTTGTAAGTAACTGGACTAGTTAAAAATGATTTCAGAACCAGACACCACATTGTTCCTCTTCGCACGAAAAATGCCAAAAAAGGCAAAAACACTAACATAACATTAAGTACGGGAAACGAGATACAGTGCATTTCTATCCATTTGCAATAATAACGCGACTAGCTAGGGAAATTATACTATACTTACACTATCCCGCATCACTTTTAAATCCTGGAAGCGACAAACGGACGTTCCAACGTCAGTGCGTAACACGCATGACGCGCAGGGAGTACTGGGAGTTGAAGTGCGCGCGTTGCGTCAGCCGGCATGTGCCGCAGTCAATGGCGATGTCCCCGGTTACTATCGATGAGGTGGAGAAGGAACTGCATGACTTCCTTACACCCCTGGGTTTTGAGGTTTACCCTTTTAAGGTAGTGCACCTGACGACATGGCGGTACAAAAATGTTTTTTAAACGCCTTTTTTTTATTAAGTCTTTTATATAGCTATTTTCGTAACTTATTAATGTAATTGAATGTCTGGCGACAAAATGATGTATCTATTATTGTGGATTAGTGCGCTTTATGCAGTTTTAAATGGGTGTTTAACATTTACGTAGATATCCTAGTTATCGGTGCCCTTAACGAACTGAACACGTTCGGCTTCTCAAGTTATTGCCCCTTTAGTGATTTTCGCTTTTTTTTAACAGTTTAGTATCCCCACCTTAAATCATGTTTGTCTTAACGCCCATTTCCCGAAACGGCCTTAGTTTTCATAGCTTTAAGTGTGTTTATCAGAATAAAAACCGCAAAAGCGTTCCAGAAACAAGGTTTAAAGAACGTAAATCCCGCAGCCCTTACCAGGACAAGCTAGAAGACAGATGCTTAGATAGATAGAAATCATGGATTAAGTAAACTTAACATATTTTGTTTGAATTGTTGCTAGATCGGCTGGTACAATGCGCTGCTCTCAGCATCCCTGCACCTTCCCTACTCTGACGACACACTTGGGGTGGTGGTGTTGAGCACCCCGGACATGTTTGACCAAGCCTTCAAGCCGTTCCTTAAGAGGGACGCCTACAAGGGCGTGCGTGACCCCATCGACCAGTGTGTGGCTCACTGCATCTCAAGCTGCGTGTCACAGGTAATGCCAGACACACCGCTCAGAAGTTGTTTATGTCTTATTTACAGTGTACATGTTTCTAAACAGGTCTTATAATCTGTGGGAGATATTGTAAACCTATAGTACAGGGTTCTTCAAATCTGGACCTCGATTCCAAATCCAGGCCTTGTTTTCAGTTCTCCCAGGTATTCAGTTTAATAATTACTGATTCTGATTGGTCCAGGTCTTCAAACCTGGCTCACAGGTGAAGGAAGGCTCGAAAACCAGCAGTGTCTGGACCTTGAGGACTGTCATTTGAATAGCCCCATCCTATATATTTTTTCTTCATCTTTCAGATCTGTTACCCTATGAATGTTACATTATAAAGATGAGATCATAATTACATGTGTGGTGATTCTTATGTGAGCAAAGCTAGCTGAGGTGTGTGGTAACCACATTGCCCTCTTCTACATTCTCAGTGTTTTGCAGACCTCCCTATTGACATCCATTACGACTATGAGATGCTCCCAAGCCGGAAGCCTCGATTCCTGGCGCAGACCACCGCGCACGTGGCCGGGGCAGCTTACTACTACCGGCGGAGTGATGTCACCGCCGACCCATGGGGGGACAGGGTGAGGGATGCACCCTCTTTCTGTGCTGTTAACCTTCCCATGAGCACCATATGTGTAAATCTCTCGTGAGGTCAGGGCCGGCTGCTGGAGGTTTACAAGCAGCTGGAGTAATACAGACACCAAGCGGGGTTAAATAAAAACATGTATCTGTCTTCTTCAAGAATGGAACGCCTCAGTACTTTGGAGATGGGAGGGATCGTCAGTAGCCTCTTCACAGATGGGCTACTGACATTAACAGAGGTTATAGAAGTTTTTGAAGCCTTGTACTTTCAGGGTTGCAAGTTCTAAACCTGCTCTCACTGTGTGTGTGTGTGTGTGTGGATTCTGCATGTTGTATGGGTTGCATGGGTTCTTTCCTACCAAAGTCATTCATGCAGGATGAATTGTCATGTCTGAATTACCTATTATATGTAACTGTTTGTGTATCCCTCTGATGGACTAGCATCCCATCTAGGGTATGCGCTTACCTTTTGACCTACGTTGCCTGGGATGGGTTGATGATTTACTGTTTTCTTGTTTTCTTGTGTTCCTCACAGAAGATATTTGGGGTCTGTATTCACCCCAGACTAGGCGGCTGGTTCGCTGTTAGAGCTTTGCTTGTGTTCCCGGGCTTGGAGGTAGGAGTGGAGCTACAGCAGAGACCGCCCCCAGACTGTGTTCCCTCCCAGGAATCCAGAGTGGAACTGCTGGAGAGATTCAACTTCCACTGGCAAGACTGGAGCTACCGGGACATCATCCCGGCAGACCAGTGCTACTCGGAGGAGCAGCAAATGTACTTTTCTACCCCTCCAGGCCAGCGTGAGGCGCTGCTCAGAGAGTGGGGATTTCTGCAGAGCCAGGATGCTGGACTCCAGGCTCTAGATCACAGCCCAGAAGGAGATGGCACAGGCTGATTCATTGCTGTTTTCCTTTTACACAGAATCCGTTCAACATTAATTGGCAAGTTTTTTTGTGGATACGTTGATTTATTTTTGAAAATGAAACTTTTAAAATTAACTTGCAAACAGCAAGATACTGCTTCCCGTAAAGTAAGATGATTAAGAAATTAGAGTGCATTGAAAGGGAACAGAGAGGGTAGCCCTTTGTATAACTCTTTCTATAATATGCAAAGCTGAGATAAGTAAAATATTGTACAAAAATGCCTTTAACTTTTGAAGTGCATTTCCCTATAAGCAGAGGGTAAAGCACTTACCCAAAGTGCTGATTTGATTTTTTTGCAATCTGATCACATTGCAATCTTATTGTTTCAGTAGTGTGAAAGTGGACATTTCTGGCGAGTCATGTGTGGGGGCGAACACTTTTAAAATGGGCCTTGAGAAGACTGTCAGGGTTACTGTTTACTTTAATTTATCTGGTACATTTAAATTTCCCTTGCTAGAAGCATAGACCTCATCTCCAATAGTGCTGTCATTAGCTTCTTAGCTTCTTTTTACATGAGCCCTGTCCAGTTTCTGCTGTTTGTTTTTGCAAACTTTGAAAGTCACGCATTGCATAGGTAGAAATCCGTTCAGGTGGACACTGTCACTTGTGTGATTGACATAACAGTGTGAAACTAAAGTTCTTTCTTTGTGTAAAAACTTTAAACGAGGATGGAGTACATCAGTGGTGCAATTCCAATGACTTTTCTCGAGTGAACACTGTCTGACGAGCCTTTAACCTAACAGAGTAAAAAGTGCCAGGCTTGTCTCTGTGGCCCTTAAAATGGGTGAAATCGTTCTGGGTGCAACATGAATCCAGGAAGCGAGATGGATGCAAGAGGGATGGACCTGGCTGGCGGTCGGATGGGCAGGCAATGGAGATCCATTTCTCTAATAAGCTGTCACTTTAACCGTCGAGGAACACGGTGTCAGCGAGCGGGAGGGTGGCTGTGCCCACTGTGGTGTGACGGATAAACGAACACTTCATTTTGTCATGGAAACTTACTGAAGGCCAGTAAGGTGGATCCTGCAGGTTGGTGGAGATCTTTTCTGTGCTGTGATCAGTGTATGAGTCTTGCACACACACTCTGCTGCATTGTGGCTCGATGTAATATTTAAGTTACGTGTTTATCCTCGGATAATTAATATGATGCGAGTTCAAAAGACAGCGTTACTGCTGGATGTCCTTTCTATTTGCTTAATTATCTGTCATGCTTTGCCATTCGCTTTGGCCTCCTTTCTGTGCCACCAAGGGCTTCTGTCCAAAAGGGGAATAAACAAATAAACCGACCTTGGAAAAAAAGGGAATTCTAAAATTGCTATCCTTTGTGTGGCTTACATGAGTAAGAGCAGCATCAAAATGCTATAAGCTGTAATTTTAATTAGAAGTATTCAGCCAGGTCATCATCTTTAGCATTTTAAGGTTAGTTTCCTACCTGCAGTGGTGGTGTGGCTGAGTTTGTGATATAGTCGACGTGATGGAGAGAGAACTTGCATGAGAACAAGCCAACTAGAGCAAATCCAACTTCTGTGGTGTGGGATTAGTTTTAAAATCTGATCATCTTTTTATTTAAATACAGAAACAGGCGTGTCATTCAGTGTGCATTGATCAAACATAACAATTGACGGGTGGCAGCAGTTTTTAAGCATTCTGTAAAGCAATTTAATCTATACTTTTAGCTGGGGGATAGAAAAAGGAGAAATTGTTTAATGTCGTTTTAATTTTGTCCAGTAGATGGCAGTGCATCTCAAGATAAAAATTTAAGCTGAATTACTGCGCTTCAACACCTTCTCCACTGCTACTCCTGTAAAGTAGCATCTAAGCATGACAGGGTGTTTTCAGTTGTTTGCCTCTCTTTTTATGACTGGTATGGCCTGGGTTTGTTATTAGTTATTATTATGAGTATTTTTTAGTACAGTCACTGATGAAAATGAATGTTGTCTTACTATAAACTAGTGTAATTGCAGATATTTTATTTTCCATTTATAAAAATTAGAGATATTTAGGAGGCCTCATGAAACAGGATGTATGTTTTAACCATACTCCCAGACCCCCCAACCTTCTAATTAAGATCATTCTTCTTTTATTAATTCTTTTTTTTTTAAATAGCCCTATCATGTAATTTGGATCAAATAGAACATCCTATCCTCCTGGTCGGACCCAGCTGACTTGGTATTGGTCCAACAGAACTACAGTGATAGCCACACACACACACACACACACACACCTCTCCCCTGCATGCATCCTGCCGACACGCATCTCTGTCTCTCTCACTTTTCCTTTTTAATAAATACAAATGAAGCGTCTCGCTGAAGTGCTGGCAGTTACTCGGTGTGGCGCTTGCTGCCATTAACGGGTCTTTGGGAACCGGCCAGGAGCTATGAGGTTGCGTCCATGTGTCACAGTCATACAGACGGTCTTTCCCTGAACCGAGGGCCGGCGTTGGCAGCTGGAGCCGGGCTGAGGAAGCTTGTGTCTTCCTGGTGCCCCGAGGAGCGACAGAGCATCCAAAACACGTCGTGGACAGCAGATGTCTGAGGAAACGATAAGTGATGGACCCCGGTCGGCCCTGCCTTTGGTGACATCCCACTTACTGTTTAAATGTTTCTTCCGGCAACCATGATATATTGAGCAGATTACCGAGGAAGACCATCACCCATATGTACTGAACATCTCTCTGCTCCCTTTGTGAGTTCCTGGAAAGAGAGTCAGTTTTTAAGAGAAGTGTTGAATCTGACAAAATGAAAATCCTGTCCCTGGCCTCATAGGTCAATAAGCCCATGAAAGGTTAACATGGAATGATTGTTACATCATGCACATCATGGAGAGGACAGAAGACTCCCCAGCCTGTCTTGTGTGCGACAGTGAGTTTTCCACCTCTGTCCACAGACCTATCGCCCTCCGGAGGCTCCCTGTGTTCCTGCAGACGGTGTCACGGCCTGCCCTGTAGGCATGCCTTCTGCTGGTCCTGTCTACACCATCCCAGCCAGGCACTGGGAGGTCGATTCCGGTGGCCCATGTTTCGCCACCTGTCCTGGGGTCTTGAGACCGTGCGCAGCAACACAGGGAGCCACCAGAGGGCGATACTGAGCTCAGTTCAGGTCAGACAGGCGGGGTGCCCTCTCCCCCATACGGCTCCTGCATGAGGATGAGATATGGCTAGTGACCACCTCCTCTGCCTGACCTGCCTTGAGCACCGCCTCTCTCTGGCCTCATCCTAGTGCATCATATCCCGGTACTGTCCGTGGTGTCGCAGTCAGGTGCCATCTTCCAGGGCATCCCCACCCCCCACTGCCACAGAGCATAACGAGAAGGCCCCAGCCAGAGGTGCTGCTGTGCAGCCCCTCTCCGCGGGCCAACACGGAGAAGGGTGTAGGTGGCTGAGAGCGAGGACACCCCAGGGAGCTCCTGTGCCAGCCCAGAAGCAGAGCAGACCTGACAAACACTCCTTTTTTGGGCCAAGCTCATTTGCGGGGCTGGGGAGGTAGACACACTGAGTAGGACGAGGATCCTGTAACCTGTGAATCGGTGACTCCCCCTACTGGACACCTCTGATTCAGCACCAACACCAGGACACATCCTGCTCCTAAAACCTCACCAGGTGCAATACTCTTCATTCAATGCCAGTCTACCCATCAGGTGATGTATCTTCTGTGGGGCCGCCGATTTAGCAAGACAATTTCAATTAGTCTCTGGCTGGGTTTCCTGCCAGTGAGCCTTGCTTAGGAAGCCACATGGGCTTCGACCAGTACTGCTCTTATTGTCCTATAACAGTGTTTCCTAATCCGGTCCTCGGGGACCTACAGACAGTCCATGTTTTTGCTCCCTCCCAGCTGCCAATAGGGAGCAAAAATGTGGACAGTCTGAGAGGGAGCTTGGATGGAGCATGGAGGACTGGATTGACAAACCCTGTCCTATAAGATAGGAAGAGAACAGGTATGTTTCTATGGCTCTTAGGCTGGTGTTCCTCCGCACCCTACCCCATGTGCATGGTGCATCTCCTGCAGGAATCTTGGGTCTGTGCAGAAGATCCAGATGAACCATCATGTGATAGAAGATTGCATTCCTGTGGTCATCTCCTGAGATTCCAAGCTGTCTGGAAAGTACTAAACATGTCCAAATGGATCTCAGCACCAGAAGGTGGCCTGCATGACCTCTCCACGAGCCTCTTTCTGACCCACCTGTGCTCTATACCCACTCATCCATGTCCTCGGGCATCACGAGAAAAACAGGCATCAAGCATTATGGGATGTATAAAAACATACCTATGAGCAAGCTGGTTTCATGGTATTTTCAGAATCAGTACCGGTCAACCCATTGAGCACCCAAGATGGGATGCTGACTTAGTGAGTCAGTTTCACTTTTTGTGTCAGATAGGTGGCGCCAGTCGTGGAGCTCACGTAGGGTGGCACATGGGCTTTGACCTGCACTGGTCACAGGACTACTCTGCTTTTGTGCCACTGAAAAATCATACTTGGCCTGAATTTCTCAAGGAAGAAAAATCCAACCTTCTATGTGTGAAAGTGCTGAAGATGAAATCAGTGAAATTAAATAGTTACACTTCAATGCATCAGGTGTATTGAAACAGTGGCAGTGAACTATTAAGATATTTGTTTGCAACAAGAGCATTCAAAATACAGTTCACAAGTAATTTGGTGCACGCCATTGCTCAAGGTTCAGATCCCCAGAGAATTGCAGAACTTTCTGTTATATCTAGCTTGCAAGGTGCTTAACCTAAATTACCTCAGTGTATCTGCTTTGATAAATAGGTCAAAGTGGAAAAAACATTAAAAATACATTTCTAAATTAAAATAATGCAGATCAAAGTAATAAAGTTGATTTATTTTTATCTTTCTGGTGAAACCATAAAATAGGCTAGCAGTCTGAGTTCAGTAACATAACCAAGAAGTTCACTAACAGGACATGTACTTCGTAAACTCTGGAAGAATTGTAGGTGTGTTTACACTATCCATGGAGCCCTAGAGACAGATTCACAGTTTAAGTGACTTCTGTTCTGTGCTTTGTGTGTTATGAGGGGAGATCTTGTAAATCGCTTCGTCCTTCAGATAGGGCCGGTGCCAAATTTAAGGTACTTGATAATTATCGGTATGAAAATGACATACATCAAGGTGAGAAACAGCATTAAGCCTACAATATTTCTGTTTTGCATTAAACAACGTTTTGAAGCAAGGGGGGCTTTGTTAATAGTGGAAGTACTGCTATTTACCAACAGCCGTGCTGCAAGGACTTACAATATCATACATATTTCACTCCAATAACCCAGCCGTCGCGGAAGATCGGTTATAACCGAGTGAACTGCAGACAGCCGAGTTGCCTGAGGCTTCGTGCCGGGCCTGGACTCCACCTTCCAGGCAGGCGATACGGGCATTAAATAGTAAAGAACCAAAGTAGATACATGCCAGTCTGAAAGGGGAGACGTCGGGGAACGTCCAGGGAGGAAAGTTACACTAATTATCTCAATCTGCAACATCCGTGTGTTTGCAGAAATAAGAAATTTGCATATAAAAACTTTTCTTTTTACACCACAACAAATAAACAGCGGATCATGTATTTCGATACAATAAGTACGGGAATGTATGTGTCACACGTTCATATTATTAAACTTCACAGACTGTCCGAATAATGGAAGGTGAGATCCAGACCAGCTTGTATTAAAACGGCCAGGGCTTACTCGATGCCCTACTTTGTCTAGAGTTTAGGCCTTAATAGGTTGCCAGCATATTTTAGAGGTACGACTTTCTCATAAATAAAACAGAAATTAATTACATATAAATAGAAATTCTTAATATATAATGACGCCGTTCTTGATAAAACTTTCGAACCCCTGCTATTTATTTTTTATATTCTGAAATGGCCTTTTGGTAACAAACATTCCTTTGTGTATTTTCTTTAACCTTTTCCTCATAGCCAAATTTTGCAAAACAATGGCAACACCAGGGTTGCGGTTCGAGCCTTACGTCATAATTTGCACGGTCTCCCCATGACGCGGGGGTTTCCTGCGGGGACTCCAGTTCGGACGTTTATGGTGTCTAAATAGCCCAGAATATATGACTGTGTTCTTGTCTGTGCCTCGCGATGGACTGGCATCCTGTGCAGGGTGCAGCCCTGCTGTGTCCCCCACGATGCTCGGGATATCACCTTCCCCGTCTGGATAAGCGGGTAGAAGATGGATGCACTAATTTTATTAAACAAATATCGCAACGAAGTCAATTTCACATAAATATGACTTGGAAAATGCAATAGTTTGACCCGCATCCGTAAAATTCCCCGTTAAGTGCATGATTTTGTTTTAGCAAGCGTGATAGTTTTGCTATACTTGACTGGCTGAATCATTGCAAACCTGGAAAGCATGTATCGTGGGTGGGAAGGAGTTATTTTCATTAACGTGCGCTGTAGGTGTAACTTAAAAAAACAACATTTTGTTCGGTGGAGAATCTGAAGAGTAATGTGCAGTGATTACACGGAAAACACTTAATACTTAATAGCTTTAAGCCTAATTCATGTTATTCTAACTGTCCGTTCAGTATAGCTACTAAAAATAAGTTTGCCTGTGCGTCCTTATTAGCCATCGTGTGTTACTTAGAGTCAGCGAGGGAATCACGGCATGTCAAATAGCCATTACATTTTGACATTAAATAATTTTTATGACCCAAATGAGCCCATCCCCTTGTATAAGGTAATTGAATGACCGAGAAGTGGAAAAGCGCCGGTAAGCCACGTGCAGTAAACCCACGACCACGGGCGCTGGCAGAGGGCAAGAAGCCCTACCGCCCTACCTTAGAACAGACAGGCGCTTAGTTTTTGCGACGCCCACGAACGTCTGGAGAAACTCCCCAGACATGTGTCTGGAATCGTTCTTTATAGACTTCACTGACGTTTCTTAATGGTTTTTGCGTTCCCTCAAGAATTTTGCATTTCCTTTACATCTACGGTCTTTGCGTTTTCAAAGGGTCTTTATATTTCTTAATAATTTTTTGTTCCTAAAAGGTTTTTGCGTTTTCTAAAGGGTTTTCAGATTTTTGTGACGTCACGACACGACACTGGGCGGTGGACTTGGGTGTCAGGGAGGTCACACGGCTCACCGTGTTGATCGTCTGCTGTCCCCTTGCTGTCCCTCATTCACGTAACGGTCATACACAAAGAGCAAGAGAGAGAGAGAGCGAGACAGAGAGGGAGGGTGAAAGAGAGAGAGAGGGAGAGGGCAAAGTCTCCTTTCGTTTTTGCCGGCGTGCACATAGCGGTACCGGGAGCGTAAGCGGAGCGGCGAGCATCAGACAGACCACAATAAAACCAATTGCTTGACACTCGCTCTGACCAAAAGGAAATTCGCAGCTCAACCAGGACGCAGCTTTATTCTGCGTGCTGCCAGAACCAAGAGAACCGCACCAATGGATCCTACTCTGAATTTCTCGGAACAAAATAAACAAGTCTTTCACAAGTCCTGCCACCAAAACTAAACGAAGCAAACTGAATACCTGGATGATGATAAGCAAAAATCCATTGCAATTAAAAGCTTTTATTAAGTGGGATTTGCAATAACAGAAAAATATTTGTCTTTTAGTGCCCTGGCACCCTGCGCGTGTGGAAGGAATAAGATGTTGGCGTCGGCATCAGTGAACAAAAATCACAGAGTGGATCTCAGCAATACAGATCAATGAAGAATGTGGAGGTGCTTGGGGGTACGATCCAGAAAGAGTTCATGAAGCCCTCGGTGGTATCATGCGTCTTCTCCCCGAACCCAGCGCGCAGTCTTTACGGCTCATCTTTTTACTGATATTTGTAATGGGGGTGGCACCATCGCCCGCCCTCACGGCCGGCTGTCCCGGCCGCTGCATGTGCGACGACCAGCTGGTGGTCCAGTGCGTCGGGCAGCAGCTGACCGACTTTCCAACCGATCTTCCACTGGCCACCCGGCAGCTCATTATCTCCAACAACCGTATAGGGGAACTGCCGGCGCTACAGCTCAACTACCTGTCCGACCTGGTGTACCTGGACTGCAGCAACAACTCCCTCACAGACATCACGGAGTCCACCTTCGGGAACCTGCGGAAGCTCGCCTATCTGGACCTGTCTTTCAACATCTTAATTAACGTAGACGACCGGACGTTCGGACCCTTGGCCAGCCTGGTGATGCTGAGGATGACGGACAACCCAACTCTGTCTGAGATCCACCCGGACGCCTTCGCCGAGAACTTGGCCCTTCAAGTGCTGGACGTCAGCAGGAACAACCTGACAGCGCTGAATATCACCACCCTCATAGCCTTGCCGGCGCTGCGATCGCTGGGCATCAGCGGGAACCCTTGGCGATGCGACTGCGACACCGAGGACCTGTGTCTCTGGGTGCAGATCGAGGGATTCAAGTTTCAAGGTGAGCCTGGCCGCCTCTTCTCCGTCATTCCCTTTCTTTAGTATTGGTCAAATATAACTTCCCGGTAAATTCACTTTTTAAGTCCAGATATAAAGAAAACCAAAGTATAGTCTCGGTACAGATGAAGAGTCGCTAAGATGAAGTGTAAAGAATGCAATGTTTTTGTGACATTCGGCTGTGTCTATAGGTGGCGTAAGGCAGATAACATGAATCCAAAATATAGATGCAAACAAAAACAGCACTAAATCTGGCATTCCTTTAAAGAATTTTCCAAGTCCTCCTCTGCCGGTGACCTTGACGACGCACACGTGGACCAAGACTGTCCTGAAAATGCGCTCGTAACTAAACTTCTGCCTGGAGCTCGGCGTGACTCGCTAGATTCACACGCGTAAGTGAAAAGCAAGACAGCCGCTCTTTGGCACTGCGTCCCTAGAGATTCAGCGGCTAATATAAATAGTATATGGGTGAACGTGACCTCAAAAGTAATCTGCGGAAGTACGATACTTCTACTCAGTTGACTTTATTTCGGAAGTGTGGACGGCCGCTGTACGTCTGCCGCGCTCAGCTCAAGTCAGTTTTGAGCTCGTACTTTTCAGCGTATGTAAAACGCATATATGATTCAGGGGCTCCCGGACTGCCACCGTACTCAGGTGGACCTCTCCAGCCCCGAAGTAAGTAATCGTGAGAGATGTGCAGTCTCTGGTCGTATGCACGAATATCTCCTAGTTTTGCTTCATTGACTGGGATATTCACCTTGCCTTTAAACCTTTCAAGGGTAGCCGAACAGTGCAGTTTTTTTAAACATAACGATAATAGAGCTAGTAGGCCTACTAGCAATCGAATTGTGGATTAATTTTATATGTTGAGATTTACAAAGATATGGTCTATGTTTTAGGAAAGTTGTGCAAACCATGTCCTGAAATATGGAAAACATCCATCCATCTATTTTCCGAAACTGCTCAATCGCAACTGAGGTTGAGGTGGGGTCCGGAGCCTATCCCAGGAACAATGGGGCGAGGCGGGAACCAACCCTGGGCAGCCACCAGCACACCTCCGAATATGGAAAACATATTTCATCGATATGTATACTGCTTCTTACTTAATTCTGGGCAAAAGTCCCTGAAGCTGTTGTTCAAGAACTGTCCAAAAGGTGAGGGGTCCATCCTGTATGTGGTATCACAGCTGGGCTGTTACTGCCCCCCCTTGCTCCTGTTTTCATGGCACTGTGACATCGTATTATTACAACAGCCAGGTCAGCAGACCCGGTGAGACATAGGGATACCGGGGGCTGTGTGGGGGGGGGGGGGAACTGGCCTCTTTCCACCAATAGGACACCTTTTATGTCATTAGATCCGGCCGTGAACTGTGATATTTCTGAGAATCCCTTCTCTGGCCCGTTGTAGTCAGACGAATGGGGTGTTGAAAAGGATCCGGAAACCTTCTTAGACCATGCGTGTAAATGTCAAAAATTATAAAATATGCTGACGATGCCATTGGTGCGTGGGAGGGGCTTCCGGCCTCTCCATGACCCTGCGGATAAGCAACCGGAAGATGGATGGATGGAAATTAATCTGCATAATTTTGCTAGCCAATCTGAAGGAAGCCTACTTGTTTCCTTTTCCCCTCTGGTAATTACACTACTAAAATTGGACAACACACACTCCTCATTTAGCACTCCCCCTTTAACACTAATTTGTTATAACACGGTTTCCCTGGAGAGAATGAAATATGAATTATCATGGGAACATTATTTGATTTCAAACTGCTCCACAATACTAATTATCCATTACAATTTTTTTGTCTGCAGTTTGTAATTGCTGTCTAATCATGGGAAATACTATATTTAGATTAGGGTGACATTTGCGGTCCGTGCAGATCAAACCGATTTCTTGGGTCACCCTTTGGCTGTGATGGTCGCCCCGCAGAGAGCGTGTAGAAGGAGAAGAAGAGTAAACACTGGAAGAGAGTGAGGAAAAGAGGGAGAGAGAAGCAGAGAGAGAGCGAGAGAGAGAAAGCAAGGATGTTGGATGTAGTGCAGGAATTTTCTTTCAGACAAAGCTATAAGATTGGGTGTTTTGTAGGACAGTAAAACGTCGATACAGCAGACATACCCACCCCTTAATGCAAGATGACTTATGGTAGATGGAGATACCCCTCCCCAGAGAGGATGAGTTGTAGCTCACGGGAGTATGCAGATTACTTCTGCGATGACCTTCACCACCTTTCACGCCCGGGATGGGAGGAAGGTGATTGGGGGAATTTTTAAAAAAGAAATTAGTAATCTTGTTATAATGGTTTTAGGTGAGAAACACAAGGACATATGCGGCTGTGAACGACGTTTCCACGCGCTGCTGTAATTAGGGATCCTTTCCTCAATGACACATCTCACATATATTAAAAGTAGTTTTTCTTAACCCTTTTTTTTAGCAGGAAGCTAATCTCTTTGGCTTTGCGTATACGCAGCCTGTGATTAACGCACGGATCCACGACGTCTCCGTCAACGCGACCTCGGGAGAGAGCTGACTTGCAAATGGAAGGGTGATACACCCCTTCACTTATGGACACTCATAAATTGAGAATATAAGTGAACTCTTTGGTCATTTATGATTGGCTGTCCTAGAGAATAGATGACAGAGTAAACTTAAGGACAGACATTAACATTTAATATAATTACTACATGCTTTCATCCAAAGCGATGTACATTCTTGAGAAAGCCAGGTCAGACAGTTCCTGGAGCAATTTGGGGTTAAGGGCCTTGCTCAAGGGCCCGAACAGTGACATCACTCCTTCCTGGGATTGAAACGCAGTACTCTCAGACATGTGTTTACGCTAGATCTGATGGCTACGCAGCTTTAACTCTGAGACACATCATTCCCCCAGTGGTATCATAAAAATGAAGAATGTTGTGTGATTTCCCCAGAATGCTGTGGAGATTCCCCACTAAAGTTCCAGAACCTGGGTCCTGGTTTCACATTCAGGAACTGTCATCTTTATGCTATATAAGCATGGGGATGCAAAAAGTTTGTAGGTTATGCGTAGCACGGGATTTCATACTAGACAAAACTACATTGCCACCCCAAAACAATGGAGGATGAACCAGTTGTCATTGGGGGTGGGGGTTCATCTCATGGTCCAAACATATGGGACTAATTGCATCCTGTATTGGTTCAAAACGGCACACAGCGTTTTATTTATGTTTTATTCATAAAATAATTTTTTATGAAATCTGACAAGTAGATCAATCTGTTATTTTTTAGAATAAAAAAAGATGTAATCTTAATCCGATAATTAGAACCAGCAGGTTTCACCACCGCCTCTGGCAACATTAGACAAAAACATTTCAGTTATCAAAATTGAAATTTCCATATTGGTACACCTCTATACAAAAAACTGCAAGAAAGCCAGAGCACTTTTCCACCAAATTTTACGTGGATATCAGATTCTCTGATGCAGAAACATGGAGAAGCAAGCAGAAAGGGTATTCATTAATGCATTTAATGTAGTTGAGATACAAAAATAATTGTATCTGCCCCATTTCTACTTCACTCTTTTTACCTCTTTTTCGAGCACTTCTACATAAGTTCCAAGTTGGCATCAACCAATCAACAAAGCTTTTTGCTATAAGCCCCACCTCAGTAGTTCCTGGTCGAACGAAAAGTGCTGTGGTGTAGGGATTTTAAAAAGACATTCAGGAACTACATCCCAGGAACTATAATTGAGACTTGTTCCTGCGGTGGAAAATGTCATGGGACGTTTTAACAAATGCATCCGGCATGAGGTTCAGAGAAGACGGGACCTGAGGGAGCTGCAGGTGTCATGGCAGAGTGCCGTGGTTCCACAAGCCCCTTCCTGACACAGAGCATTAGCCATGTAGCATTAGCTTTGAGCTCACCTATATGGCTTGTACACTCCTTCACCAGTTTCTGTGAATCAGTCTTTCTAACTCAGTGCATTCTTCAAGAAGCACTGTTTACGACAAACTATTCAGGTAGTTTCTAGAAAAAAAAACAAAAGATATATCTGCCAATTGCTTTTCCCAGGAGGGGGGGTTGTCCCAGGCAGCTCAGGACCCAAAGCAAGGGTACATGGAATTCAACTGAAGGGCACATTTATGCTCGAAGTTGGGGTGATTTAGAGACGCCAATTAGCCTAAGTGTTTGCCGTTGGACTGTGGGGGGAAACCGGAGTACCTGGAGCAAACCTGCTAAAACAGAGGAGGCAGGATCCAAATCCCCAACACTGCAGGTGCAGCCTACTGAGTAAATAAAAATGCATACAGAAATTAATGCTAAGGAAAGGTTATGCTAATGTTTATGATGCAGTTTGGCACTGGAGCAGTGGAGGTTCTATAGCCTATATTTGGCTGCATGGAACACACAGAGAGACACACTGACACACGCACACACTGTATATATATAATATAGAGAGGAAGGGAACCTTGTGCCCGTAGTAATACGTGGAAACCATCTTGCATTAAGCAAGGCAACAGCAGGACAGATGACCTGCTTTGATCTTGCCCTGGGAGATGGCGTGTTGGAAGCGAAGGCTTCAGACTCCTCTGTTTTCTACTGTCTGATTAGCAAAACGGAGAAGTTGTCTGAGAAACATATCGAGGTTTTGTGAGAATATTGAGGAGGAATCCTATGATCTGTCAGTGTTTCAGGGTGCAATCAAGGCGAATCGACCAGGGTATATAAAAAACCCCACCAGCACTTAAGCACTCAAACATAAGTCTGAGTAACTGAGGAAATATGTCCTCTTATGTCATACATATATTACATTGTACTATGACTCATTTGTGAAGCTGAAGGTGAACTAAATCAAAGCCTTTTAACAAATCAAAAATAGTCTATTTGTGTTACAAAATAACTCAATTCACTGCAGTGGCGGTGAGAGATGTATAAGGAACAAGCTGTTTAATTATATAAGTCTTACTGGTTGGGGTTGAGAAGGTTGATAGATGTAAACTTTGCTCTCAAAATTAGTTTTGAATTTAGCGATTTTCTCTGTCTCTGATGCAAACCCAAGTGCAAATTAGCGTTTTTACCGTGAAGTGAAGGAGCCACACAGAACTATTGTTACTCTAGATTCAGGCGTTTCAAACTTGAGGTCCAGCACCTTGACTCTTAGGCAGACTTATGAAGTGCAAGTAAAAGTATATCGATTGAGTAAATGTAATTACTTTGGATGGATTTCAGATCTGCAAAAGGACTTTAAAAGGACTGCAAATTCAAATCAGTGGCAAAGGAATCAGTTGTGCTGTAAATCGCTGGATCGGTCCACCGGGCTCATAACAAAACGAAACCAATTGATTGGTCTCCTTTTTGAGGTATTATAAGGGCGCTACACACATTCAAAAGACACATTAGAACTCACCACCCGGGCACTCAGAAAGTTCAGGGTGCGTCTTGGCTCAGCGGGTTAGAATGCTGTGTCTGTGATTGAAAGGTTCCTGGTTCAAGCCCTGTGCTCAGCAGGGTGAGATCACTGTCAGGCCCTTGAGCAAGGTCCTTAACCTCCGTTTGTTCCAGGGACGATCTGATCCTGGTTTCTCAAAACAGATGTCTGGTGTTCCGGAGCTTTTTTGGCCCTTTTGTTTATGTGGAGCGAGCTGAAGAAGAGGGCAAGGTGACGTCGTGGTTGACACAACCCAAGCTGCTTCATTAAGGGACGCTGGTTCCACACTTGTTCCCAGATGCAGACAGGGGCTGATGCAGGGCATCCATGAGGTGGGCTAATGCGCCCGGGGGAGGGGGGCAGAGACGCCAAGCCATGGCTGGCCAGCCAGCTGCAGGGACAATTTCTGGACACGTGTAAACGTCGGAGGTGACCCGGAGCTCGAGCTGTAAACACCAATCTAGGGGCTTCTGAGATTTTCAGAAACCTGTGCCTCTTTATTTCTAGATGCTTAAATAATCTTTTAGGCCTCTGCAGTAGTAGTAACGATTGTTAGCCTCATCTTTTCAGAAAGAAAGCAAAAAAACTAAATCACGATTCATCATTTATTGTACTGTCGCGGCATCTCCTCCATGGCCCTTATGGACCAAATTATTATTCCGAAAAGTTCTGCATGGGCTGCACAGGCTTTGCAGTGATCTGGGTGCAGCGGCCCCAGGGTGAAAGCAAAGGCATGAAGGATTTAAGGCCCTGTGTTCTAAAAAGGGCCCTTGACAAACTCACTTAGCAGATTAGTATGAGCAGTGCCACTGTGAGGCCGGGGGTGAAGCCGGCAAGGTTCCTGCAGGGATTCTTCTGGGCACTTTTACCTATTTCATTTGGACGTTTCAGTTAATTTGCAAAGGAGCAGCTCTGTTAGTGTTATTTATCGTCTCCATTACAGAAAAGGCACTGGGGGGGGGGGGGGGGGG
>JABFEB020000033.1:18328534-18345478 GCA_019775895.2 Stomatorhinus ivindoensis
ACTGCCTCCTCTCAACCTTCACACTGCCTCCTCTCAGCCTCCTCACTGTCTCCTCTCAACCTCCACACTGCCTCCTCTCAGCCTCCACACTGCCTCCTCA
The DNA here is from genome assembly GCA_019775895.2 of Stomatorhinus ivindoensis. Classification (NCBI taxonomy): domain Eukaryota; kingdom Metazoa; phylum Chordata; class Actinopteri; order Osteoglossiformes; family Mormyridae; genus Stomatorhinus; species Stomatorhinus ivindoensis. The sequence goes on from JABFEB020000033.1 coordinate 18,328,635, forward strand.
CTGCTTCTTCTCAGCCTCCACACTGCCTCCTCGCTGCCTCCTCTCAACCTCCACACTGCCTCCTCTCAACCTCCACACTGCCTCCTCTCAGCCTCCTCACTGTCTCCTCTCAACCTCCACACTGCCTCCTCACTGCCTCCTCTCAACCTCCACACTGCCCCCTCACTGCCTCCTCTCAGCCTCCACACTGCCTCCTCGCTGCTTCTTCTCTGCCTCCACACTGCCTCCTCACTGCCTCTTCTCAGCCTCCTCACTGCCTCTACACTGCCTCCTCTCAGCCTCCACACTGCCTCCTCTCAGCCTCCACACTGCCTTGTCACTGCCTGCTTTCTGCCTTGGTTCTTTGATGACATTGGCCCCTTTGTGAGTCTCCACCACTGAGCCTTGTCTGCCCATGAAGTTTTGTGATGATGAATTCGGGTGCCTGTATAATTTCCACTCATACTTCGCCTGTAGGTTGACGCTGTTTTGCATTTGAATGAATGAAAACCTGCACAGTGATTGTGCGTAACCTCTCCGACAAACAGCTCGGTTTTAATTAACACAGTGTTTCCGTTAGCAGCTTCTAATAGTGCGGAATCTCAGCCTCACTGCAGCACTGCCTCTGTTATTCAGATGGCATTTCACACATCCTGCGCGAAATACAGTTTTCTATTTTAAAAAGTCTTTAGAAATCGAACTTATAAGTGGGAGGCTTTTTCACCAGCTGGTCACGCTTTCACCCACCCGTCATTTAAGGACCGTTGGGGAAGGGGTATTTTTATGATTTATTAATATGTTATTATTTGGTGAAAGTGAAAATGTCGGTGGGTGATCCCAGCCAGTGCTAATGGCCCAACTTTGTGGTTGGTCTGTGCATATGCTGGCCGGTGGTCGTTCTCATAATCCGGCCCAAATTTGTGGTTGGTCTGTGCATGTGCTGGCCGGCGGTCGTTCTCATAATCCGGAAAATGTCATTTTATCCCCACCGCACACCTGCACAGAAGGCACTTCCTTATCTTCGCAGTGGTGGAGTAAATTATTAATCAGCATTAAGAATAGAATGTAAAGTATATGTTGACAGCACAGTTATTAATAGTGTGAATTACTTGTCATGTTATGGGAATTATCACAGGTCCAGGGATATATTTTCTCTTAAACGTCCTCAACTCTCACTTGAGCTGTGATCCTAGGTTCTTTCTCCTGCCGGTTAACCCCGCCTCTCTCTCCTGTAGAACCTGAACCAGAACCCCCGCACGCTGCTGCCCAAGTTCTTCGGGTTGTACTGCGTCCAGTCAGGGGGGAAGAACATCCGGGTGGTGGTGATGAACAACGTGCTGCCCCGGGTGGTGCGGATGCACCTCAAGTATGACCTGAAGGGCTCCACATACAAGCGGCGGGCCTCCAAGAAAGAGCGCGAGAAGGCCAGGCCTACCTTCAAGGACCTGGACTTCATGCAGGACTTGCCGGACGGCCTGATGCTGGACGTGGACACTAATGGGGCGCTGGTCAAGACTCTGCAGAGGGACTGCCTGGTGCGTGGGTTTGAGGGGTGGGTGTGGGGGCCGTCAGGCTGATATTAGGAGCTGCACCTGGAACCTCCAGGCTGCTGATGAAGGTCCCTGGAGGAGCTCTGCTGTGGGATGGTACTTAACCTGAAATGGCCTCCTCGGTTGCATCACGGCTGCTTATGAAAAGCTCAGGGCTGTCAGCATGTCCGGATCAGTACACAGCTCTAGAGTCTCATAGGTCCTGGGCTGCGGGTCTGAGTCCAGTCGCCGTTACAGACGGACTTTCGCTTCAGTTCAGCTCCACCTTCTCCTGCCCCCTATTGGCCTTCTGCACCCATTGATTGTTCCTTTGAAATGGATTCACTTGGCAGTACTAGAAGCTCTGTGTTGTATTACACTTATGGTGCTTTACCACCGCACCAGGTGCCGTACTTTTGGTGCTTCAGGGTGTTTTTTTTCCACTGCCGTAAAAACTGGTACTGGGTGTGAATGACATCACAGCATGACCTGAGATATTTTGTAGCAAATTTGAAAAATGGTTATAGAACATTATAGGGATGGATGATGTGTAATATTAATACCAACATCACATGTTATGTACATACAGTTCTCACATTGTAAGGACCGCAGTAGCCAGCTTTTTTGTGGTCAGGCTTTTCATACCATATGGACATAATAGCGCAGAGGGGGTGTAAGTTTCACTAAACATTTGTACTTTGTTATAGGAAACAGAACATTGCAATTCTACTGATTTGTTCCTTTTCAAGATTAAAAAATCGGTGTAAAGTTTAACGCTGCTGCTTTTCCATTAGCTCTGTGTGGGATTTCTAATTATTTTGTAATCATCATCCTTGCAGATTAAATCACTAAAGGACAAGCTTCTGAGAAATGTATTTATTTTTAACTTTTTTTTTTCGCTCTATAAATCCAAATATTTATTACCCAAAATGCAAAATGAGCTTCAGATATGCACTTTATTATCCTGGTGACGCAGAATGTTCAAAAACTTGGTCTTAACATCTGAACTGGTTAAAAACTGGTTAACATCTCATGCCTGTTCTGATTAAACAAGCAGCAAGCTGCAGGTGGGCCCACCGTCAAGGGGTGACTGGGATACTAGCATGTTGACTTCAGAACACCGCAGGTACCTGTGGTAACTGGCGCAGTGGAAAAGCACCCTTAGAGTTTGTACTAGATCATCTAGTCCCTGAGTCACTTAGTTACTGGATCACTTTGCTGGTTGGAAGATGCAACTGGCAGCACTCTCAATGCCCAAGGAATTTTGCAGGTCCTGAGGTTACACCAGTTAGAAAGCACTGCCGTACAGGGTCTCTGTCCAGCCGGCCAGTGGCGTGTCGGGTGGTTCCGCAGTTCGCACTGGCATTCCAGGTAACTAGAGTATCTTGCTGCTCCTCATTATCCAGGTCCTCGAGAGCTTCAAGATCATGGACTACAGCCTTCTGCTGGGGGTGCACAACATGGATCTAGCGGAGCGTGAGCCGGAGGGGGGTAGCTCACAGGACACCGGCGACGAGAAGCGGCCCATCACCCAGAAGGCCCTGTACTCCACCGCCATAGAGTCCATCCAGGGGGGCGCGTCCTGTGGGGAGTCCGTCGACACTGACAACACGTGGGTCTCCGCTTCCCTGCCGCAGTGTGACATGCAGTGTGACATGCAGCGTGACCTGCAGTGTGACCTCACCATATCACTTCACTGATTATGTCATTTCTATGGCATAAATGTAATAATAGCATGGTGACTGTAGCCTCACACTTAACCCGAATTACAGGTTCCAATCCCACGCCGGTGGTTGTGAGGTTTACTCCTTTGTCTGGATTTCCTCATGTCCTCCAGGTTCCATCTGCAGTCCAAAACCCTGAGGTTAAATAAGCTGGCATCTGTTAAACTCCCGTCCAGGGCATCCCCTGCCCTGTGTGTCCTGAGATTAGCTTCAGGCTGAGCTCTGCACTGAATAAAAAGCCGTGGAAGATGATGCATGAAGGGAATAGAAGATGAATAGAAGCTGCTCTTGTTTCGATCGCATTGGTTTAGAGTGATATTTGCAGGAGGGTCTTGTGGATCTTAGATCGGCCCTCGCCGGCCCTGGCAGCTCAGGTCTAAATCAAAGTGCTTTGGCTTCATGTCTGCGACGGGCCGTTGTCCCACCCCCCCCACCCCCCGAGGGTCCCAGGCTCACATGGCGGCTTGGTGCTTCCTGTGTCCCTCTAGGATGGGCGGCATCCCGGCAGTCAACGGTAAGGGGGAGCGACTCTTGCTCTTCCTTGGACTGATCGACCTCTAGCAGTCATACAGGTGACTATGCCCTCCCCCCCACCCCCATGCCAGCTGTTGCGTCACCTTGCCGTCAGAGCACGCCGATTGGACCCAAGCCCCCAGTCTCTAGTGCCTGCTGGATCCTTTTTTTAGAAAGAGAGACTCGTTAATAGAAAACGGGCCCTGGAGAGACATGACTCATTAAACGCGGAGGCCTCTTTCGGACCCCTCCCTCGATTGCTGAGCATGGCGTGGCCCTCCAGGTCAGCTGCTACCGGCCACCTTTCCACATTTGGAAGGATCCAGCCCAGCCCACTCGGCCCCCCACCACAGCTCGGTGGTACTTCCTCATACATCACCGTCCGCTTAATGAGGTCTGCTAAACTGCCTTATCTTTCCATTCCGGGCTCCTTAAATCTCACAGATTTATACAAAACACAAGTGTGGCAAATCATTTACTGTGGTCTGTGGCTGTGTTTATTACCTAATTCAATGAATTTATGTCGCCTGGGATTGTGGCACAGTTCAGACTGGGAAATGAATTCCAGCAAAAAAAGCAACACCCAAATACTTATGTTCTCTACCTTATCATGGGCCGGTTTCATCTAATCTGCATAAAAGAGAGCCTTATTAAATTTGTCCGCAGCTAGGCAAAAATAAATAATCATAACGGTTTGAGTTATACAGTGTAGTAACTGCCAAACACTCACACACAGAGTGTAGTTTCTGTAATCTGCTGAACTTGGCTGTGAATGACGCAGATGCCCATTCATGTCTATTTAGACATCTATGTGCACGTTTATGAGAAGGTTCAGACATTTACATTAAATTCAATTCTGAATATACATAACGCTTTGTCTGCCACACATGCATTTATCAAACCAGTACTGAGGTATCCATAGAGGTGGATAAAAGGGTAATGATGTCCACATAAAATCACAGAGAGAGGACATTTACTGAAAATTAGAATGTAAAAAATAACCAGAGAACTGGTATTTGATCATCAAATACTGTATGTTGCTTAAACTCATTAACTTCATTAAATACAGTTAACTTGGTGCTGATTTTCCACACTCTATGTTAAAATAAAGCTGTGCATAATATACAATGGACTGTTCTGCGTGTAATTTGGTGAAAATTTAAAACCCTCCTTCATTTTCCACCCTACTTGCACCTGTAGCTCTGTCCAGCGTTACTCATACCTCTAGCTGTGTCCAGCATTACTCATACCACTAAGTGGATCCAGCGTTACTCATACCACTAGCTGTGTCCAGCGTTACTCATACCACTAGCTGTATCCAGCGTAACTCCTACAATTAACTGTTTCCAACATTACTAATCAGTGTTACTCATACCCCTAGCTATGTCCAGCGTAACTACTACAATTATCTGTTTCCAGCTTTACTCATCAGTGTTACTTATAACCCTAGCTGTGTCCAGTATAACTCATACCTCTAGCTGTGTCCAGTGTTACTCGTACCTCTAGCTGTGTTCACCTTTACTTATACTGTTAGCTGCGTCCAGCGTTACTCATATCTCTAGCTGTGTCCAGCATTACTCATACTGCTAGCTGTGTCCAGCGTTTTGGGCTGGACTGTCTGACTGATCACAATGCTGGGTCATGCCCTGGTTCTGATCTAGGTGCTGCTAAGACTGTCTCTACATGTTCAGCAATTACCTGAGCTGAATGAGCTGATCTCTCTTTTTTCTTTATAACTTATGTATTACCCCGATATCAGCAGACAGAAATGATGCAGGTAAGACATGGATCTCGCAGCTGGCATAATAGTTTGGCATAGAGCTTAGTTGATGTAAATATTTCCATTTATCTTGAACTATCCAAACAGCCATTATAAAAACACATCAGTATAGCTCACAGACGACAATTTAACAAGAAGTTGTTAAAAGCACGCTTGGCTATGCCCTTCACCCTGTACCTTTATGAACCAGCCTTAAAACTGTGCCCTTGTTAACTTGGCTGGCCATAGTCTGAACGGCCTGCCTATCGCCCCTCCCTTTCACGCGTTTCCAATCTGAGGCACGCGGCTTCCCTTATAAAATTATTTCCCAAATTAAATGCTCCTAAAATACAAAATGCACATGCGGCAGAGTCCCGGAGCAACTGGGTCAAAATCGATAAGACAAAGAAGGAAGATTTACGCACAGTGGTCAGTTTGAAGGCTAGCCTGAAGGGGGCGACATTTTTCTCCATGCCAAAAATACCAAATTCAGAGGTGTGAAGTTGCCCATAAATGGTAGGCCTAATGCTTTTTTTAATTAAAGGCTAAAATGTACATTATGTAGAAGCTGACAGCCCTAAAGCGCAGGGCGAGTTTTACGGGTTTTATCCATTAACGCAGATGAGTATTTGCTGAAACAATTGGGGTTAAGTACTATGCCTCGGGTGGCACCGGCATTGCACTCCCCGGTAATCCTCTTGCGGCCAAATTTAAATCCACAGGCTCTTGGTCAAAGCGCAGGATTGGTACACAACTTTCACATTTCACATCTAAAAGCGCGATTCTTTGAAGCTTTCTGCCTTTGACTGGCAACGTTCCTCAAAAATAACCCAATAGTCTAAACTTTGTTACTACAACTAGTAACATAACCTCGATTTTTTTAGCGCTCACGTAAACATTCAATTCAATTATTTTATTGTCATGTGTACAAGTATGAGTACCGTGTACGATGAAATGCTTATTGGCATGTGCCCCTGCAGATGGTGAAAGATAACATGGACATGTGAATGAATGGTAAAGTGAATTATAAATAAGTAAATAAAGAAAATCACATGAATAAATAGAGACAGAGACAGAAATATATGTGTGGGCAGCAGTGGAGGTGACGCAAGGTTCCTGATTGTTCACGAGTCTGATTGCTGTTGGGTAAAAACTCTTCCTGGACCTGGAGGTGCGAGTCCGTATAGACTTCACTCGCTTCTCAGATGGAACACGTTAATACAAAAATGCTTCGAGATTAGAGCGTTACAGATATTTAATCGTTTTCTTATATTTAAAAAATATGAAAAAACCCTTAATATAACATGAGCGATATGCTTAAATACAGATAGGTATGGAAGTAAACCTGTGTCATCATGTTATCATTTCAGTGGCATATAAAATTCAAATTACTTTCATAATAGGCGCCCTGTCGGTTTTTCTTCAGATATATTGAACTGTTGTGACTTAGGTTACACACATATCCTTTGTTCAGAATGTACCAGAGTAACCAGTGGAATCTTAGAACAGGTATGGTTAGTTTGCTTTTGAAGTAGTTTACAGTTATGGGTTGTTAATCATCAGTAGACTTAAAGAATGGCGAAACGTGTCCATTTACTTCCTGAAAAAACGGATTAACCACTATTAACAAACACGAGTCTGGTTTTTATTTGCATTGCAAAAAATGGTAGGTCTTATACAGGGGCGTCAGAAGCATTTTGATTGTGGGGGACACACACACACTGGCGGGGGGTCTTGGGACCCTCCACGAGAAACTTTTAAATGAACTAGATGCCATTTCCTGTAAAACCCGGAGTGGTCTTTCAGTGGTATATTTATTCTCATATCGATGAAGTGGAATGGATTCTTTCTCGAAGCAATAAAAACAGCGTTGGGTAAACTAATATTTTATGTTATATGTGGGGGGTCCAAACGAATAACTATAACTATAAGACGTCCCCCTCAGATTTAATGGCGAAGACGCCCATGGTCTTATAAATAATAATGGAGGAGCACGATATTTCTACGTGAACTCGAAAGTGTGTCAGCGTGTGGTCACCGCATGCTCCGGAGTCCCCGGTCTCTTAGGCGACTGGGTGACATTGGTGCCACGGCTTTGTCCCGTTACCCCAGGCAACACCGCCAAACGGAGGTCCCCCCTTTCTGCGGCCGAACTGAGTTATTCCTACAATTTTGCGATAAGTCACGACACAAGGACAATCAGGAACAAAGCATTTAATTAACATAGCATAGGTTAGTGAAAAAGCCCGGCTCTCTTTATTTTATCATCAATCAAAGGGATACAATCCGGAGTGAATCACCACCCCCCCGTCCCAAAATGAGAAAATATCCGCTTTTGCAGTAAGCGGAATAATGCAGCGCAAAATATGACGATGAAAGAGGAAAAATACGATATAAATAATACTGAGACTAATAAAAGTGCGGGAAAGCTTTAAAACAATATAGGGGAAAGAGAGTGGTGAGTATGGAGCTTTTTTTCTTTTACTTAATATTTTGCTTGTTTTGATTTATTTTTTACAGTTTCATTTTCAGTTGGTGTTGTATGTAATTTGCAAGGCAAGGTAAGTTCGAGTAATTCGATTTTCTAAATTTTAAAAGCTGTCTAAAGTTCTCCTTTATTATCGAATATAATAGTTCTTGGGAAAGTTAAGCAGTTAAGTGTAACCCATAACGCGCTGGCATCACTATAGGGAAGTTTTCCTCCTGGAAATCACCTCATAACTGAAGGAAATTTAATTTTCCTTGAGTAAAGGGGACTGCAGTGACAAATGTATATTTTCATTTTTGGGCGAAGCCTTGGCTGTGCTGCCAGCTAAATTTTATCTCCTAAAAGTGCGTTCCGTGTCACCACTTAAGGGAAATATCATCGCCAGGGCCCGTAAAGCGGCTTTATACGTAAGATAAACGTGCGCTCTCCTTTGATAAAATGCAACTGCGCGGAAATGATAAAATGCAGGGAATGGACAACGGAGCTACATTTTAAAATGGCGTTGGCTCGGGTGAAGGTGTCTACATGCTATAGTAGGACACTCAGCTGCAGTGAGAGACGTGACTGTACCGCGGCAAATCACGCAGCATCTGAATCAGGGACCAGTGGTTACTGGGTTACTTAATTTCATTGGGACACTATTGACATGCAGCACAAAGGCTCTGTGCGCTACAGTAACAGGGAGCCCTCAAGGACAGCCCAGTATAAGGCATCAGAAGGAAATATCTAGATGCAGAATGACAGTGACTTTGGCCAAGTCCAGAACCACATACGCGGGACCCAGGGGGGTGAAAAACTCTGCCCTTTAAAGATGTGACATGAATGCCAGGGCACATATGGAGTGTTCCTTTGCTAGATAGTTATTTATTCACTAGGGAACAAACCTTTGCAATCAGAATGTGCCTAATGGCAATTTTAAAGAGGGGTATTCCTCAACACATGATAAGATTTCACAGTATGACTGGGGGCCGGTTTAAATAGGGAACACAGTTATTTAATTATCAGTGCAGTGACTATTTGTTCCCATCAAGGGGCTCCCAAACCTCCGGGGGCCCCACGTAAATGCACATTTTGAATGGTGATGAACACCACCACCACCCGTGAGTGTAATGCATGTCCCGGTATAATCAGTCTGTGTGTGGTAAACAGAGCAGGAACTGTAGTGATGCAGAGTTTGGCTCCATCGTACCCTGAAGCTTTCAGAGCAGAAAGAGGATTGAAGAGGATTGGTTCATATTACGGGAGTCCGAGTTCTCCTAAGACGGCCATGCGGCGCGGAGAGAAAGCAGCATGGCGGAGTGACGTGCAGGGGCGCGAGGAGAGGAGAGCGGAGGCCCGGCTGGCGCAGGGCCAGCGCAGGCTGGATGAGGCGTGTCTGTACCACCTGAGCATGCTGACCAGGGAACAGAGGCGCCTGTGCTGTGATCTGGGTGCGCTGCACACAGGTGAGCCCACAGGCATGGGAGCGTCACCTGGTTCCGTACCTGCACATATCGCGTTGAACAAACAGAGACTGGCCTCTCATTGTACCCATGACCGTTTTAGCGGATCTGAACAATGCCTCATTTTAAATCCAAGGTAATTCATGGAAGAGGAGTGTCTCCGGCTTACAGCCCCGACCTTGGGGGCGTGATCTCAACCAGCCGGTCTTGTCATACAAGAGGACTGTGTTACCCAGAATCCCATGTGCTACAAGGCTTGACAAACACTGGTGAGATTGCCGTTCTGTGCTGACGCCTCTGAGACAATCCAGAGCACTTTGTAGGAAGGCAGCTGTTGTAGCTCAGTTGTGCGTTTAAGACATGGAACTCTGTTTATTACTTAGTTCTTTTCTTTCAAGCATTTCTAATTAATTAACCATTTTTGCTTAATGTATACTTCCAGGTTTGTAGCTTTGAAGTGTAAATCCACACCATTTTCCATAAGCACTTATCCAGCAGAGGGCAGCAGTGAGCCTAGGGGCACAGAGAGGGGGACATTCTTCATTTCATCTTTAAAATTTATTCAAAAATGTATCCATAATTAAAACGGTTTAAAAATCTACTAAAACGAAAAAATTTTTGTGCAAATAATTGTGTAAAATGAAGAATATGTTATTGAAATGGCCATCAGTAATGCAGATACAGACTCTGTCATATATTTCTGCCCCTTAATCTGCACTTTCTTAGAAGAGCACAGTTCTCTGTGTTGTTTAGCAGAGCCTGAATCTCCTCTCACCCCAGCCCCTTCGCGCCTCTTCACCCTAAGCTGTTGTGTCTGTCAGCCATACCCAGGCTATGACTTTTTTCCCTTCTGGTAGCCAATCACAGGTCTTAAAGAGAACTTTGGTTTAATTCTCGAACTTTTAGCATATAAGACTGGCGAGATATTTCTTGCATATGAATGGTCTGACTGCAGTGTAGCGGTTCTCTATCAGAGTGGCATGAACACAGTCAGAAATGTGTAACTTATCTGTTAATTACTGTACTGGGGTTTTCTGAATTATGCTTTCACCTTATCAGGGGAAACTTTAAGAGCCTACATGGAAAAATTCAACCGGTGTTGAACAATAACGCTGCACTGTAAGACGACCTTTTTGAATCCCAACACCAATGATATCTGTAATTTATGTAAAAAGCGTAGTTTTGTACGCGAACGATGACCCTGGTACATGTAGAGGTTATTGAGAGTTTAAACAAAATCCAGGGCAGGGAAAATAATCTGCAGCATTTTGTAGGCACTGTCGCAGGCTGCCGTATCCCTTTCCGACCTCTCTCCATTTGTGACTTTACCCCTCCCTCTTGTGGGAAAAGTAAACCTTAGCACCTGGCTCTCAGTTACTGCTGTTGGCAGCCCGCTGCCCTTTGTACCTCTGTCCCCTGTTAACTGTAAGCTCCTGGACTGTGAACCACAGGGTACGTAACCGACACAGGGATAGCTTACGGTTTTTCTCATGGTTAACGTTGCATTTAATCTAAGTTTATAGGTAATCTAGATAGGACAATTGTAAACACCTGTTTAACTTACAGGTTTATAAACTATATTCGGTTTATAATTGTAAATGTATCATAATTGCCGTTGCAGCTAAAATAAGCTTTAACTCTTAGTAAACTGGAAATGTTGAATCATACGGTCTGGTCTTCCCTACAATGATGTCATAAAAGATTGTCCATGAAGTCACTGCATGATCATCCATCATGCCTCATGGAAGTTTTGGACATGGATGCTTGTGGATGCCGGCCATTCATGGATGGTGCTGTGATTTCACCACAGGTCCCAGGAGGAAAAGCCCACGGGCACTGCTGGCATCTCCTCTGGGCTCCAGGCTCGAATTCGGGATTTTGTAGCCGGCGGGGAGCTGCAGGGGGAGTCCTCGGCGATGCCAGTGTCCCTGCCAGACCTGAGGGGGAAGACTGGGGGTGGGCTCGACACAAACGATCCAAGTAAGAAGAGGATGCAGAGCGAGAGGAATGTGGACACGGATGCTGGGACATGGATGGAGGGTGACGTGACTCGATCCCCCTCCACCCCACCCCTGTTAAGAACAGTGCGCACATTTCCCAGCTTTCCGCAGGCTTTGGCCCAGGCCCGGCAAGCTCGGTACCTCCGGCACCGTGGCCAGCCCATGTCGGAGAGAGAGCTCTCCGTGGGGGAGATATTTGGCAGGACCCCCTATGATTCCTCAACATACTAACCCTGAATGTATCAGCTTGTCACCTGACCTCACTTCGAGCCTGTGTGACGTCATGACGCAGTCCCTATCAACATGTGTCTGCATGTCACAGAGGGAGCTAAAATACCGCGTTCCTGACAGATATCGTATTTAGCATTTTAATTCACATTTTTATTCCAATATCTGGAAGTTATGGCGCCGCCGCCGTAATTTAAGGTTGTATCTCAGGGTGTATTACGAGACGTCCATCTTAAAATATTTAATAATTCTGACTTCAAGTTATTAATCATTTATTCCTAATTACACATTGAATAGTTAGTATACCGCAACAATTAATCTGAGTAATATGATAAAATAATATAATCACATTTTACTGTTTGTCGTAGTATTTGATCGGTATTAGACCATGAAATATAAAGCTATCGTAAGGAAAATATTACGGATTTATTTTAAGCTTAACTGAATATTACTGTAACCCTTTGTATATTCTGTCATTTTTATGTTTGTAAAACATGATTCTACGCCAATTTCGATACCCTGTGTTAAACCTTGGTGTTTTTTTTTATAAATGGAAAGGCTACAGATTCTAATTGTGTGCGTTTGGTTTGTACTTAATCACCCTCGTTATTGCTGCATATACCAGTTGACAGTAATCTTTTCATTATGCTGGATCAGAGCGAGCGCTTCCCCAGGACTCGTGGCCAACATGAAGATGTTCTGCGGCGCAGGGTTATAGCCTTATAAATAAGGCTTTGGTGGAATATCAGAACTAGGCACTGAACACGGTACACAAACCGCAGCACAGTCCCGTGATCAGCCCGGCTCCCTCGGCGCTCCTCCTTTCAGGGCGGGATATCCTCTTTCAAAACTTCCTACTTTGGACGCTTCTCCACTGGGGCGCAGAATACCCGATTAGTAAGGTTTGCGATGACTTTCCTTGGTACCCTGAGACACTGGCCGTGTCGGCGATTATGGGCCCGGGTCCCCAGACCTAACCCAGCGGGTTCGGGAGGAAAAGCGGGCGCCGAGGTGATCCAATGTCGCGGGGCGCACGCTGACTCCTCGCTTTCCGCGGGGGTTGAAGTGGATCTCGGTCGGCTGGAGGGGGCTGACGCCGGTAACGTGTAATTCGCATATTATACTCACGTTTCCACACAAAAAGTAGCGCTTTATAGTCGCTTAGTCGTCAGGTTTTCCATATTGATGGTTGACGATGGGCGCAAACTCCTAAGAGAGCCTTAGAAATTGCCATGACTGTGAAAGGTTACAAGCAAGATGCATTCTTTATATTTACGGCAAAATGAGATATTTCTGTTTTGTACTAAATAAACAGGCAGAACTGATGCATATCCTCATAACTGCAATATTCCCATACCTTTGGTATGTGTTTGGTTTATTTGGGATTTTTGTAGTTATTTTACTATGAAGGTTCCAGTGTCGTCGAACACAAAAATAAGTATATTGTATTACTTTTACTGTATTAAACTAAGTACAGTACGAATATTAGGCCTAGATACTGATAATTACGTTCAAAACAGTCACGTTCTATTTACAATAAGTTCGACTAAGGTGTTACCACATTAAATATGCAATATTTCACTCTGCATAGATAACTGATATGGGGAGGCGATATTAGAATTAGGTGATCAGTGGTCATTGTTAACACACCACAACACACAGTGCGCAACAACGAAATGTGTCCTCTGCATTTAACCCATATGTGACTTTCGTGACATAGCAGGGGGCAGCTAATTCGGCGGAGCAGTGCTTAGGGGCGGTACCTTGCTCAGGTTACCTCAGTGGTGCCTTGTTGGTCGGGGATTCGAACTAGCAATCTTTCAATTACAAGTGCACTTCCCTAACCATCAAGCCACCACTGCCCACATATTCGAATGTTTGTCGTTATAAAAAAGTTATTAAATGGAGAATATTATTTAGTAAGCAGTGGCATGTTATTCTGCAGCCCAAAGCCAAGGGGCGTGTTTCTCTTTCTTATCTATGAAGTGGTAACCAACATCCTGGGCGTGTGGTGATTCCGCAAAACAGAGATTTTGAGACGTCACACCCCTTAAATTGTACAAATGAAGAGGGGAAGTGATTGTGTTTCACATTGTTTGTATACTGTTAAAAAGGCAATAAAAAAGGAGGGGAAGTGATGCCGGCTGGGTATAACTGGAAGCTTACTCCTTTCGGAAGAGGAATTCTAAAAACATCCTGGTGGTGTTTCGAAAAGTGGGAGAAGCTAATTTATAATGGGGCTTGACTCGGCCCTTTAGTGTGATGAGTGACCGGTGTGGCAGGGGCTCAGCCCTGAAGTCAGGTGCCCTGGTGTATGGGTTCCCTGGGCCGCGGTCACATGGAGATCCTCCTACCTCTCATTAATGATTGTATGTCATACTCACCTCCCGCTGCGTGGAATTTTACTACCTGTGATCCCTCTGCCTGCACCCACGAAGGTGCTAGGGGCTGCAGCAAGGCTCCGCCCCCCCCCCCCCCACGTCACTGGGCATTGCAGACAGGTCACGCTCCCTTCCCTCCCAAACACAACAGACCGTGTTTATACACAGAGACCCTAAATTAGAAACAAGGACTTTAATTCAGCAGCTGGCTTCCCGATGGAACACTAGCTGATTGTAGCTTTTTGGCACTCCTCTACAGGATGCACCTTATTTTGACCAAAGTAAGGTCTTCAAGGCCTTTGAGCATCTTTAATGTTGTTATTGTGCATTTATTTTCACATTTGTGTCCCATTTCTCATGAATCACCCCCTTCTTTAAAAACACAAACCGCTTTCAGGGATCGTGGAGGTGCTGATGTGCCGGCAGAGGGCACGAAACTCCCTGGGCAAAGTGTTTGTGTCTCAGGTAGGAGCCCGAGGGCCGTCCTGAGGGGCTGCTGGGGTGCGGTGCACGGTCTCCGTGGAGGTGACGCCGCATCGCCGTGTTTGCAGATGCGGGAGGCAGTGGCCCATCTCCATGGCGACGCCACGGTCCGCGTGGTGGTGTTCCGCAGCCTGGTGCCCGGAGTCTTCTGCGCAGGTCAGTCAACATCCGTCAAGGTCGACGGCATCACTCGCAGGGGCAGAATCTCACTTAGGGCTGATATTGCATTAGGAAAGGCTGATCTGACAGGGTTCTGGAGGTACGGATCAGAAGGTCACCATTTCAAAACCTAGTGTTGGCAGAGTGATGTTACCATTGGGCCCTTGAGCAAGATACTTAACCCCCAGTAGCACTAGGGACTGGCTGACCCTGCTTAAAATAAAAGTAAAAATAATGGCGTTTGCTAAATAAATAAAATGTCCCTTAGAAAATGCTGGTGTGACAGAGTTCTAGAGGCACAAAAGCTTTCAGGCCAGAAAGCGTGGTAACCTCCGCTCCCCTTTACCTTTGAAGGTGCTGATCTGAAGGAACGTGCTAAGATGACTAACTCTGAAGCGGAGCACCTTGTCCATGGGTTGCGGTCACTCATGACGGAAATCGGTGAGACGTTTACCCGTGCTTCTTGCATGTGCATTGATAATTCCCTTGCACCTTGTTCACTCCTGTACCCGTGTGCTTGTGTATGTATTCGACTCTCCTACCAGTTGGATCTGACCCTCACATGTGTGATACCTGATCTTGATCTCGCAGGAAGTTCTGATTATCTGACTTTTGTTTCCGTCGGTTTGTTGTTGCAGCCGCGTTGCCGATGCCCACCGTCGCTGCGGTGGACGGCTTTGCCCTGGGTGGGGGACTGGAGCTGGCGCTGGCCTGTGATCTTCGCACAGCAGGTCAGGGGGGGGGGGGGAAGGGAGGTGCTGACGGGTAAAATTTCTCATTTTTTCTGCACACCACATGGCTGTCTTTATCCTCATTGCTGCCTCTTGATATATGTAGGGCATAAATTCCTGGTATGGGAGTGATTCACACACGAAGGAGCCAGCATTCCCACAGAAAGATGCTGCTGGTCGCATACTCATGTACAGTTAAGGTCAGCTAGTTCTGAACAAGGGGCATGATTGCAAACGGCTAAGCTAGTCAGCATTTGGGCACAGTTCTGTATGGGCCTGTAGGGTGAGCAGGGTTAGTGGTTAGCGTTAGTGGGGCCAGCTCACTGCACGACGACTCCTCATCCTCCTCCTCCTCTTCCTCCAGCTTCCACGGCACAGATGGGCCTGATTGAAGCGACACGAGGATTGCTCCCGGGTGCAGGTGAGCAAATGGGGCCACGGCGGAGAAAATCTGAGCTAAGGTCAGATCACGGGAGACGCAGGGCAGAACAAGGCCTGAGGGAGGCCTAAGGTCAATTAAATTCTATAAAAAGTCTGTTTTTTTAATTCTATACAAAATATTCTCCCATTGGGGTCTCAGAATTAACTCAGTTGAATGTGATCAAGAAATGAAAAAGATGTATTCTGACTTCAAAACGCCAGTTATGTAAGATTTATTATTTTTATTATTTGTAATTAATTTGTAATTCTTCACAATATAATAGTGCAATAAATAATAAGTAACTATCATATAATATTAAACAAGGAACACTATTTATTCCTGTGGTTGACATATTTATCCTGGACTTGGCAATAAAGGCTGGGCTGAGGTCGGGGCGGGGGGTGGGGGGGGTGAAGCTGGTCCTACTTTAGGTAGAGCTCAGTTGTGTGTCAGTACAAGTGGCGGGAGACTACAAGCAGAAGCCGTGCCAACTCAGGACCCGTTTCTTGGACGTTTCACCCCCAGGGGGCAGCCAGCGCCTCCCGCGATTGGTGGGCTTTGCTGTGGCCAAGGAGATGATCTTCACAGGGCAGAGGGTGATGGGCGAGCGGGCCTTGCAGCTCGGCCTTGTCAACAGGATGGCGGCGCAGAACGAGGCCGGAGACGCGGCCTACAGGGGGGCCCTCCAGCTAGCCCGTGAAATACTGCCTCAGGTGCCAGAATGGGCGAAAATGTCCCACATCAGAGAGAGAGGAGACCGGGGACAATCATTTTATATACTATTATAGAATGTAGAAAAATGACACAAAATGGGGGATTTTGTTTTTCTTTCAAAGTTGTACTATTTAACTAAGCATCAGCGGGGTTTGGGGGAATCTGTTATGGTGGAAAATTACTGTACCCCTTCGAGCAACTGACCCCATTCAGCAGTTGTCCCCGGTCTCTCCTATTATTAGATTTATTAATTGGGGGGGGGGGGGGGGGTGTAACATTTTAATTTATGCAAA
>JABFEB020000033.1:18362986-18376339 GCA_019775895.2 Stomatorhinus ivindoensis
GTGCCCATTGCTTCCGGGTAGGCTCCGGACCCCCCGCGACCCAGTAGGATAAGCGGGTATAGAAAATGGATGGATGGTTTGCTTGTGCAGTCTGGTGTATAAATTTATTCTTATGTGATGTTGAATTTTATTATGTGACTCATTTGTTACCCTGAAAGAACAGGAAATATCTCATTTAAAAGTTTGACCAATTATACTTCTGTTACTTTCCCCATGTCAGCTCACCTTGCCTTGTGCATCCTGGTGAACCCTTCAGGCTCACCTCAACCATGTACAGAATATGTGGTTGGTCTATCCTCAAGGCTTGTGTCCAGATATTTTCTGGCATGTTGACAATTACAGTAATTTTGCTTAGCTTCACATTTACTAACTGGAAAAAAGGTGAATCCAGATTCACTGACCACATCAGGAGAAAGCTTGCCTTACATTTTTCACTCACCAAAGGGAGAGTGCATAATTTAGTTTGACTGCCATCTTGTATTTAACATGAAACTGCAGTAGCTCCAGTACGTCACCAACTTGTCAAAATGCCGTGACACCTAGAGATGCTGAATGAAAATGCGTTAAAGGGGACAGTCCCACTGGGTGAATGGATTGTTGCCTTTTCCCAGCCTCAAGCTGGAGTAGCAGTGCTGGTCGTGCAGGCAAGCCCTTTTTATATTATCATTACTACAAATAAATTACTGTTCTTTGTAGTATTCCAGAACTTTTCCATAGGAATTGTAACAGGCCATTTCTCAACTAATTGTGGTACAAATTTTGGGATCTCTCTCTCCCTCTCCCTTCCATCCCCCCCAGAAGCATTGGGCAGTTTGCCCGAGGTACTTAAATCAGACCACAATCCAGTATTTTGCCTAATATGACTGACCTACAGTTGTGTGTTTTTAACCTTATGATTTACTGGAAATTTTTTTCTTTGCATATCTGATTTTGGCAGGTCCTCCTAACCTTCAGAAAAACACCTGCACATTTGTTAGTGTGTTGTGACCACGTTTAAATATTGACGGCACTCTAATTATGGAGGGAAATGCTGTGTATACTTTTTAAATACAATATCTTATCTTATTACTATGGTAATAGTTGTATTGGAACAGTATATTTTAAAATGTATTAAATTCAGTAAAGAATGGAAGCCGAATGTCTCTTGATCAATTTAGAGCTGTTGTACGTTTTAATGGGGGTTGGTCTCTTTAATTGGGGTCTGTCCCTGAGCTGCAACCACTCATTATCCTTGTAATGAGGCGACCTGCTAATATCCATGCTGAACAGGAATGGTTCTGTACTGTCCCTGCTCTGTCCATCTTCCTTTGCGTAATACCTGCTGCTTCTTCGTAGTACTTTCATGATATTTGACAAACGGGCAAGATGGCCGGCTGTGATCACGAATATATGTATGAGTCATGTGCAGCGATGGGGACGCGCTAATTGAAATAATTACATTTACAGTTAATATGATTAACTTGAGCAAGGTGCTTAGATCAGGTTTGTCCAGCTAA
The DNA here is from genome assembly GCA_019775895.2 of Stomatorhinus ivindoensis. Classification (NCBI taxonomy): domain Eukaryota; kingdom Metazoa; phylum Chordata; class Actinopteri; order Osteoglossiformes; family Mormyridae; genus Stomatorhinus; species Stomatorhinus ivindoensis. The sequence continues at coordinate 18,364,483 of JABFEB020000033.1, forward strand.
CAGGTCTCTGTGACGTGGCTAGTTCTTTAAAAAGAAGTTCCTGTTCAGTGGAATTCATAGCTTCGACTCTGAATTTTATTCACCTCTGATTTTGTCAGATGAATGTCACTCATCTCCAGGTAACTGTTTGAATCAATCACCTTTTTTTCAAGCCCTCGGTGCCATGGAGTATGCAGAGTACTGCTGTTTGGGGATCCAGAGTTGGGCTGAACTATGTCTCTGTGTGCTTATTATTTATAAACTTGTTGTCAGTGGATCCTCTTGTGTGGCGGAGCTGCAGTGCATTTCCCAGGACTTTCAAAATCCAGTCAGAAGGTCTCGCTCGGAGAAACACGCGAGCATCTGTAAAGGTCACAGAGTGTTGGTCCGTCCCTTCCTGTTCAGACTCAGAGTCATTATAGTGTCTCCGGAAGCTGCTTTAACAAATGATGCACTAAGGGACAAAATTACAATGTTAGATGTATTTTCACAAGTGTCTATGTCCCGTGTGTTTGCATGAAGATGGGCAGCCCTGCTTTCTTCATGGTAAATCTGTGTGCTTTGTGGGGGCGGTGGGCTTTCAGAGTCTCTGAGGCATTTTCAGGGAGGGGAGGTGGGACAGCTAAAAGAGATACAGCTGTTTAAGATTGCAGCTGTCACCCCACTTTCATTAGACTGTCTCTCTGTTCCACTGTCCATTCACTGTGCGGCATCATGCACACAGGAACACACTGTAACATTGTTCTGCTGGAGATGGGCTGGGGGCGGGGCCACCATTCATCCTGCCAGCGATTGGTTGGAAAGCATCGCAGCCTCACTACAGATTATTCAGATCTTTCATGGAAGGAAGGAGCATTTTGCAATTAGTGCTTTGTGTTTCATGGTGCTGGCTTGGCTTCAAGTCTTTTCTGGATTTGTAATTTTTAGTTTGATCCTTAGGACTTTGTAGAATATGAGCCCTTGCCGTTGATTCGTTGAGTACTCCCTTTTAGCATGGTGGATTTACCGCAGTGGTTCTGCGCTTGGTAAGTGGTGAGCTGGCATCCTGGCCTTGTCTTTATCTGACTTTGTAACAGACTGGTTTATTGTTCCCCAGGGACTGGATTTGTGTGTAGGGCAGCCATCCATGTAGCTAAGCAGAGAACAGCATGCCCTCTGCCCCCCCGTCCCCTGCATGCCCCTCAGCTAGCCCAGGTTTGCAGTGCTCACGTTGGAGTGGATGTTCTTATCTCCCATGCACTTGGACTCGAGGCACCCCGTCTGTGAGCCCTCCCGCTTCTGCTTTCCTCTGAGCTGGTATGGATGCTTGAGGGAGTCATGTGACGCTGTTTGTGCCCCCCCGCCCTCCTCGGCCGAATGCTCTCTGTCCATAACCAGGTTTGTCTGCATTTTACTTGCCTACTGAGACCCGACAAAAGTAGATGTGTACCAGAACATTTTGGCAAGAGAAGGACAATTTATTTTAGTATTTATTTTAAGACTTAATTGTGCATTAATATTGAATCAAGTAACACTGATTACTGGTATTGGTGTCTGAATGTAAATTAAGGTATTGCTCAGATACTGGCACTTCATAAACCTGATTGAGAGGAGTTGTCCAGTCCAGCTCTCGAGAGGCTGATATGATGCTTTTATGCACTAAATTCTTGCCAAAACTGCTTCGGGATTAATTGGCAGTGAAATACTAATGACCTTTTTTGCGCATTCGGTCGCTGTTATGATTGACGGGGAATAAGGCAGCGATGCATGCTAACAGAAAGCACGGCATTTAAACCTTGCCTGCCAGCACCACTTGTTCCTGCACATTGTCAAGGTGCTGTGTGCGTCCCCCCTTGTGGGGTCTGTCTGCTTCCTGCCTGCTGTTGGCTCTTTGTCCCTCAGCTCTGTGTCATCACACCTGTCACTACACATTTACTACAGAATTAAGCTGCTGGAATATAAGAAAATGTTAATACTGCAACATTTTGTATAATACTACAAAATCTCATTTTCTGTATTTAGCAAAAGAGGTATTGTGAGCAGTGTCTGTAGGTGTGAGCGTAAAGGTATACCTTTTTAACAGTAAACTGAAATTTTGGGATTCTCGATCAAATATTTCTGCAGGTAAAAGTGTGTGAAATTAAAACAGTACATTTCTACAAGACTGGAAGATTTATTATGTATTAAATTCATATTCATGCAGGACATAGTCTTTCTACAGAAGCATTTACACTTGGTGACTCACATTAATTTGGCTTTTAATTTGTACTGCCAGGCATATCTGAACCTTAGCATAGTGGCCAGGAATAGCTTTGCAGCCTGTTGTCTGTTTAATATGTTTATATGTAGCTCCCTTTAGAAATAAAAGAAAAAAATGAGTTGACAAATTGACTTGCATTGTCAAGTCACAGCAGTTACTCATGACTTTATGCAGCCTTAATTTTGCATGAATTATCATACACAGAATGACTCAGTCTTGACAGTGAAGGACACGCCATATTCGCAGAAGCTGATCTAGACTCTCTTGCCCTTGTGATATGCCTCATTCTCACTGAGGAGTGATGTGATGAAAGCCGTTCACACCCGCAGAGGGATGCCTCTTCCTGCTTGTACCAACCATACGCTAAGACTGATACTGGGCATGGGAGTGTAATCCAGGCCAAGGATGGAGGGATGAAATGGATACTCCCCTGTGGCCCCTGAAGTGTGGCGCTCCAAAGCACTTGTGTGGCTGCTGCAGGTGGCTGGAGGGTACAGCGTACCTCCCCTCTGGGCTCCTTTACCTGTATGGATCATATTCAACCAGTTCACTGAATTTGCAGAGGTTTAAACATGCTCTGGCGCTGCTGTGTGGGTCTGGCTCCAGCCCCGGTGCCGGGGGGAAGAGCGGTGCCTGCCGCAGGCCGTAGCAAGAGAGCGAGCTGGGCTCCAGCAGCGGGAGCGTGTCACTCCGAGGACGGAGTGAGTAATGAGCGGGCTGTCGGCGGAGCCTGTGCTCTAATTACCCAGCAGGCTGAGCGGCTAAAAAAAGCCGAGGGCCGCTCCGAGGTTAGCTAGCGCCGTGCTGTGAAGGACCCGCGATTTCAGAGTCGTGTTGCTTTGAGAACCAAACCTATGCTGGATTCAGGCTGCAGTTTCTGAGTAAGTCAGGGACCTGTTCTGAGTTAAAGTCATTAATGTATCAGCAAGATGGGCTCCATATCACATTTCCCAAAAAGATAAATATGTAAATAACACGTATTAAAAATAACCTGAAGGTTCATTGTTAGTGCTGCTGTGACCAGATTTTCCTCCATTTACATATTGGTGAATCACTTTTCTCGATGTTGGTGAATCACTTATCACTAATATATTATTGGTGAAGAAGAAGCCTACATCAAATTGCTATTTGTCCATCAGGTTGTTGTCAACATGAGACAGCTCTCAAGTGCTGTTTTCCTGTCAGTTTCGCGAATCTGGTGTCTGATATTGTCTGCAAGGGCTGTTTTCACCTTTGTATAATTTATATGCAATAAATAATTACGTAGTGTGCATAGAGTAAGTGTGACACACTGGGAGTCTTGACACGTGATCAGCACATGCACGGAGACTTTGTGTTAAACTCTGAAATGGTCCAACTAGGCTTTGCTGCCGTGCAACACAGCTATCTGATTAAACAGTCATACAGTATGCCTTTGTGAGGTAATTAATGATCGGTAGGACAGAGCGGAACTGGATAGGATCAGGTTTTGGTTTCTCTATCAGAGAGGAGGTGATCATCAGAAAAACTGAACTACATAACATCAGCTGGGTTGTTTCCAGAAGTACAGCATGAACATGAGAGCAGCCCCCGTGCTTCTCCCCGCCCCCCTGCATCTAAAAGCCCACATACAGAATGCTCACTGTCTTCATGCTTGGAACTCGGGAGGTTCATTAGTCTGAAGGCGCTCATTAACCCCATAGAGTCCTGCTATTTTGTCCAAATACTGTCCCCTGACAGCCATTGACCAGCTTTGTGTTTAGCTCTTTTCCACTCTCTTTTTGCATTGAACTTTGGCCAGACTTTTTTTGTAGCAGATAATAATGTACAGATAACAGCACGGTTTTTTGGTGCGTATTTGTGTTGTTTGCAAAGCAGTCTTGGATTCAGCGGGCTTAGAAAAGTCATTGTCCTTTCTTTTAATTCTGCTCTGATAAGAGTACCCTTATCTCATTTTATCCCACTCGGATAAAGTGGCTGTCCTGTGGAAACCCTCACTTGGCTCTGTGTTCAGACTAACTGATGTATTGAAATGTGTTATTGGCATACAGGCCGGAAGTTCACCTGTGTTTTTTGTTTATATCAGTATTCTCTACAGCAAGTGCTCATGTCAGGTTCCGGTTTATCTGTTCATTATCAAGGTTCATTGGCTCATCTTTTGGGATTTTTAAAATGACCTTAAAGTTAGTAGCATTGGTCCCTGTGTCTGTATTCACCTCTTTCCTTACTTTAGACAGTGTCTTGGCCCCTGATGTTATTACTTTATCCATAGATGGTCAGGTGCTCAGCTCTCCACTGCCAAAACAAGCTTTTCACTTCACCCGAGTTACCGCACACTCTTGCTTGACTGTCGCCCTGTAGAGCTCTGCTGCCTCTCTGACTCATTATTGTGTTGGACGTGCCTCTGTTCCCAGGCACATGTCTGGGGAAGATCTGTAAATGAGTTGGTAAAGACCCAAAATTCAGCTGAGGTTTCGTATGAGAACCTGGCCCGTTTACTTAGCATGGGGGCCTGGGGCCACACAAGACACATCCTTCCATTCAGCATGAACAGTCTGGAAAAATGTGAAGTTTTGAACTGGGGCGGGGGGGCATGCCGCTCAGATGAATGCTCTTCATCTGAATCTTTTGTGTGGACATTTTAAGCACCCCTGGGCAGCCACGTCGGAAGCAGTGGTGGGTTGTCCGGAACGGGACAAGAGAGAGCCCAGTGTGCGCTGTGAGCACCCGGCCTGTCCCGCCGTCTTCAGCTTCCTACCCCAGCTTGGATCGGAAGGCCCTCCAGTCAGCTTGAGTGGGGTAAAAAAAAAAAAAAAGGCTGGTTGCCAGGCAACACTGACAGAGGCTTGCAGCACGGCCTGGGTTGCTGAATTCCTGGTGATGGCTGATTGCTTCGCACGCCTGCCCCGGCTCTTGCTCTTCCCCTCCTTCTGTCGAGCGATGTTATAAACACGACACCGTCCTGACCGGCTCCAGCCTTCACTACTATAGCAACAGGGAGCGTTTACATTTCTTGGCTTTTGCATGTTTGCAAAGTTGTTTCCACATACTAGCTTGTGTGTGTGTGTGTGTGTGTGTGTGTGTGTGTGAGAGCAGTATGTTTAGGCTGCTGCTTTAAGTCTTTGAAAGTACTGGCTGCAGTAAATGCATCACTTGCTGTTAATTTAGTCCTTGTGCTTTCTGCGCAGACTCCATTGGTTCAGTGAACATAATTACCCATCATTTCTCAGTGGCTGACAGGTTCTCTCACACGCTGTGTCTGATAAGGGCCAAAATAGACCCCAGTGTGGTCCCCCTAAGGATTCTGGGTAAGCAATGCTTGTGTGTGAGACTTATTTTTCCATTGTCGAGGCACACTGATGGTCGGAGTAGTAGGCAGTTATAGGGATTGTGGTCATGGTTGTCAGTGATGTCCTGGGATCCAGATGTGGCCAGCAATTTTCCAACATCTCTGTGCACTTTATGCAGTAATACCATTGTCCGTTCCGTCCTAACAGACCAGGCCTGGATCCTGGAGAATTTCTGGAAAGCTGACTCGTCTCTGATGAGCTGTATAATTTCTGCCTTCTGTCGCCCTTTTTCTAATGGCGTCCTTTAAAATAAAAAATGAAATGGCAGCAGATGGTTCCCCTACATGTAGGTAGTGTGATTTCCAATCTCTCCAAGTGAGAACTCTGCTGAAATTTTCTGACAGGAGTGGGGGGGGGGCTGAACAATGTCCCTGCATATTCTCTGGTGGAAGCAGCTTGTTAATTTTGTCCTTTCATGAACATTCATATCGTCATCATTTCTAGCCTTTCAAGTGGCTTAACTGTCATCTGACTACCTCAGATGAACCAGATGCACTGATGGCCTTCTGCTCTTCCGGAACACTCCTCGTCAAGTGCACAGCCTTCTTTACACCCTCCCGGTCCCACGGGGAGGTAGGAGTGCTTGAACCAGCCGGTGGAAACGTGGAAAAACCTGACGGGCCAGCCAGAGCACCTGGATGACTTAACCCTCAATGGAAACCCTCGAATCACGTCCTTTCGGTGCGGCGGCGAGTGACGGCATGTGGGGGCTTTGGAGTGCTTGGTGAGGTATGGAGCTGGTGCAGTGCACCTTCCCTGGGTCTGTTCCCTGGGGACTCCTGTGGATGCACGCCAGTTGCTGCCATGTCCCACACCGGGCATTCTGCTGTGGTTGTACCTCCCGTCCCACGCCCCGTCAAATGCTCCAGGGCCCATCAGTGAACCTCCTGCCAGGGCCTCTCGTCAGGGTGTTCAGTGTTTTTCTCCCTTGAGATATTCAGCAGGTTTGGTGTTTTTCTACTCCTTCCTGAGTGATGTACTGGGGGTTAAGTGTTTGTCTCCTTCCTTCTCTTTGCAGTGTTTATTTCCTTTCTCAGTTGTGAAAAAGGGGGCTGGGCGCAAGTCAGGGAGGGTGTGAGTGATGATGGAAGTGGCGGCTGCCAAGCTGAGCAGACCATTTGATCCAAAGTGAAGTTCATTTTTGAGAGAGCCGGGTCAGCCTGTCACTCAGGGGCCCAATAGTAACATCTCTCTACCAACCCTGGGATTGGAACCAGCGACCTTCCAATCACATGCACAGTGTCCCAACCCCCAGAGCAGAGGGAGCGGTTTGGCTGCTTCTATTCAGCCGCCGCCTTGGAGCCTCTCTTTATATCTTAAGTCTAAATTATTGACAATGTCACAGCTTGGAACAGGAGATAACGTCACCCGGTTAGATGTTCTGATACTCATGGGGGGGAGCCCCGCTGGCCTGCCCGGCCCTGGCCCCCTTCAGCAGGTGCTTGCCCGGGTCCTCCTGGCTTTCCCAGCCTGTCATGGTGTCTCGCCCCGGCTGTAACCATTCAGCTGTCGCCTCGGGACAGAGCTGGGGCAAGTGAGATCAGATCATGTCACACCACACTCTGGTGATTCCGCTGTGAACAAGTCCAGACACGAGAGCACTCCCTGCGTGGAGGAGGCTGTCTGTACTCACCTCTGGCTTGCCGCTGAGGGAAGAACCTTGGCTAGATTTCCGGCAATCGGGCTTAAGTATTGCTTATTGCGTGAGCCCATCTACATGTACTTTTAATCTGAGACAATTCCTCGTAATACGGCACAGCATTTGACTCAAGATAACCCCCAGCAATCACGAACAACACTGACAAGTGGTGTAATTAGCTAGTAATGGGACGTAACTGTTGACTGGCTTGTTATTGACCTTGCATGAGGAAGTTAAAACCTTTCAATTTTAGAAACTCCGCAAATTGCAAACTCCAAAAATCTTTAAGTGGAATACTGCCGGGGGGGGGTTCTAGCTGAGGTACCCAGTGTATGATCTGCTGCTGTAATCGCTTGACAGAAAACTTTAATCATCCTAGGCACCTCCAACATGACCGTGGATTTAGTTTGTGCCTTAAAATTTTAACTAGTTAAATGTGGAGAAAAGGAGGTTCGGTGAGAACTTGATGGCCAGTGGAGGATGAGGGCTGGAGGTAAAGTGTCATCATGCTGGGGTGAGGGGGAGCCCGTCATCATGCTGGGGTGGGGGGGAGCCTGTCATCACGCTGTCAATAAAAGCAGCGTGAGGTTTCCGACCCACAGGACACTGGCATTGCATCACCTCTGAACTTTTTCTTTGTGTCAGATTGTATGGATTACTCTGTATTTTGTAATGTGATGCTGCCTCTCTGCTTGGAAGTGAGTGTGCTGCTCTCCTGGGAGTGGCGTCTGTGACTGAACTGCCTGACCTGCTCATGGGCGCCGCCGTTCACACTGGGATGCTTATAGTCCCATCTTTTTTGTTTATCCAGTATCTACAGGCCGGTAGCTCACCTCAAGGGCTGTGTGAGTGTGAATGGGGCGTGTTTTGAGTCCATGTGTAACGCTCGTAGATGGACCAAATTCTTTAGTTTACTGGGGTTTGCCTGTTTTCATATTTAGGCTCTGAATCAGCACGACCTTAGGTGGTTAATCAGCCATACTGGAAACGGCTGGCTGTGCGCTCAGAAGGCGTTACCAGGTGCCGCTCGGTTTCAGAGCTCCACCTAGCTGCAGCACAAGGCATGGCAGCGGACTGAATTTTTGTTTTCTAGAATTTTTTTTCTTTTTTTCTTTTAATAATGAGTTATGGAATCCTTCTCCCCAGTATAGGACATCACAAAAAGCATGATGAAAAGCTGAACTTGCTCTCCACTGTGTTTATTTTGCGGTTAATGCGGCCTTCTGGGTTTGCGTCATGCACCTCGTGGGCATCGGTTTCAGATCCATGTAAGCCTCATGCCCGTGTGCCATGTAGTGATGGGCTTTCACCTGCTTTTCGCTGCAGGATCACCTATAATCCTCGTCCAGAGAGCGCAGTGAGGAGGTGGCCAGGCCTGCGGGGGGGGCCTCGTCATGCTGGAATGACAGGGCGCTGGTAAGTCACTGCAATCACAACCTGCTGTCTGCTATACAAACCACTAATCGCAGTTACTATGGCAGCTTTTTGGTTTCCCCCAAACACCACTCCCCAAGGCCCCCCCCCCCTCCTGTGCTGGCTCAGGGTAGGTAGGCAGTTTTTGGGAACTGCTGTGTGCTCCTGTTCTGTCAGTGAGGATGGTCAAATCTGACCTTCAGTTACATTTTCTTTTAATACTGTAGTTGCTAAAATTTAGTTTTGAAATTCTTTTTTTTTCCCAATGACATTATGCACAGTTTCAAATCTTCAGAAATATTTTTTTTATTTTCATTTTCGGGTTTAGCTATTTGCCAGTTTTCAAGGTGAAATGTTAGAATGCATTTCGGTTGCGGGAGCGTCGGCGGTCCCAGCCCGTGACTCGAGGCGGCGCCGTCGACGTGGGCGGGTCCCCCTGGGCGTGCTCTTCTCAGGCACGGTGTTGGGGTCACGCCTGTTGCCAGTGGGTTTTAGCTATAAATGATTGTCACTCGCATGCTCCTCGAAGTGAGGCCTGTTCATCTTGTGTGCCCACAGCTTTGCAAAGGCCCTGCTGGCACGTGGTGTTTGACGACAATGAGGACATTTTTGGAGTAACGACTGATGGAATGGGAATGATGAACGTCCCGGATGGGCCCTCGAAAGTCTCCACCTATACCGCTCCTGTCTCTGAGGTGAGGGGGTAGCTCCGCTTTGTCAGGGTTACCATTCATCCTCGGCACTCGTTGAGCTGCCGAGCCCTTATTCAAATCAGTTTCATGTCTGGAAGACATCTGTGACCCTTTGAGTTTGATGCACTTCCGGGTCAGATACCTTAATGCTGACGCCTGCTCTTCCTTTCTCCCTCACCCTGGAGCTGGAATGGTCTCCTGGTCTTTCATGGCTAGACTGTCTTCCTTTATTCCCAGAAGAGCAGCAGCTCGGAGTCTCTCAGTGACAGGGGCTCCTCTGAACTTAAGAAGAGCTTTGACGCTGTGGTGTTTGATGTCCTCAAGGTCACCCCAGATGAGTATGCGGTAAGCTTACCTCTCGGTTGTGCCTCGCCTTTTTGTACAAAATCTTTCATTGCTTTTATTTTATTTTTTTAAAGTCTGCTTCACCTCAGCAGTAACCTGTAGGACGTGATTCTGGTGTCTTATTTTAGCAGGTATCTATACGTTGTCTGCATTTTTAATATTTGTGCATAAAACAAACAAGTTAAAAGTAATGGTCTTTCATTCAGCCTGGTGGGCAAAGGCTCTTCGGCCCAGTCTCTCTGGTCCTGGCTCAGGAGGTGTGTTATTTACAGACAGAGACTAACCCTCGCTGAGTGGCTGCTGCCTGGCCTCCTGCTCCTGCGCACATGTGCCCATCCCAAGAGGACACACTAATGTCATCCTCCTTTGGAGGGCATGAGTCCGTGCTCTTGCCTTGTCAGATTTTCTAGCTGGGAGCACTGTCACCCAGTCCCGTGCTCAATAGCCTTAGACTGTAAATGCAGTACACGTGTTGGTGCCCAGGGGGTGCTATTTCCTTTATCAGCAGCTCCCCCTACCCCTCCTGACTCTCATCTCTTATATTCCATGTTTTTAATTGTGTTTTTATTTATTATTTATTATTGCCTGCAAGGACAAACGAATTTTGCTCATAAATTCATTGTGAGGATCAGATGCGTCTGTGTGTTTTTTATGCAGTTCTAATTCTCTCTCTCTCTCTCTCTCTCTCTCTCTCTCTCTCGCTCTCTCTCAGGGCCAGATCACACTCATGGATGCACCCGTGTTCAAAGCTATCCAGCCTGAGGTGAGTAGTTGCCCCCTTCCTTATACTGGCACGATAGAATTGCATCTCCCCGTTTGCTGAAGCTGCTCCGTTGGAAGCTGTAGCTGAGTGTATCCAGCAGGGGGCAGTGTGTTATAAGCTTTGGTCTGGTACGCACCATTTGTCCTTGCAGCAAAGCACTCAATGGGCTGATTGATTCCTTCAGTCTTCATGAGCACACCATAATACTAAAATAATAAATATCTCAATAAATTATAATGCAGTAGCTGGTAGCATTGCCTAAGCTTAGTGAATTAGTTCCTCTTCTATGACTGACACATTCTTTGCCAGTCTAGTTAAGACCTTATACTTGCTTATTTAATCCACAGAGGTTGAACTGGTCACTAATTTAAGGTTTTGATGATTGCCCTACTTTTCTCCCGACCATTTCCATAGAAAGGTACATATGCGTAATGTGTACTAGTGTTTTGTTAGGTCTGGGAGTCATTGGATACCTTGTACATTAATTGTACATTATTTCCCCTCTCAGTCAATAATTCGCTGCAGCTTAATTGAGCTTTTTGAAATTCTATAATAAATCATGGTAGTAGCTGGTAGGTTGTTTTGTTAACCTGGCTTGCAGCACTTGAAGACAGATACTGAAGGGAAAAAGTGATGACTTGATGCGGTCATCTTGCTGCTGAGCCGCGCGATCTTGTGTGACATTCTTGGAATGCTGGGCGCCTGTTTGGGTGCTGCTGCCGATTGCATCTATTATGGCTTGCTGCTGACCCAAAGCAAGGGCGTGTGGCCTGTGCAGCAGTTCCTGTAGCTCAACAAGTAGAGCATTGTGCTAACGATGCAAAGTTCATGGGTTTGAATCCAAGGGACCAAACATAAATTGTAACCCCCCTACTATATTGGTTTGGATAGAAGAGTCAGATGAGCGAATGAATGAAGGAAACATTTACATTTGTTCAGCAGATGCTTTCATCCAAAGTGACGTACCGGTGTGGGTCAGGGATTTGGGTCAGCCAGCACCCCTGTGACTGCCAGCGATGACTGTGTCAGCCTCAGCAGGATGGTTCCTCTTTGGCCCCTGGAACCCTCCTTGCTTTCGACCCCCAATGTTTGGAAGACCCCTATTGGCCAGAAGAAGTCACTGCACTGCAGTTTCCTGCTCTTATTATCACTGAATTAAGTCCGGCACTGTGCTGTCGGACTGTCAAAGTCCATTGGAGTTTTCTGTCTGCTTTTAACCTGCACGTGGCCGTGTGCTTGAACGGGGCTGCTGTTCTCTGACGTCCCCAAGCCTGGCTTAGCACAGCCTCTGCCATGCCTCAGGGAAGTGTGGACCGGGCCAGGCCGGCAGCACATGATGTTTCGGTTAGAGAGCATCGGGCAGCTGGGGCCCGAGTTTCCGATCCTGTCCCCCCCCCTTCAGATTCATAATGGAAAAAACATCTGCTCATGGGGTTGGGGGGGGGGATCCCTTTATTC
>JABFEB020000033.1:18414788-18424959 GCA_019775895.2 Stomatorhinus ivindoensis
TTTTTTATATATATATATAGATATATATATATATATATATACATACACACACACACACACACAAGGAATCGTGAAAAAGTTGTCCTCCTGGGTTGTTTAACTGAGACACTGAGTGCGTGAATTCTCTATAAAAAGAAGGTGTGGAAATTGCAAAGAGCTTCTGAGCTGGTAAATGCTGTTTCGTTCCCGTTATACGACACGGAACAGAAGTGTCCGTTACCTCCATCGTCCAGGCCATGTGACCCAACAACTGCTATGACCTTTGACCTAAGCTTCTTAGAGTGACATGATGAATGATTTGTCAACGTTTTTATCCCAATGTGGTTTTTTTTCCCCGGTTTTTAAGGCAGGGTGTACAAGATTGGCGAATGTGGTTCCTTTGTGTGTACACAAGCTAGCATTTGAACACTTTAGGTACCAAGTTAACTATTTTCTTTCCTACTGAAATAAACCTACTTGAATTATTAAATGCCTCTGACATTATTTCTTTGAACTTATTGTATGAAGCTTTTTACTTTATATCAGGTATGAAAATAACCAACCAGACTCTAAAGCACAAGAGAGCCCTCTCCTGTAGGGGTGGCATTCAGGTGTATTTTATCCATGAAGGATGATGTAATGGGTGCACATTCAGTGCTGCCAAGAATGTGTGCCACACAAACCTATTAAAAACTGGCTTGAACCTCAAATCTACCCAGTATCTACATACAAAATGTGACATTGAGCTATATGAAGACGCATTTGGACACAGGTATGAATGTGGCAATATGCATCATCTTTGCAGCTGTTTTATTAAAAATGCTACCGATTGGTTGTCCCTGGTGCTTTACAGCCGGGTACCCAAATTTATCAACTGAGTAGTAACGTGATACAAACTATCATAAGGGATATGTCTCATAACTGTATTACCTGAATTTCACACAAGCTAATAGTAATCTGTGCTGCGTGGCCAATTCCTGCCATTCACTCCCTCGTAATGTGCTGTGTTTCTGTATGGATAGAGGAGAGTCTACAAACAGATTATATGCAGTATGACAGATGGTTTTTGCAGATGGATGTCATGTTTTCACAAGCAAAACGTGCTTCTGTGTTGTCTGCTATGGAGGTCGAACAGTTTCCAAATGAGGAATGGCATTGTTCTGGAAAATAATTTCTGTAATCCTTCACCAGAGGTTATGTCAGCATTCAGCCTGGCAAGTTACACCTCTTACTGGCTCTGAATAGACCTCAAGCTGCTGAAATCATCTTGGATTTTTGTACTGGCCAACAAATGACATTGTGCATTAGATTCAGTATTTTTTAGTTATTTCTGTACAAATGCATACTGAGCAGCACATGTGCGGAGCCTTACAGTACAGTGATGAACCAGCACACCCTGGTGTGCACACAGATATTATGCAGCAGCTGGATAAGCAGTGCTGTATTGACCTCTACAGCTGCAATGGCTACTTCATTGTTTATCAGCCCTTTTATCAATCACACATCACAATTGGCGGGAACCCTAGAGCTTGAATTAAATGAGCAGGTTCAAAGCGCACAGACTAATGGTTACTACCTATTTAAATGCACTATGTAGTGTCGCTGTGTAAACAGTGCAAGATGCATCATACAGATGTCCTGGCACACATCATCAGCGATGTTACCTGGGGACATAGGGTGTTTCAGGTCTTTCAATATTATACACCCTCGCCCAGGTGACCCGGCCAGAGTTAATCAGGCCCCAACCTGTGTCCCAGGAGCATTTATCCACGGTTCTGCCCTCTTTATTCAAAGCCACCTAGTGGCTTTCTCTGCAGCTTCAGTTTCGAACCTGAATGCCTTCCTGAACACTCTGCAGCCCACCTCTAGAGGTTCACAACAAGTTCACCAACCCTGCCTCCTGCACTCCTCCACCAGCTCCCGGTACTTACTCCACTTCCTCTCATTGGCCTCCTAGATGTGTTCTTCCCAGGGAACTGTGAGTTCAAGCATGATCAGTTGCTTGGTGGAATCTGACAGAATGGCCATGTCTGGGCGGAGCAGTGTGGTTGTTATTTTGGTTGGGAACTTCAGCTGCTTGCCAAGCTGCACTTCTAGCTTCCAATCAGTAGCAGAAGCGAGAAGACCAGTGTGTGATCTTGGTGATGCTCAGAGCTTTTCTCCAGCTCTGTGGAACGTGATGGTCTTATTACTGTGGTGACCCTTGGAGGATTTGATGGCTGCGGATATATTTTCTGCAACTGCCTTTAGCACCTGATCGTGGCACCTACGATAACATCCATCCCCAAGGGCTTTTGGCTATCTGCTAAGCAGGTGTTCCAGGGATCCTCTTCCTAAACAGTGGTGCCGGGTAGGTGTAAGACACCATAGACAGCTTGGACTAGGAGCCTGATACGATGGAAGTCTGCTTTCCAAATATCAGACCAGGTGATCCTCCTTGGCAGAACATTCTTCCATCTAGTCCCAGCTCCTCGCTGTCCCATTCCCACCATCCTGCTAGCTCGTACATCCTCCACACCTACCCGCACTTCATCCTGGACAAGCTGCTGACACTCTTTGTCTAGCACCTTGTCACCTCTAGTTACTGGAAAGTAACCAATGTCCGCTCGACCTGATGCTATTGTGCCCACCAGTGCCTTCCGCCTCAGTCAGGACTCAGCCACCTCCAGGGATTTGGCTGCACTCCACTTCCTGCCACTGCGCATCTGGATGCTAGCTGATGCCACTTTGGGATCTCGATAGTATTTTGGTTGCACATTATGAGACATCACAAAATGCATTAAGTACATTAATTAGGCAAGAAAATTAAAATATCTGAAATGCAGCCCATCAAAACTGGTCTTCAAGTTATGTTGTTTTATAAGCATATAATTTTATCGTATAATCAATCTCCACCTAGGACTTAGAAAATGACCTAGAAAATGAACACTAAAAATAACAATCATACGCACACATACTTAGTGTTCGTTTTCTTAAGTCCTAGGTGGAGACACACACACATACTGCATACACTATAATCCTGGTACATTTGCACTGCAGGGGCTCCGTCTTCACAACAGACCTCGAAGTCTTCGGGTGAAACTACCTACAGTCACATGAAAGATGACAGCGAAGTGGCCAGAGGTGTGAGAGCCGGAGTCTGTTCCCTTTAAATGACGCCGAGGGGCGGCGTGGCCTCTCCCCGCACCGTGAGGAAGCGTGGATCCGGGAGGAGACTGTGAGGATGATGGAGGGCAAGACCGGGAGAGCGGCGCCGAGCCGTGCGGTCTAGCGAGGCGCTGATTCACCTTCACGGGACTTTATAGACATTAAAGAGTTCGTCTGCGGGCCGGACAGGGGAGCCTCTGCGACAGGCGGGCGGTGAGGTGAGAGCCGGGGGAGCCGGCGCGCGGTAGCGCGAGCCCGTGCGCATGCAAGCGGCAGGTTCGGCAGTGATGCTAAAAGGGCGATCTCGAGACCGAGTACCGTATGCGGATTTTAAAAGACATTAATACTTAAAAAACGAATGGTGTTCTTTTTTACACAATATCTGGCTCTGAGAGTTGGACCAAGATGAAAACTGGACCAGACTTTGATGGTTATGCCCAGCGGAGAACCCCACCGGCCCGTCGCACCCCCGCCAGGTGCAGCCCGTATCGCCAGGAGACAGTCCAGCTGCCTCGGTGCAGTTGGCGGTTTGTTCAGCCTCGACCGGCTAGCGCTAACCACGTCAGCGGCGGGGGAGGGGGAGCCTGCTAAGCTGCCACGTTAGCACAAATCCACAGAACAGGTGCCGGCAGCCACTGTGGCCCACATAGGTCGTCGCCTTAGCCTTGACAACATGATCAGTGGCCCTCGCTTCCGGGAAGGAAAATCCGAGGCTGCAGGCCTTCGCCGTGTTAGCGGGCTAGCTTGACGTTAGCCTTGTTAGCTGGTTAGCTTAACGGGCGACGCGCTTGTCGGTCTAGTTTTTGTCTCTGGCTGTGCGGTTTTTTCTCGGTATACAGAGTTACGGAAACTGCTGGACTGTAGTGTTTTGCCTACAAGCACGATAATATAAGGTCCATACAGGCGGAGAACGCGTGCGGAACATGTTCATCCTGAACCACTCCGAACCGAATCGAACACTAAACTTAAAATTCGCGCTAATATGTAATGTTCCTTATAAACACCCCATCTCTCATCTCCCAGAGCCAGTTAAAAGGGACGAGGCCACACAGCGACGTGCAGTTGGCTCTGAATGAGGCTTTAATTAACCTTATGATGTGTTTTTATCTGGCCACCTTGAGTTGTCAGAGTTTAGAGACACAGATGACAGGTTTAGGATGGAGATGAGGAGCCCGGCACTGGAGCTGGTGTACCCACACTGGCGAGGGCGGCCTGTGTCAGGAAGACTGGGAATCAAGGTTCAGGGAAAGCTGGGAATGAGCCTGCAAGAATCAAAGGCCAGGGAAAAGTAGGAATGAGCCTGCAGGAATCAAAGTCCAGGGAAAAGAGGGTCTGGATAAACCCTACTGCTGAGCAGGTTGTCCTGTGGGATTGAGTTGTTGATCAGAGGGGTTTGCCCTTTTAAACACGAAAGAATATGAGCATAGTAATTGACTAGTATAAGGGGCATGTAGCATAAAGCAGGTATGTGTAATTTGCAGGAAACCCAAGCATGACGTTACATGCATCTTTCTTTTGTTCATTATAGCAGGATGTGCTGTGAATGTCTTTTTCCATGACTGTGATGCACTGTGCCAGTTTATAAAGGTTTCAGCTCTAGTGCTTCTCTGTGCGCATCTGGGTCAGAGACTGTGACGAAGGCTTTCTGTACCTTGGTCATATAGCCAGCGAGTGTCTTATCGAAGAACCATTTACATGGCCTGCATGTGTAACGTTAATCTTTCAGTCGCTGTAGAAGTGACATAGCCATTAGCATAAAACTTCAGTCTGTTTTTGGAGTAGGATTTGTCTGGTGGGATCCAAAGCTGTTGGTCCACAATGAAAGTTTTCAGCCTTTTGGCCTTAATAGTCATTGTAGCACATCTGTCATATGGAACAGAAACCCAGTGTTTTTGCTTGATCTGTTTTATATAGGTTTTTTGAGGAGCCTGAGATTACATAGCTCTCCAACATCATTTTAACAAGCCTCTTATTCCTGGCTTCTTGCTGGGCACAGTAGTTATAAAATGGTATGAAAGTTCACAGGGGAAACAGCCTTTTCACCGCATTCTTTTAGTAGTATAGTCAGTGTGGAGTAGCTGAACTGTAGTAACCTGTGTCTTGAGGCTTTTATCTGGCTTGTCAATTGTTTATTGAGGCCTATTCAAGTGTTTTTCTTTTACTGAAGCATTAGGACTCTCACTTTCTCTCTCTTCTTTTGCACAGAGATGCATGCATTCACACATGCTCGGGGTTTGCATGGTAGTCTCTGACCGCACAATGCTGGTGCAAACCATCTTCAGCATTGCATGCCATCAGACCTATCTCTCTGCCTTGTGTATCCTTGCTTCTCTCCATCAATTGCTGCACTCCTCGCCTTAACTCATATGGCTCTCGTCTCCAAGAGGACATCAGAATGTATTCAACCTGTGCTTATGTTTATGGGTTTTTCAGCTGTGACGTGATAACTATAGCAATCATTTTCTTGTGAATGAGCTCGAAATAGGAAGTAAGTTTCAGACCTTGATAAGCAAGTTAGTCTGCTGGCCATGTAAATTGTTAATTTTGCAAACAGTAAAAAAAAAAAAAAAAGCCCATTTGCAAGATAAGAAGAAAACCACAATGTCTGCCGACCGCTCTTTTCCACATGCTCAGTCACCTTGATGGGGGGGGGGGGTCCACAAGGGGGGCAATGTGTAGCTCAGTGGGCTAAGCCTCTGTGCCTCTGATTGAAAGGGTGCTGGTTCAAGCCTTGGCCTCAGCAGGATTGTCACATGTCCATGTGAGGTTGAGCAAGACACTTAATCCTCAGCTCCAGGGGTGCTGAACGTTGCCTCACCCTACACTATATCCTCCAAGCTTGCTTTCACCTGTATTCTGGAACAAATGTCCACACTCAGATGCTTTAACCATCAATCTGGAACCTTTTCTGGACGTGTTCCCTCCCCCAAACTGGGGGTGAGTGAGTGAGTGACGTATCTACACCATCTCTGATGTTTCACCAGTCCTCATCTTCTGGCTGAACACCAGTTCATGTTCAAGTCCATCATCACGTACACAGTAAACACCGTGTAATGGAAATCTCACTCTCCATATCCTTTGTTCTGCTGGTAAACACAAATTAAACATGAAACTGCATAAAAATAAAGGTTCTAAAAGCAGAGTACAATTAAACAGCAAGGCAATAATACAGTAAGTATTAGTACAAGAGGCAGTAAATGTGCATAGGACTGAATAAGTAAGAGGCAAGATGACCGGCAAATGAGCAGGCAGACCCAGTGATGGCTTTGCTGTCCACTTCCTATGACACGAACTGCAATATTTGCCCCTATATATTCCATGCATCTTCTGTGCTTCCCAGGGGCTATGGGCACAAGGGAGGGAATAACCCAGGTTGGGTCATCAGCCCATTTCACATTCACACCATCTCACAACTCCACCTCTCCTTAACATCTATTTAGACAGTGGAGAAAACCAGAGAATCTAGAAGAAATGGCCCCGGGAGAACATCCAAACTCAACAGAGCCAGGGACGAGACTCGAATGCTGGGCTCTAGAGGTGTGAGGGTACAGAGCTGCCCACTGTGCCATCACCCCAGATACTCATGGGGAGAATTTCTGACAAACTGTGAATGATGTGCTTGAGCTATGTGACATCTAGTGATGTGTATAGAGAATGATACAAATGGCTTCGGCCTGCTTGCCGTTTCAGGAGCATTGGTTAGCTTTCAGGTGCCTTTTTTATGGCCGTTCTGAACAGAGGATTGAGTCATAGACCAGTTCAGGGTTCCATGATTACATTATAGTGTCACAGGTATGACTGGATTAGTGTAAACACTCCTATCTCTCTAATTGTGCCTTAAGGGAATTCTGGGATGGTTCTTCTAACCGAAAGGTTGTATTATGCAACAGCTGGGCTTTGGCCTGTATTTTCATGTGTACTGCACCATCCAGTGCCTGCAGTAGCCTCTAATGTTTCATTGTCTAGGTTTTCTTAAGTTATATTCCTGCTCCACTGAACACCAGTATTGACATGCAGCTGATGCACCATTAAAATGCACCTCAGAAGGGTCACTGCACTAGCAGCCAGTGTTCAGGGTGGGAGTGTTCATGCGTGTGAAATTTTCACGGTAATCCAAACCTTGAGCCACTTGCGCTGCATGGGCATATCAGGGGGTCTGGGGTCAGTCATGGCGGCTGTCCAGCTGAGCAAGCTGCTGCCTGTAGACATCCAGATCTGTGGGTCTGTCTCGCCTCGCTCCTGCTTCCTAATTAAACTCCTAAACACTCTCTGGCTCAGCAGGTTAGGATGCTGTGCCTGTGATCAGAAAGATCCCAGAGTTACTGTGAGGCCCTTGAGCAAGGCATTTAACCACCCATTGCCTCAGGGACCGGCTGACTGCTTTCTCAAAACTGTACATCGTCTCCCATGCCATGATGATGAGTAAAGGATGTTATTTTTGATACTTGTCCTGTGTCCTGATGGGACCCCCCCCTTATTCCTCCCCCTCTGTCATGATAACAGCTGATTCCAGAAGGGCGGAGCCATGGTGCGGGGCTGAAGGCCGAACGCGTGCCTGCGGCCGCCCCCTGCTGGACATGAAGCTGAAGCAGCGCGTGGCCGTGCTCTGCGGCATCCTCCTGCTGCTCGGCCTTGCCAAGGTCTTCCTGCTGGACGGCGGTGAGGGCTCTGCCTCCGGCCGCCGTGACCTGCGCGCCTTCCGCAAGATGGAGGCAGGACTGCAACTGGACCGGGGTGCGCGCCTCACCCACACCCTGCAGTCGCCCTGGGAGGTGGCCGCCCAGTGGGTAGGGCCCCGGGAAGTCTACCCCGACGACACCCCCGAGATGGCAGCGGTGCTGAGCGCCATGGCGACCGCCCGCGTGGAGAGGGCCGACGTGGGCTACAAGGGCACTCAGCTGAAGGCCCTGCTGGTGCTGGAAGGGGGACAGAAGCTGGTCTTCAAGCCGAAAAGGTAGGACGCCTCTAAATCCCAGAAGATGCTGGTCCACAGCTTTGCGTATGTTACCCAGCGGACTGCTGCTGTCATGTCTAGTAAAGGGCCTTTTGGTTGGTCCCTGGGAGGCCCTCGTCCTTTGTGAGGAGCCTGTCGCTTATGTCCATGACGTGTAAAGTAGTGTCTTAGCTCGGGGCTCCTCAAGAGGTCAGGTGATATATTCTCCCTATGGCCAGTGGGGGTACAGCACTGGAAGGGCGGGTGTCGTCACTATGGCTGATAGGCTCAGGACAGGGGATTCTTTATCTCGCCCCGCCTCTCAGGTATGGTCGCGACTACGTGGTGGAGGGGGAGCCCTATGCCGGCTACGACAGGCACAACGCTGAGGTGGCTGCCTTTCACCTGGACAGGTAATGGTTTCCACCTGCCTTCCAGAAGCTTGTGTATGTATGTGCCATACATGGCCTGCATGTGTAACGCTAATCTTTAGCGTTATGTACCAAATGTCCCCCACAATGTAATAGAAAACTGTTATTTTGAGTTTGTGGGGGCCATTTTTCAGGTGCCCACAAAGATTGTGAATGCAATCAAAAAACTAAATGCCAAAAGTCTCGTATTTTGTTTAGTTACTTCTGTCTCTCTTTTTTTGCTTTCTCAGAATCCTCGGTTTCCGTAGGGCTCCCCTAGTGGTGGGGAGGTTTGTGAACCTGCGCACAGAGATCAAACCTGTGGCCACAGACCAGCTGCTGAGCACCTTCCTCATGCAGGGTGAGCCCCTATTTTTCCCCTCTCCCCCTTCTCACAGACCTGAGCGGGATTTTTCACAGCACCACTGTTCATGATAAGATCGCGGTGGTTTGTCATGCTGATTCGTATCTGTAAGGTCCCGCTTCTCACACCATTTTCTTAAATGAAGAAATTTTTCTGTCCTTCACAAATATCTGAATGGCTGTAAATGAACCCCCACATTGGCCAGGACGTGGCCTGTTTTTAAGCGCCTTTTTTTTATGTGTATCTTTTTCGATTCCGGGAAAGGTCTCCGCAGAGAAGATCCAGCTGAGGTGCTTGTGGTTTGGTTAGTTTTTTTCCCCTGTCTAACGTTTCTAGTGCCAGATTATACATCTAAATAAACAAGGCTGAAGCTTTAGCCTGTTTCTGTTCAAGGTGATTAAATGAAGAAATAGAAGCATTTCTTCTTGTCTTATCGGGAGGTGCCGCTCCATAGGTTAGGGAGCTGAGCCTGTGTTCAGAAGATTGCCAGTTTAAATCCAGCGATTAACAAAGTGAGCAAGGCCCAACTGCTCTGTAATCCTCAGTTCTATGTCATTTTGGACAAAAGTGTCTGATAAATAAATGTGTAAACGACTGGCACTGTGTATTAATTCAACCAAGCTGCTTCTCTCTTCTTCCGTTTTATATTCTGATTGTGTGATCACCCTTCTTCTCGGGTGGCGCTGGCTATTGTGTCCATGTGTGTGTTTCTTCATTTTTCCCCTGTGGGTTGGGTGTGATTGGGTGCTGGGTTTTTTTTTTTATTATTGCTGGCCAAAGTTGAATTGATGTAGAGGTTTTTTCCACATGTGGCTTGTTATGGAGTGCTGATGCGTGTAGGGGAAGGCCTGCACTTCAGACCTGTATTGTAACGGAAGGGGGGTCTTGAATTAAGTAGTCAGGGGGGCAGTGTGTGGCTCAGTGGGTTAGGCCTCTGTGCCTGTGCTCAGAAGGTCACCAGTTCGAAGCCTGCGGTTGGGAGGATGGGGACAGTGCTACTGGGCTTTAGAGGGAGATCATATGCTCTAGTGTGTGTGTGTGTGTGCGCGCGTGTGTGTGACAAACCAGACCAGAGCATGATTTCCAAAAAGAATATAAATAAGCCGTTGTTTCAGTTGATTTCTTTTTACTGAGCCTGAGAGGTGTGCCAAGCAGCATTGCCTTCAATCTCCTGGCAAACAGGAAAAAAGGTGTGTTTAGGTGTGGAGGCTGATGAGGCAACTGAAAGGAATGGAGCCGGTTACTGTGTGCCGCAGAGTGCGTTACTGTGTGCCGCAGAGTGCGTTACTGTGTGCCGCAGAGTGCGTTACTGTGTGCCGCAGAGTGCGTTACTGTGTG
>JABFEB020000033.1:18457612-18468436 GCA_019775895.2 Stomatorhinus ivindoensis
CCTGTCACCTACCTGTAGCCTGCTCACCACCTGTCTGTAGCCTGCCCGCTACCTGCCTGTCACCTACCTGTAGCCTGCTCACCACCTGTCTGTAGCCTGCCCGCTACCTGCCTGTCACCTACCTGTAGCCTGTAGTCCTCCTTTAGTCTGAGTGTCATTTGCCCATTTTCTTCCTACCTGCTGCCTACCTGTAGACTAGCTGTCTTATGCCTGTAGCCTGCATGTCGTTTGCTTGCCACCTGCTTGCACTCTGACCGTTGCCTGCCTGTCACCCTTCCTGCCCATAGCTTGACCACCACCTGTCTATAGCATGCCTGTAACCTACCTGCTGACTATCTATAGCCAATCCGCCACTTGCCCACCACATGCCTGTGTGCCTATTGCCTGTATGTAACCTGCTTGACACCTGCCTGACACCTGCCAGGAACCTGGCTGCCTTCCCCCATGTGTCTCTTTGCTGTCGTTTGCCATCTTTACAGCTGACTTTTTGACCGACATGAATTGGCATTGCTGTAGGTGTGAAGCAGGGTCTTCTGCCTGCCCGGACTTGTTAGCGTCTATGAGTCAGTCCATTGTAAACACTTTTCCGCAAAAATGTGGGCAGATCATGGTCTATATGCATTTAAGAGCCCCCCCAGAAGAAGCGTCACACGTGGGCTGATATGATCGGTGACATTTAAGGGCTATGGGATATGGAAAGTACATTGGGTGAATTTACCTTGCTCTCTGTGTGTGCTAATTTGGTAAAGCCTGGAAAATGACTCGTTGTGTATGTACTGTATATATTAACCATTAATCCTAAGTGTGTTGCATCATCAAGGTGGCCGGGATTGCAAAGGACCTGAGTTGTAGTCCATCTCTGGCTTTTTCTTCAGGCAGTATAAATTATGCTTACAGTTTAGTTTCGCTTCTGCCGATTAAAGCTACTTTCACTTGTGTGATGTGCATGTGGGTGTGTGTGTGAGTATGTGTCAGAGCATTTCACTCACTTGACCCACCCTGTGGGAAGCCGTCCAATGAGGAACCGGTTTCTGTTTTGAGCGTTTTCAGTGCTCGGCCTATCAGGAGGATCTCAGCTAGGCGGGAGTGTATAAATACCTGTCTATATGAGTTCACCATGGAATGTGGCAGAGAGCGATGGAGTCATTTAGGTTTATTGTTGACACAGAAGGCTCCACAGATTCTCCTGGATCCTCTACTCCCTCGAGCCGCCCCTGGCGACACTGCGGGAAAAGCTTCTGCTTGGTGGTGATGCTGGTGCTTGTGTCTGGGAGCATCTCAGCAGGACTGTCAGTCTACATGCATCAATGCGATGCCCGTAAGACTCCTAAGGTAATCCTCAAACTCTCACCCTCCATGTGCTGATGTTAGCAAAGACATCAATGCACTTGTCAGTATACAAATTAGCTTTGTAATTTTATATTTCAGTTTAGGTTTTGTTGTTGTTGTTGTGGCATGAATATGGCAATTTACTATTCAGAGTGCTGCTGTTTATAAACATGAAGATCTGCTTTTGTTGAGATGTTGGTTTACACCTGATCATTTTAACCTTACATATATATTCTATATACTTACCTGAGCAAAATTACAGATACATATAAATACCTATATTAACAATAGCATTTTTTTCATGTAGATGTTGGGAGTCTTGTTATGCAATTCACGAAACTCTAAAGTCTCCTTTATTTTCTTGCATAGCTAAGCAACCACTGCCCTGAAATAAAGAACAAAACAGTGAACATTATAAAAGGTACGTAACTGTTTGCTTTTCAGTCAATCAATCGATCGATCGATCAATTGACCAATCTATGAATCAATCAATCAATCAATCAATCAATCAATCAATCAATCAAAGTTTTATGTCACAGACACAGTTATACTCAGTAACACATGTAGTTAGACAGTATTAAACAACAATCATAAATATCCACAGTATGCAGGAAATCCATGGGTTGTTGGGTCCGAAAGGGTGGCATCTGGATAACATGAAACCAGCCTCTTTCATTCTCTAAATCTCACCACTGTCAGGAAAAAACCCGGAACAGTGTTGTTCCCCAATGTACAAACAACTTTAGTGTACTACCAGTGGTACAAAAGTGTTCCTTAGAGTCCACTTCTCTACCTTAACATTTATCTACAGCTAGGGTACAGCTGGCAGACCCTTGAGGGTACAGCCCCAACGATGAGTAATTGTACCCTCAAAGGCAGAAATTGATGCTTTTTTCTGAAGGTTGCATTAAATCACACTGCATGAGACTGATTGTAAGGGTGGGGAATGCACTGTTGTTTAAAAAATGAAATTCTGGATTCTGTGCACTCGAAAGATTTTATTCCCTGTATCAATAGATGACTCTGATCAGAATTTACACCAGTACAAGATCTGTGAGATACAGAGAACTGGGACTTACTTCATCTATGGACACGTGGAGAAGAGATGCGGGATGCGTGAGAAGGACTCTGTGGTTCTCTTTGCAAAATTGAGGAAAATCACTGATATTGATCAACAGACTTTCAATGTCTCCTGCTGCAAATTGACTTTCGTCAAAAAAATTGACCTAGAGGAAAACTCGGTTCTCTATTTGAGGTTCAATTTCGATGACCCTGACTTGGAAAAGAATAAGTTTACGATCTTTGAGATGTGAAGTGGCCACCACCCAGGGTGGGAACCACGAATTATAGTAAATGCCAGGCCACTCTATCTCCCCACAGGCCATTTAAGTTATTTAGCAGACACTTTCATCCAAAGTGCCACATTTTTTTGTAAAGTGCGGGGTCAGACAGTCCCTGGAACAATTAGGGTTAAGGGTCTTGCTCAAAGTCCCAATGGTGAGATCACTCTGCCAACCCTGGGATTTGAACCAGGGAATTTTAGTTCATGGGTACAGCATCCCAAACCAACTGAGCTACACAGCACCCACCAATACAGCAGATATTGCCATTTGAATGTATGGTGCCTATCCAGGAGACAACAGGACACAATGGCTTGGTTTGAAAGTTCTACAGAACTCATGGAGCAATGCGTGTTTTTATAAAGACACTGATAAGTTGCACTGATGGTTGTCACATTGATTACATTTGCATGATGGCAATTACAATGTACAGATTGATCATGTCTGTGAACTATGTTTACGTGGACTATAATCATGAAAACGTACGTTTTCACCTTAGTTATGTATGTATGTTCTTTTTTTACATTTACATATTTAGTAGAAACTTTTGCCAACAGCGATGTACAAGTATTTATGTACAGGGATTAACATAACTGTATACAAGTATAAATATATGTTTTTACTGCAAATGAAGTATGAATGAGTCATATAACGGTTAAAATGTGCTGTCAGTTTTTGTCATAACACCTGAAATACAAATAAATACACATATCTGCCTTTAGGACAAGAAATAGCAGCATGTATCACTTTTTAAAATGAAAGCAAACTCTCATATCAGTTATGTCAATCCCTGTTTATTATATTAATACCCAAATGTAATTTTTCAATGATTGTATTTGAGATTTATATTGTAATATAATATAACGTTCAAATTTCTGAAGAAGAATTTTGTTCACCTGTTCAAATAAAGTGATATTTTTAATATTCCAGGTGCAAGTAATGAGAGGCAGGTATGTGAGAGTCAGAAGGAAGCATGATAAAGTAACTCATAGGCAGGCCGAGATTCACTTCTGGGTGTTTTTAGGGCAAATCTTTTAGTCTTTTGGACATGAGCAGCATGCATCACTGCAACAACATAAATGAGAAAAGGGACAAGATCATTATTTAAACCTACCAGGTCTATTGTCTAGCAGATTGGGAAAATCTGGTCTAAATAATCAACAATAAAGTCATTGTGTCCTCAACAAATACCACGCATCTGGACATAATCCAAAGCAAAAAGAAGACGCCCTTTTGTATGAAACTTAATATCTCAAAAGTCAGTGAGGAAAACAGGTATTTGTTGGGAAATGAATAAAGGTGCATGACAGGGTTCTTCAACTATGTGGGTGGGGGCAGGGGCATAGGAACTGGGGGGGACATATACCTATCAATATTTTATTTGGATTCATTCACCCTCCCCCCTCTCAATAAACAGACCTTTGTACTTAAATGATTAAATTGTGTTGCCCACTGCCCCCCCCCCCCATCTCAGCTGGAGTCCTGGTTCAGTCCCATGGAGGGGTGACATCGTGGGTGTGACTGGAGAACTGTATCATCGTGGGTGCAGCCTTCAGTCTGCCACCCTACACAGGCCGGCGCGGCGAACTGGCTCATTGGCCTGCCCCTCCTCAGGTGGACACCTGCAAGATCCACACATTGGTCACCATGTCAACCAGCAATATTTAAAGCCCAAAATCCCGTTGATGGATATATAGTCACTTATTAACATCAATATTACAATATTACAATATCATCCAATGAAAGCACATAAAGCAACCTATAATACAAATTTTATTAGTTCTCACCTGTATTATTGCCGCTGTTTTAGCATATCAGGATCCATATCCATCGTTATCACTTGTCTTAAATAACAATTAATAAGACTGATTAGCTGTAAAAAATGTCATTGCTGCCTGTATTCCAATAGAGCTCCATGGACATCGAACTGTTGAGGTCCGATGAAGCTGCTTCTACAGGTCACTATGCCTGCATGTTAATGCGAGAATTTTAGGATGGATGAGGGGGCCACCCCTCGGACGGCAGGTGAATTATCGACTCTCAGGTGGCTAAAGGCTTGGAGAATGCAGGCATCAATCCAGCTACCTCTTGCATACTAAGCGAGTGCTGTACCATTTGCTGGCCAATCAGGTAGAACCAGGTACGGCAGCAGCTGAGGTAGGAATAGTGGGAGAATGACAGAAGACGGTAATGTATAATTTTATACTGTTGCTGATGCAACAGCCAAGCAAAATACCGTACTCTGTAGAATGTATAACCTGTCACAAGCATTTGCATTTTGTACCTCAGCACAAGACTTCCGTGCTACATTAAGGTTGGGCTTTACAGAACCACAATGTGCCCCCCTAAAGCCAGATTTCGTAACCTTAAGGATGATACAGTGGCAGAACTGTGTTACACTAGTGCAGTGGTTCTCAATCCTGTTCCTGGTGCCAACCCCTG
Source organism: Stomatorhinus ivindoensis (assembly GCA_019775895.2). Lineage (NCBI taxonomy): Eukaryota > Metazoa > Chordata > Actinopteri > Osteoglossiformes > Mormyridae > Stomatorhinus > Stomatorhinus ivindoensis. The sequence continues at coordinate 18,462,724 of JABFEB020000033.1, forward strand.
CCAGAATGTTTTCATTCCAGCCCACACTGCTTCCAAACTGCCACATTCATTATTAGCTTATTAAGGACCATCTGACCCTGAATAAGGCGGGGCTAGAACGAAAACACTCCAATGGGGGTTGGGAATGATAGCCACCCTGTTCCCTGGATCGAGGCCGGCTGCTGTGGACCTGGGGGGCGGCAGAAAGACCGAAGTGCCAGTCCAGCTACGGCAGCTGCTGGTGTTCTGCTGCTCTTCCGCTTCACAAATAAATAGAAAAAAATCCACAAAGTCACATGAATCACAAAGTGGCTTAATGACTGTCTTCTATCCCATATCACCTATTCAAGGTGAAATCCACACACACAGCTCCGACGATCATAAAGAGTGTGGCCTGCTCTCTCACTTGAACCTTCTTTACCTAAAACTATATTTTAAATAGATAACTACTGTATCTCCCAGCCTGCAATATGTTCAGTAAATCTTGACATAAAGAATGAAGTAATGGTACCTGTTGATAGAGATCTTGCATTTTCCTCTGAAGGGGAGAGGGAGGCTGGCCTGTTTGCTGCTTCAGAAGGCCAAACTGCAGTGGAAGCACATTTCCTCGGCTGGGCAAACCACTCTTCATGCCCCACAACACGTGCTTTTTAAATGCAATCTAGTAAATTAATGAACAGTGACAAGCTATACAGCAAATTAAACTACATACACGACTATCAGTACTAATGTTATTAAAAAAAAAAACAATATACACTACCTTAATTTGACACTAGTCAGAGGTGGTCTTTCTCGCCCATTGTCGTATGAGCAAGTGTCGGTGCTTGTTATACTAGTGCTGAGTTCTAATAAGGGTTATTAGTAGGAGAACAGTTATTCAGCTTCGTAACTGCAATAGCCTATGTATAATAGTAAGCTGGATGTTTAATGGGATATACCTAACGTTAAGTTTATTAACATTCTCTAAATAAACAGGCTAGCCGAAAATGTGTTCAAATTAGCAAGCTACGTAAAGCTATTTGCTATTTTTCTTTCAAGCAAAGTCGCGTAGTAAATGTTTAACATGAATATTATTAACATCAATAAGCAGTAATATTAACTAGGTCAGCCAAATCACATAAATTAAAGATAGTTAACCAAGTAATCACCTTGAAACAGTAAGGGATCTAGTAATTGTATTGGCACAGTAAGACATGGAAGAGGGACCTTTGCCTGGTTGGTTAGAAATGGAAGGAAGACAGTGATTGGTAAGAAGTTTGACCATGAATTGGACATAAAGCTACTTATTTGGGTTCCGCTGGCTCACTAAAGGGTTGGAGAATGCGGGCATCGATCCAGCTACTTCTCGCATGCTAAGCGAGCGCTCTACCATTTGAGCTAATTCCCCATATGAATCAGCTTCCCTTTCAGTATTTCTAGACTCTATCTTTGTCCATATATATATTAATAATAATGTATATTTAAGCATATGTATTCAACTAATAGGCCTATATTCAAATATTTTAATATCCGATTCTTAGGAAGGGGCATAGGCGTCAATTTAGGGGGGCGGGGAGACACGTCTCCTCAGGAGCTGAGGTGGGGACACTATCTCCCTGAATAATATATCTCCCTCAGTTTATCGATTTCTCGGAGTGTAAGCGAGCCCAGACAGCCAAAAAAAAAAAATAGAAAATACGGGCATCGATCCCGTTACCTCTCGCAAACTAACAAAGCACTTCACCACGTGATCCGATTTTTGCGCCGGTTGCCAAAAGGTTTTTTTTTTTAACAAATCCCTTTAATTGTGCTGCAAATGATTTTTCAAACGCCTGCTCAAGTAATCAGAAAACGTATTTTATACATTTTGTTCATACATTTATAAAATATGAAATTAGCAGCCTAACAGTTGTTAACATAATATTAATAACAATGCATGTATGTACATCTGTACTTATTATCTCGGCTCTAAGAGCTTCCTAAAGACTAAATACTTAAAAACATACCGCTTGCCAACATTTCATTATTGATTATGTTCAGACCGTGGTGTAAAAATTATTGTCGTTCTTCCTTCGATAGCTCAGTTGGTAGAGCGGAGGACTGTAGAGGTTGTACTGTGATCCTTAGGTCGCTGGTTCGAATCCGGCTCGAAGGAAAATGAGTCTTTTGTCAACAACGGTGCATTTTAACGCCAGTGTGACTGAGAAGCTTTATACTATCAAAAAAACCCGAGGCAGCTGCGGATGGAAGTCTCAGATTTGTAGAGAACTTCTCAGTGTAGTGAGCTTTATAGCCTGTACCTGTGCGTCTTTCATGATCTTTTTTACTGAGAGCTGCCTATAGCTATTCTACTCATGAGATTAACTTCAGAAAACACTTCGGCGAAGCCATAAACGCAGACACAAGCCAAGAAAACTACAACCTATAGTGCAACTTTTAATGATCACAATAATTAAGCTCATATCGGTTTCCTAAAAGTGTACCATGTTAAAAACCGGTACATGAATACTGTCCGATAAGAATTCACTTTATTTAATTTAGCACTTAATAGCGTCCTTATAGTTAATGAAGTGCACATTTAATATGGTATCTGAGAGTTTGGCATACATCTTCTATATTTTCAAGATATTTTATGTTTTGAAGATATAATTGTACCTTTGAATTGTATGCGATAAATAATCATATACAAAAATATAACTGGCAAACACCATGCATCAATAAATCTTCAAAAATGCTTTTATTTGCCTTGATACATCAGATAACAGACTTTAATCTTTATATTCTCTTATAAAGTTCGTTTTCCAAACGTTATGTTTTAATGCTAAGTCACAACAAAATACCTCTAGGCAACCAGAAGAAACGTGAAAATGCAGCCAAACGTCACCGCATGATGTCACACACGCGTCCCTATTTACAAAGCCCGCATCCCCGTGGCCACGCCCTCTCAGGTGTAGGTCCGGTGTCCGTCACCGATCAGCTGGGTCTTCTCACTCGCGTTCGTTGGCTGCATCACAATGGGCGTATCGCCATCTGAAAATAGTGTTTCCAGGAACATTCAGTTTATTCAGCTTGATAAGACAACAACAATAATAATAATAAAATGTTGACCCATCTTGTCCTGGACAGAGTGTCTCGTTTCTATCCAGGCATATTACAGTTAAACTGAGTTACAAACTCAAATTTAACACAGAAGATGGGAGCTGATTACTGTGAGGTCTACAGACATTCAAGCTTCTCCACTCACATACTCTCCCCCCGCACCAATTTGTGGAATATAGACCTTACATTGTTTTTAATTTTCTTTTATTCTCCTATTTCTTTTTCAGCTCAAAAAGAAAAACAAATCTCAAGTGCAGGCTTGACAACTATGGTCAGCTAACTGGCATGAGACTTTCCATTCGAGACAAGTCTGCAGACACATTTATGTGTATGTAAGAGTAACATATTAATAGTCTGTAAGGTTTGCAATCTACCCCAACATTTGTAGCTGATTTTAGGTTTATAATGGAATAATATAGAATTATTGCTGTATGATTTCTTGCGTGTGCGTGAGAGTCTGTAAGCGTGAGTGTCACACCAGATGCATAACAGCTGGCAGCCTTGTGACCCTTTGTAACAGTGTAACAGTGACCCTTTCAGGAGAAGATCTCCTCGTCAGTGGTCCCCAGGATCTTTAACTTTGAGACCCCCTGGAGTAAGGTATCCAGGAGTTTGACATGCATCATGAGAACATCAATTGCACATAATCGCATTCCTTCCTGTCAGATTTTCTTCGACACTTCTGTCCTTCTGAGCTGTGCGAATGTTTGTGTGTGAAACCACTCAATAATATCTAAATCTCTGTTTCTAAATATTAGAACCAACAACTATGTATAGAAGCTGGAGGCCCTAGCTTATTCCAGCACAACATCAGATCAGTGTCAACAACAGACCCATCAAAACTGACTTGTCTTACTGGGAGACAGAGAGGATTAAAGGTCATTTTCTGTGATTTAAGCTTTGCAATCATCACTGTTTTAACAGGAGTTGCAGTACAATTTCTCAGTCCCTCAGAACAAATATGACTTTTCTCTTACCAATAGCATTTATAATACACATCCAGATGCAGATGTGCTGAACTTGGTGTGTCTGATTTTTCACCACTAACCTGGAGCTCTACTGTTTAGGAGGCAACTGTGTGTGAATTCCACAATGAAGGCAGCAGTGCGAGCGCGTGCTTGACTTCGTTAGCAGACCGTATCTCATGACTCGTTCTATTATTAATGTGTGAGGGCGGTGGACTTTTCTGACGTGGTGTACACTCTTCTGGACGTTTTTACATTTGCTGCTGCAAACATCTCTTTTCACATCTGCTCTGGGAACTAATCATAGGCAGAGTTGTGAAGGAGAGGGTGCCGTTCTCCTCAAGCAGGACCCTCTTCAGTTCTGAGGACATGAAAGGCATCGTTTGCCGCACTGACCAAAAATAACCTGCACGAAGACACGTTTTGGGAAATGACTCACACCCACGGTAATTAGTGGTTTGTGGAGATTAATGCAGACGAGGAATAAATACACACAGTGTCACAAAGGAAAAGGCTAATATATAATGGTTATTGTTTTTGTTAATTAGTCACTGTATTTATCTAAGATTAACACATTGGAGCATGTGTATGATATACAAAACCTATACCGTCAGCATGCGGGGGGGAGGATCAGCTAGTTGACCACAGACCTCCTACTTTTTGTTTTCTCTCCTCCACGTCCCTGTTTCATGCCCCATTTCGTATAAATTATATAGTAATCACACTCTAATCAAGTGCCTTGGTGTGACTGTTATGAAGGATGCTATATGAAAATGAATCGAAATATATGATTAGCTGTCATAACTTGAGGCCTTGTTTTAAGCCACAGTGGCATAACAAGGCTGCCCTCTTTGGAAGCCTGTGTAAAATGCGATCTGGAGATGCGTCCACCCGATGGATCCTTCATAGCCCAAGATATCGCAAGATTCATTGCGCAGAGGTGAAGTGGGTGTGTCCTGGCTAGACGATAGGAGTTGCGCTTCGTGGCTCAAGGGCAAAGGCGGGAACAGCTGGTGATTTGACAGTGCTTTCCACTCAATCTACGAAGAACGCATCCCACGAAGGCTACAGTATCTTCAAAGGTTGCATCCTTTGATGGATTCAGCTCCAGAATTTGGACACAGCTTATGTTCTCTGTGCCCTCTGTCCCTTTCCTGTTTCTACAGACGCTCTTCCTGAAGGGGATTGACCAGTTAAAGGCAACCAGCTGGAGCTGTGGTGCTATTAGACAGCGTCGGCTAGGAGAATCCCTGAAGGGGAACCCCAATCTCAGAATGCCGTGCCAGCAGATTCTGCTTCCCACAGGTCACCTTACCTCGTGCGTGCCGGTCCCACTTACCCCTTTCCATGTCGGTACGGATCTGTTCCTCCAGGTCCTCCGGGGACGCGTAGCACTCCTGCTGCTCTTCCTCCCCCGGAACCCGGGGCTTGCATCTCCCGCAGCAGCAATTGCAGCAGCAGCACAGGCAGCAGCAGAAGTAGCAGCCCGTCAGCAGGCCGCAGATGGCGAAGAGACCCTGCAGACGCACAGGGACACATGTTGGAGTTGTCAGTCCGCTAATGGGGGGGCACACTGTCAGTCCGCTGCTGGGGGGCCACGCTGTCAGTCCGCTAATGGGGGGGCACACTGTCAGTCCGCTGCTGGGGGGATGCACTGTCAGTCCGCTGCTGGGGGGGCATGCTGTCAGTCC
>JABFEB020000033.1:18510612-18523705 GCA_019775895.2 Stomatorhinus ivindoensis
TAATATTTGGAAAAGTACATAATTATATATTAAAATTTAGGTAGGTGATGGATTAGTTCTGTGCTCAAATCCTGTTCTTTTTTCTGCAGACTTGATGTGGAACCACATGATTCTCTTGTTCAGCAGCTGGTCTCTGAAGCCTGGCTCAGACTGAACAGGTGAACAGTGACATTTCCTAAATATGTACTAAATACACAGGCAGCGCGGTATCACTGCATTGGTTTTACTTTTTCTTACTGGGAAAATTTCTGCCAAGATTGCAGTTTCTATAAAATCTAAACTTTCCATGGTTCTTTTCTTTTTCAGCACATTTTCTTCAGGAAAATCAACCTGTTCTTCTCTTTTAAAACCATTTTTCCACTTTTTACTTGAGCAGTATTTTGCTGGATGAGTTTGACTTGAGTAACATTTTGCTGTGGCATTTGTACTATTACTTAAGTATAAACACTGAACACTTTTTCCACTACTGCATATACGTGTGGATGTATGTATGCATGTATCAGGGAAGAGGTGATGAAAAACAGCCTGACCGCATGTCACAAATGCAATGAGAGGGAACCTAATGATGGAGAAACTGGTGGGTGAACCTGCTGCAATGGATGACTTCTGAGATGCTGATTAAGTAACTGAAAATATCTCACTTTATACTGAAGATTGCCGCTTTGGATAAATTCTGTGCAAATGTGTTAACAAGTGACTCAGCACTGAGGGTTCTCTGAGGGTTGGGGTTAGGATTGCAAGACACTGTGGGCATGTATATAAAAAAGGGGGGATGGGGTTCCTCAGACAGCCTGCAGGTGGTGCTCATGTCCATCTGTGACCTCAGAGCAACAGACCTACCAGACATTGGTCAAGCACAATGGAGGACAGACTCACCGTTCCGTTTCTTGGTGTAAGCGCGGGGCGTCCAGGGATGGTGTCTGTAGGTGGGGTCAAGGGTGCGGAGTTTGCGTACATGCAGCTTGTACTCCCGTTCAAGGTCCTGGATACGTTTGTGGAACTCAGTGATTTTCCTTTCGGGGTAGTGGGACAGCTGGGATTGCTGAAGGACAAACCTCAGGTCATTGCTACTGGAAAAACAAAGGGTAATTGACTGTTTATCATTCCCAGATGTGGAACTGCAGAATTACAGGCCCAATATCTGAAATCTGTAGCCAGCCCAGGGAACATTCTGGATGCTCCTATTTTAGATCATGGTGGCTTGGAGCGTGAGCGTGTGTCAGCCACCTCATACTCTCTGCTTCATGGGACATGCTCCAACTCAAAAATACACACTCATTAGCGGCAGGAAAAGCAGACTGCAGCTGTCAAGCAACAGCAAAGACAAAAACAAAGCAAATAATTCATATGTCAGGAAAAACAACCCACCCAAATCTTAAAAGTACAATCCTCGCATTTACTTATGTAAAGCTACTAAAAAATCTCCGATATATTTTTGTGTGTGAAAAATTTACACGGGGTACACAAAAGGCAAATTAAACCACTTCAAGTTCTAGTCAGGATTTCCAGATAAGGGCAAAAGATAGCGGAGCAATAAAGACACCGTGGAGCATTAAAACCACCCGGAGAGCAACTAATCCTGGAAAAGCGGATGCGGGACAGTGTCGGCTCCGGGACGGAGCGCAATGTGACCCTGGAATGTGGGGGATGAAGACCCAGACTTGGCTTTCGAGTGCGTTTCTATTTCGGGTTATTTTGGTGTAAGTCGCATAACATCCGCTAGATGGCCACACACACTAAGAAATGGGAGGCAGGTGGCCGAGAGTGAGATTTGCGTGACGGTTGTTATACAGGCCTGCCGTCGCGCCGTGAACTACTACTCATACCTGTAAGTAGTACTCCATCTCATTCTTTATGCTTGGGATCCACTTTTTCACAGATGCAGCAGTATTTAGGGAGGACTGTAATCAGGGGCATCCAGAAAAACAAACAATGTAACACAACCCATATAATCCTTACCGAAGGATATGAAAGTTAACGATACAAACTAACTACACTCACCAGCTTAGGTCTATCTGGAACCTTAATTCGGCCTTCTGTTTAATACACAAAACAAATGCAATTCAGCGACAGGACCCTCCTGCTGGTCAAATCGTCAGTGTGTATAACTATGACATCTGCTTGCCTATAATAACTGTGAAAGATATTTTAACCGAGCTAAATAATTATTGAAACCAATACAATACATGTGTGGATATATAACCATTAATTTAACTGTCCTAAGCAACGAATGACTTTTGCTTTGCAAAAAGGTCACCGGGTCAAGACGAAACGAGAGGCGTCAAAGAAACGCAAATATGCACACAGAAAGCATGCTGACTGTAGAAAGCAAATGGCAACATGAAGAGGCGAAATTCCACACGTTAAGATTTCTGTACGATTTCTATACCCAAAATGAGGACCCATGGTCACATCATTTTGTACGTTGCTCGTCGGTACATGTTGTTATTCTATGTTTCTTTCTGACAGATAATATAATGCAGAAATTCCCCCAAACACGACGACGACACCGTCTAACCTTCTTTTTCCTTCTGGAGCCAAAGCCTGTTAAGTTTGCCGAACTGTTTCTCTTCGTTCCTGGCCATGATAAAATTGCTAACAGCGCGCAGAGCACAACATCCGGTCATGTGACAAACACTGAGGAGAAACCGCCGAAGCAGAAATTCCTTGTCATGTGACATGCCTTTGCCCATATTTGGTAGAAAGGCCCTTTTTGTTCTTAGCAACCATCTAGCGTCTCAAGCAACTGTCTTGCTCCCACTTTGTAAAACGTTAAAATGTTCTTACCACAAACACTGTGCAAGTGGCATTGAAATAAGACTGTTTAAAATAACTGGTATTCATTTTTTTGGAAATGCAAAAGTCCAAACCAGGGTGCATTATTTATACCAACACACAGACAAACAATAATTATTTATTTACATTTATTTACAATACTTCAGGATCACTAAGTCCCTGGAGCATTTGAAGTAAAGAGCCTTGCTCAAGGGTCCACTGGTGACATCGGTCTGCCATCTACAGGATTTCAACCAATGACGTTCCAGTCACAGGTACAGCATCCTCATCTACAGAGACACACACTTTTATATAAAGTCATGTACATAGATAGTCTAATATTTCAGTCAGTAACTCCCAACTAAATCTTGTTATCATAAACTATTTTAGACCTATAAAAACACACGGTCTTAAGTTGGATCATGCAGGTCAGTCCTGGAGGTAACCTAACCCTAGATTAGGAACATCTTCTTTTGCAGCAGGGAGGCTATGTGCTGGTGGCTTCTCGTGCTCTCCGACTGGGCCACTTGCAGTGGTGTTTTGTGCGCCCTGTTCTGTGCTCGCAGATCCGCTCTGCCGCCCTGTGTCCAACTGGCCAGCTTTTCCGCAGCAGTAAGGTGTCCGCAGCGGCTGGCGCAGTGCAGTGGTGTGTCCTTGTTGCCATCCAGCGCGTTAATGTTGGCCCCGCTGGACAGGAGCAGGTCGATGGCCGCAGCCTGCCCGTGCTCTGAGGCCAGGTGGAGAGGCGTCTTCCGCCACACATTCCTGTCATTCACATTCTTGTTTTTCCCCAAGGACAGGAGGATGGTCACCACAGCTACCCAGCCTCCGGCCGCTGCGTAGTGCAAAGGAGTGCACCCGTTCATGTCTTTAGCCTTGAAGTGAGCCTCGGTGGCCAGCAGAGCCAAAACCACCTCATCTCTGCCCTCCATGGTAGCTAAGTGTAAGGGCATCCTCTTCTCCTTATCTGCAGTGTTGATGTTGGCACCTGCAGACAGCAGCATGTGTATCACCGAGGGTTGGGCTCGGGCCGCAGCCCAGTGCAGTGCCGTCCTCGCTTGACCATCTTGGGCATGAATGTCCAAATTCCCCTTTAACAGCTCGGACACAGTCTCAGGGTGACTCTCCTGGCATGCCACGTGCAGGGCTGTGAGTCCCTTTGGTCCAGCAGCGTTGACACGAGCCCCTGCGTGTAGCAGCACCCCTACCAGCGAATGTCTGTTGTGTCGGGCTGCCAGATGCAAGGGTGTGTGTTCCTGAGCCCCCACTACGTTGACGTCCAGCCCCCTCTCTAGAAGGAGTTTCGTTATGTTCAGACTGCCACTCTGAACAGCCAGGTGCAGAGCAGAGTTACGGTTGGGCAGCTTCTCCTCAACCCTGGCCTTCTTGCATATCAGAGCTCTGAAGGCTTCCTCATTGCCCAGCTCGGCAGCCAGAAGCAGAGGTGTGTACCGAAGTTTGTTGAGAGCGTTGACATCGGCTCCTCTGTCTACCAGAACATCTATGACACCATTGAAGTTCCTTTGCACAGCTTTGAAAAGAGCCGCCTTGAGAGTGACAGGAGACACATGCTTAGTGTGCTTCAGAAGAACATGAACCATGGACTGGCTGCTGAGACTAAACGCGGCCTCTACGATGCTCCAGTTCACCTTGGCACCTGCTTCCAGAAGAACTCTGGCACTTTGCTCAAAACCAAGGGTAACGGCATGCAGAAGTGCAGTCTTCCTCTCGTCATCCTTGGCATCCACGACCGATCCGCTCTTCAGGAGAGTCTGGACCAAGCCGCAGTCATCCTGTATGGCTGCCATATGTAGGAAAGTCTTCCGGTTTTTAAAGCTCTTTGCCTCCTCTTCCACGATAGCTCTTGCTGAAGTGAGATGACCGTTCCTCACCGCCAACTTGAGAGGCGTCTCTGAGTGCTCATCTAGCGCATAAATATCAGCTCCTGCCTTCAAAAGTGCCCACGTTGTCGGCGTGTGGCCCACCTCGGCTGCCCTGTGCAGAGCCGTCCTGCCCTGGCCGTCCTTCATATTGAGTTTGGCCCCTTTGCTGAGGAGGAACTTCACGATGGCAACTTGGCCGTGCCGGGCAGCTACGTGCAGTAATGTCTCCTCCAATGACCTGGCATTGTTGACATCCTTGTTCTTTAAGTTTTCCTCTAGCAGGGAAAGCGCTCCTGTTGCGGCTGCATCAAACAAGTTGCAATTTTTATCCTGTCTCATGGCACTTTCTTCTGGCACCACATCAGCAGTTTTCTGCCTCTCCATTTTTAACATCGATTTTTGCATCGACAGTGCGGCCAGTGCGCCCTTCTGAAGGCTCGCCTCTCTCATCTTCGCCATGGGATTTTCCTTGTCCCGCTCAAGCAGGTATCCAATCAGCTGCCTGCGGCCATCCCGGACGTTCTCATTAATTTGACCCACGTAAGTCCTGATGTTGAAGTACAGGTCAGGCTCAGCCTGCTTCAGACAAGGGTAGAAGAAGCACCTACATGCTCGCTCACCTTGGGACACCAGCATGTCCAGCACTTGTGAGTTTCTCTCTTCTCTAGTCCCATAGTGAAGCACCACGACTTTTTTCTCTGCCGGAAGTATGCCATGGTCAATCAGTAGGTTCATCAGCACTTCTGTGTTGGAAATGCTCTTGATCAGGTCCTTCTTCATCATCTGAACAACTTCGATAGCATAGGGATTAGGGAAAATGTTAGTTGCATGCATGCTGGTAGCTTCAGAGAAAATGCTTCACGTCTTTCAGTGACAAAATGATTAGTTTCGTATACTGTACCTTTCCTAATATGCATACAAATATGTGTGCATCTGTCTGTAACACAGGTTACCGTCTCTATAGCTGTGCTAATGAATAGAACCCACTTCCTTAAAAACCACCTAACACAAAAACACACCCTCAAGCACCTAATGTCCCCCAGCAACCGTGTAAATACTTATGCCAACTCAATCACGCCCTTGCCTTGTGTTTGTTTTTCAATGAACCCCGTGACTCAGTACAGGATGAAAGTTTTGAAAATAGATGAATATTATTTGTGTTGTTCTTTTTTCAATCTTGTAACTTCTTGCAACTATTCCAGGACACAACTTTACATATTTTGTGGCAGAGAAACAGTTTGTTTTATTCTCCTTCTTAGCAAGGAAGACTTGAGAATGATCAGCCACATGTCTACAATGTAGTCCAGTACAGAAGTTAAATCCAAATAAAAAGAGGTTAAGAAATTAAAGTGACTTTAGTCTTAATGTGAAATATTTAAGTACTTTTTATCATGGTGTTTCAAAGGGGGGTGCTGTTGCCTCACACCTCCAGGGTGAAGGGTTTGAATCCCAGCTTTGCCCATGTTGTGTGAATTTACTTCTGTGGTCCAAAGACAGGCAGTTAAGCTAGCATGTGCCTGTCTGTACCCTGTGATGGACTGGCATCCTGTTCATAGTGTCCCCCAGCCAGGGGCCCCGTGCTGCCGGGGGTCGGCTCCAGGTCCCCCCCCCCCCCCCATAACCTTCTCAAGCATTGAAATCAGAAAATGGATGCAGAGCTGCTTTTCCAAATGAAGGATACATATTTTCTATATTCATTATACCTGTTTCCTGAATTTAGTTATGAAAAATCATTTGGTTATTAATTTTTTCTGATTTCAATATTCATTCGGGCTTGGACAGACCATCTGGAGTACCAGGCTTTCTCCTGGGGGGCTGTTGGGTTTGTGTTCTGAACCAGCAAAAACGTTATGGCATGGAGCCCTACAAACACCCCGCTCACCCAAGAAGATCTTATAGTATGTCCCCCCGCAACTTGGACCCGAAAGTCCAGGGGCAATTTTTAATCCCAGTCCAGTCCTGATAATGAGGCAGCACAGGGGGCCAGTTGCTGGCATGGTAGGCTCGCACTTCTGTGAACGGGGGTCCGATTTGCTGCCCCCGGTTCTGTATGTGCGGAGTCTAAGCCAGTGTGTGTGGTTGCGTTCCAAAAATGCATTTAGATGGATTTGTGTCTCCACATTGTTCATAATACAAGACCGCGTCCCCTACAATTAATTTGGGCAGACTCCAGAGTCACGGATCACCGTACGGGATAAACAGTTACGAGAAATGGCCAGATATTTATTAGAACAGAGTGATAACTTCTAAACCTGTGTGTGAAATGACCCTGTTTATTTAATTTTAGTTCTGTCGTCATTGTTATTTGACGCAATATATTAGTAGTTTTATGCAATTCAGTTTTCAGCAGGTAGTTGATTTTCAAACCAGTCTCCTACACTGAAGATTCATTAATTTACACGCTGTAACATACTGTGAGTTGAGCACTAGTGAAACACATACTTGTGGTTTATTGGTCGAGGGCTGATCAGAAGTGCATTTCCGGGACTGATAATGAATATCAGCTATCAGGACAACACATACTCAGCTACTCTCAGCGCTTCATTGCCTTTTGTGGTTAGGAATGCATATTGCAGGTGGTTCTCACGTTTGGGAAACCAGATAAAAAACAGTTTAAAAAAGACGTGTCCCTCTGAATATCTTAGGACAGAAGTCGTTCAAGTGTACCACAATGTTTAACTGAGTATGTATTTAGATTTTAAAGTCCGGATTATTATAGTTTCTGTAGGGGAACGTCTCCCTCTAGTGGTGATTAATTTTAAGTCACGGTGCTATTTTTCACCACGTGATTCGGGGTTTTTCAAAGATTTACTTTGTCTATAATTATCTACTGGAATACAACCACTGGCAATAACCAACATGTTCAGATTTAACACAGGGATCATTTCCAAAGAAAGTTTTCACTTTGTTTTTACCCACTATTATTCTTCCAAATTGTTGGATCTGAACAGTTTAACTTAAAAAAATGCCCATGCCTGATAATGAATTTCCAAACTACCTTACTTGTATTGTTAAATTCAAAATTAGTTGCCTCACCCTTAAAAGTGTTCTCATTTAGAAAAAGGTATGGTCACAATTATATGAATGCTACCTGACCTGTTACAATATTTGTGGAAATCACACCTGAAACATTCTGAAAGGACACAGTCAGGGATAAGACCATTAGACAAGTTAAAATTTTACACTTTATTACAATTCTTAAATATTGATTAGTTTCTGAGGTGCTCAGAACATAAAATTACTGTATTAAAATGGAAAACTGAAATAACTCCAGATTCGCATTATGTACAGGTAACAATGAGTTAAACCCCATTAAACAACTTGAAGAAAAGAAAACTCGAAGCTTCTAACAATTCATCACAATTAAGAAAAGAATTGTCCATTTATAACTCGAGTCGGGTAGCTTTTAAAATCAAAAGCCTTTTACAGGACACGCCTTTGAACTGGCGCAGCGTAATGGGCAGCTAATCTATCGCACTTTAATACTGAATGATCTCCAAGGCTGGGTCCATGCAAGACTTGGTCGAAGAGAAGGTTAAGTCTCATCTTACCACAAAACAGCATGAAATAAAACAGTGAGAATACGTGCCGTTTGTAGCTTTTTGTCATGTTTAGGAACCCCCCACCCACCCATCCTGTCGCGCTGAAACTCCCGGGCGCTGGGACGAGAGGCAATCCCGGTCTGGCCAGTAATGCGCAGTACGCCATACTGCCACTTCACTTTAGTCCTTTACTGAGTGTCTTTCTTCAGAAAGTCTGCAGCTGCTGTGTCAACATGAGCTGGCATCCACTGTTGACGTGATTCATGACCTTCTGCTTGAGCTGGGCGACCTGCTCCCGCAGCATGTTCGCCGTGGACGCCAGCTCCGAGTTTTGCGACTTGAGATTCTTTACTTTGTCCTCCAGCCTTGAGATCCTCTCCAGCTTCCTCTTCCGGCACTTGGAGGCGGCGATCCTGTTCCTCATGCGCTTTCGCTCAGCCTTGATGCGCTCCTGGCTCTCCATATCGATGGGGGACAGCGGAGGGGTCTCGCCCGGCATCTCGGGCACCGTCTGTGGCTCCTCCTTCAGCGTCTGCAGCCTCGGGTGCTGAACGGGCAGCGTGCTGATGGGGTGCTGGGGCGCCGCAGCTGTGGAATAGCTGTGAGCCGAATTTGCGCCGCTGTAGCCGGACGCTTGCGAGGCGCTGATGGCCGGGTTGAAGGTGTTCAGGTCAGCATACACAGGTGGGTCGGAGCGCATGGTGGAGTTATAAGCCGTGCTGCCCGCCACGGAGGAGACGGGTGCCAGGGCGCTGTTGACGCTGGTCTGCGGGGCAGACGTGACACTGGGCATGTGCTGGTGGTGCAGCTCCGCCAGTGCCCTGACGAAGCCCTCGGCGAAGCCCTCCTGTTCGTCTGTCACGTTCTTCGGACAGAGGAACTGAGTCGGTGTCGGGGTGGTGGTGATCAGACCGTTACTGGACTGGATGATGAGCCGCTCCAGCTCCGGAGAGGCCAACTTCAGCAGCCCCACGTCTGGAGAGGTCAGAATGTCATTAGCCTTCGCCCGAAGGTGAGGTTTAAGGCTCCCCGTGGGGTCGGTCAGGTTGAGCGTCATGGTCTGCTTGGACACCCTGTGGTTGTATCCGTAGCCGGGACTGCCGTGCTGAGAGAAGGCGCTGTTCAGAGAGTCGTCGTAAAAAGTAGTTTCCATCTTGTTAGACGCAGAAGAGTGACCAGCGGGACAGCGGTCTTCGGAATCGGAACTTCTCCAAAAGTTTATAAGTAGCGCTCAATGATTCCTCAAGCTGCCGCGGGACAGTCTCCGCTTCCCGTTGAGAGTTCAGAGTTTAATAGCCGCCTTCGCTGGGATCTTAGCGGATCGGGAAAACTGTCGCTTCTCCCACTTAATCCAGTTTTAAATGTCGGTTTCGTACAACCAGCCGGGAAGGCGAGTCAGATGTGGAACGCGACGAAAACTTATGTAAAGTTCCCGTGTAACGATCCCTAACCTTCTCAAGCCTGATGTCTCGGAATCAAAATAAGATAGTAATGAAGTTGGTGCTGCGTTTACACACTTTCTCAGACACCAGCACTTCCTCTGCAATGATCTATATACTCTGAACTCTAGCGTGGAAGCTAACCTTATCTGCTACTGCTGCCACTCTAAAAATATCAATGATGTCATGACTCTTGCTTCTTATTGGCTGGAGCCGACGTACTGGGCGTTCCGCTAAGGTGCGTTTCCTAGACAACCACCCAGAAGATTCTTGTCGTGGTGCCTTATGGGATGAGGTAATGCAGCAAATCCCGGAGCGGTGCATTGTGGGATTACGTATTGTTTTTGAATATCTGGTTACCCGCTTAGCTTCGGACAGTGGCGGGATATTGTGCATGAAAAGAATTAAGTCGCGATAATAAAGGGGCTGCACTGATTACAGTCGAGTGTGTCTAGGGTTTCACCAAGGCATTAAAGAATAAACAGGAACGTCTTTACTGGTTACGTAAAAAAAAATTTAAATCGTAGAAGTAGTTTTGTAATTCTTCTATTTCGGTTGTATTATTAAATGCACACAACTATTGAAATATTCTTTTTATAATCTTGTCACGAAACTTTTAATGTGACATAGTTGTGGGTTTGGATAAGTTCATGCAACTGATTTAACTTCTTTTTAACATTTGATTTTGGATCAACTCTTAAAACCCTATAATTAGGACTTTATTCATAATTTTGTACGAAGCAATTACTGTTAAATGTAAATGTGTAGATGCGTTGTTGCCGTGGTAAAATGAAGTTTGCTTTATGTTTTTGGTTCATAAACATACTAGTTAAAGTTACATGCTATTCTGCGCTTCGGCCGTTTGCTTTGAGAGATCCTCTCAAAAGTGCAAAGACTTTTGTACACATGTCGCTCCTTACCTACCATTAACCCAGAGTCAGGAAACTAACTAGTCGGAAAGAACATAAATTGTCATTATTTATACGTATATTATATACGTAGTGTCTTAATTTAAAATTCATACTTTTTTGCAGAACTTGTCTGGGAAATCTTTGGCGAAGAAATACCATCTACTGCATTTAAATACACTTGTATTCAGCATTCTCTTTAGACGAAACATTTTAACTGGTATAATTATGTAAATTAGGAAACACTGGGAATAACAGCGGTATTTTATTCCTTGGTTTTGATGTTGTACTTTCTGCCACATCGCTTAGCCGAACGTGGAGCGCTTTTCGTTTTTCCTGCCGTCACACATCTTTGCCCCATTCCCTGAGGAATTTCAGCCCGTTGCAACAGCCTGAGTCTCGGCCGCCGCTTTCTCAGGAGCAGCCCGTGGGGATGGGGGCGGGGTACGCTGCGAATAAGGTCCCGTAGAGGGGGACGTCTCTCTCCCGGACCAGGCGTCTGACTGATATGCTGGAAAATGTCTCTTAAAGACTGAAAGCGGCGGTTCCTTAGACATAGAAGAGTGAAACGGTGAAATTGAGTTCCAGTATCAACTTAAAACATCCGTGACGCAAATTAGTAGCGATGATAAATAGTATCATTGGGTCTTTGTTGCCTATTTATTCAATCGACTTTACTGAAACTGTAAAACGCACTTCCAGACTTTAAAAGCTGTAATGGAAGTCGGACACATTAGGGTTTAACACGGTCATGTTTACGAAGTTGTATTCGAACAGTTATTTCAAATAGATAACATTTTATTGATCGTGTTATTTATTTATTGTGGTTTTCAAAATCCCCACATCATCAGTTTCTATGATGTTTACTAGGTAGACCGATGCAGTCATTTCACGTTTTACACGAATATATAACAAGTACTGCTTTTAGTCTACTCTTCTAGCTACAATACATTTAATCATGTCTGCGCTTAGTCGTTCGCTTGGAGTATTTGTCACATTAAGAACCAGACTAAGAAAGCTGTTACATGAATAAAACATAAGCAGGTTTGTGCAGTTCTGGCGCACAGCAACAAATTATAATACACATTAATTCAGATGCTGTTATCTGTTTAATGGAGGTCTGGAGTACTGTCATTACTCTTGAGATCCTGTAGGATCTCCATTTTCTTAGACTTATAGTCCAAGTTTGTGTATGTGTGTGGGGGGGGTGGGGGGTGGATTCACATGGCTAAGTGCAAATAAGTTCTAAACCACCGTAGTTAATCTGTTGCTGGTACCAGCAGAAAGTGCTGCTTAAATATTGCGCTGCTTGATCTATAAGTGAAGTGTATCCACTAAAATGACTTTAATCTGTCTTTGTCCTGCATTTCCTCTTTTCTTTAATTAAATTCTCTGCAGTGACATTTATTAAAATCCAGTAGAATGGCAAAGAGAGTTTAGGTATTTACTGCTTAATTAAGTCTGTTTGTACTTGTGCATTAAATGGCATTTAAACCGTAAATAACGCGTTCTCTTGCCTCTTGAGTTATTCGGTCTCAGACGATCCCCGCTGGGGAATCCTGTCGCAATAAGGAATTTATTGTCGTTCTGAGGCACGTTGTAAAACGAAACGTAACCTGAAATAAACACACCGTTCTGAACACACGGCCGTCGGGTTCAGGCGAAAACAAAACCCATCAATCAATCGAAAGGGAAACGGGTGTAACGCGCTGCAATCGGCACGCACTGTGGTAAGAGAAATAAAAATTCCAGCAGTTATTTTTCACGGAGGAATAAACAGTGTCTGGCCCTTTGCTGGCGGGTGTTGGCAAATCAGTAGGTGTCAGTCGACCGATTCTTAATGTCACAGGATCCATGGGCCCCGGGGCTGCAGAGCTCTTACATTCGTATCAGTTTTGTAGCATAGATAACTGAGAAATGCGTGTGCATGTTGCATCTTAGATGACCTGATAACGGGGATCTAATTAACCACCCTGTACAAGATCCCCACGTCAGGGCTGTGGAACAGAAGCAGAGTAATTACAAGCCTGTTACAAGTTCAGATTTCCTGTAACGAAGCCTCCGGCCATGGATCCTATTATAAGCTATAAACAAGTCCCTGGTCCTTTGTGTTTCAGTCCTTAGCTTGCTTATAGAAAATACTTCTTGGAATAGTTTGAGGCGCGGTAGCTCTGTCGGTAGCATCCTGCACCAAAGCTTCCAGCATTGGTGGTATGATTCATGCCCTGCTCCTTCTGGGTAATCTGTTCTCCTCTTTTAGGCCCAAAAATTGTGGGTGCGTGGATTGGTGTCTCTGGAGAATGCAGAATAATGCTGATAATTACAGTTGGGAACATGAAAAGGGACCGCTTGCCCCTCCCTCCATAATTTTCATTTTAATATTTATTTAGCAGACATTTTATCTAAAAGAGCATTTTTTGAGAGAAAGCAATGTCAACCGGGAATTAGGGGGCTTGCCAAGAGGTCTAACTGTCTATCAGCACTGGGATGGACAGAATGAGTTGACATACTGTGACACACAGTGCCCCCATCAGACGGCATATATA
>JABFEB020000033.1:18542428-18554312 GCA_019775895.2 Stomatorhinus ivindoensis
GGGGGGTTGTATGGAAAGAAACTGGCAGAGGAGGTGAGACAGGCCTCTCCAGGGGTAAAAGTGGGGAGTTCGGGTTCACAGGCAGTTCCTCCCCCCCCCAGACATCCACACGGTCCCATGCTGCCTTGATCTCCCCGTGTGAAGCCACATAGCTCAAGCCAAGCAGAGACCCTCCTCTGTGACCCGTGACAGCCTGAGCGTGTCCCCGTCCTCACTGGCCTCCCAGGGAAACTCGGTCCAGCCTGCCCCCATTTAGCAGAGGGAAATGATATCTGCCCACCTGACAAAGGGGAGCAGTGGTCACATCAACGCGAGCTACAAATGCTGCATCCTGCCAATCTGAGAAGGTGTCTGGATCATACGCCTTCGGCCGAAGAGTGTTTGGGCAGATCGAAGTGCTCACCGTTTGGACTGATGACTCTGCTCCAACTGTGTAGGTCAGTATTTGCCAACCCAGTCCTCAGGGATCCCCAGACAGTCCACGTTTTTGCTTCCTCCCGGCTGATCAGGAACACTGAATACCTGCTACAAGTGCACTGGGAGCTGAGAGGAAGCAAAAACGTGGACTGTCTGTGATTCCCCAAGGACTGGGTTGGGAAACACTGTTGTAAGTAATGACTGCATGCATTTTGAAATAAAGGTTTTTTCATTTCATAATAACGTCACATTTATATAAATACCTTGGACTGCTTTAGTTTTCATCCATCCCATCTTGGATTGTCTTACATCTCTTCTGTAAGACATACACACACGCACCTGAGACTGAAATTGAGGGTCCAGGTGGAGGGTCAGCCTTTTCCTAGCATCCATTGAGTATTTTGTCTAGGCCTTGCTCAAGGCCCAACAGTCCGTGAGCCGTGGGATTTGAACCAGCGACCTTCCTATAACAGGCACAGCCCTACCACCTGCACACTGCCTCAATTAAAAGCTGCCTGTGTCACATCTGTCAGCTGCTTGGTCTTTATTCCTGTTTATGCAGGAAAATGGGCTACAGGTATAAATCACAGCATGTTGATGGTGACCTCCATGGGCTCTAAACTGGCAGTCAGCCGAGGACAGAATGAAGAGCTACTTCTAAGTGCAATCTGACATCAATGGGGAAATTTACAATTAACCAGAATATTCATATTTAGAAACCAGATATTGAGAGTGAAAACAAATATGTAGGAACATGGAACCATTACTCTTCAGATTTGCTTTCTAACATGTCGCACTGGCACTGACCCAGTTATTCCCATCATTGTTTTTCTTTCGTCCTAGTAAATATACAAAAATTTTAACGAGACACGCTGCCCGTAACTGGAATCGGGAGGGTCCCGGGAGGGACTGCCGAAAGCAGAATCAAAAATAACATCCAGAAGAACCTGCAGCTGCTGAACAGGCCCCCAGACCGACCCGTGGGATCCTACGGGGCAGTTTAGTCCGGGAAGGCCCAGGTGCTGTGACTCGCTAGTGCTAACCCACCCCCGGCGTTGGAGGAGTCACCTGGAAGATGTCAATGAAGCAGCGAATACTGTCACGGCACCGAAAAAATAACCAAACAGTCTCTTTCACATTTCTGCCACATGTCCACAGTCCACCAAGCCCTTCTCTGATTGGCTGGCACATCTCTCCTTCTCCCTCCTCCCCCGTTTTCTTTTTTTTTTCCTTTTTTATTTTGGTGAAACAGAACACCCCACTGTGCAGAGCCACCCCCCTCACGCCACAATTCGTAGCAGATGTTTGAGGGCAGCTCACCGCAGAGCTCGCAGTATTGGGAAAATGCCTTTGGCCACAACAGCAGTGGGGGGGGGGGGTTGAGAGGGGGCGGGGCCTATAAGCCAAAACAGCCCTGTTGCTATGATACACAAATAACAAAACATGCTGGGGCATTACCAAGAGTGCCAGTTTAGTTCTATATATCAGTATGTAATGAGAGCAGTACCCCGCAGATGAGGGTCGCATCCCCATCTGCTGCAAGGGCTCCGTGTTTGGGTCATGTCGGTGTCTCACTCTCCAGAGGACTTACTGGATTGGGTCCGTTTACCGCCTCCTGCTCCACCACCCCCACGCGCTGGTAATCATTTTCCAGTTTTTCCCCACTTGCTCATCCTCCCCAATGAGATAAAGCACCTCTCCACATACACTGAGCTAGAATCAGTGTAATTAATTAGCAGCATAATTAACGTCCATTGCCCTTCGCTTTGCAGGTATCATTCTGTTCATATTTGAACAGTAAAACATAACATCTGCCCTTGTAACAGCTGTGTCGCACCACGTACACCTCCCCAAGCACCTGCAGCCCAGTATACTTCAATTTCCCTGTTCTCGCAAAGTACCCCCCCCGTCCCAGCCTGGTGTTTTCCAGAAGAGGGGTCCAATTGCTTTATGTTTTAGGCAGTTCTGCTGGTGTCTTGTGACAGGAAAGGACACAGTGACTGAAATTATATAACACAGGGATTTGGAGGGGCAGGAGATAGAAAGACATGCCAACGAAATGGGTGCCAGGTTGTGGATGGACAGCGGCTGGGTGTGGGGTCGAGAATCAGGAGCAGAAGCTGATGGGGGCAGCTTTGAGCAGCAGCTTGGGGGGTAAAGGCACCGGGACATAACTGGGGTGATGTTTATAGACTGGTTGGGGGAGCCGTGCGTTGCCCAATGGGTAAGGAGCCCTATGATTGGAAGGTCACCGGTTCAAATCCCAGTGTTGCCAGAGTTATGGCACGGTTGGGTGCTGGAGCAAAACCCTTAACCACCAATTGCTCCAGAGGCTGGCTAACCCTGCTTTCTGAAAGATGCATGTCACTTATGATAAAAGCATCTGCTAAATGAGTAAAAAAAAATAAAATAATTAAAATTCCTGAGAAGCTCTTCTCTCTGCTCTAAGACCATCACAGGATCCATCTCACCTGCTTTCTTGTGGTGTCCTCTTCACCATGTTCCACTCTTAGAGGTGCTTTATCCATCACCAAGGGGAAATTGTGTCATTTTCACATATCCAATCTTGTCTTCCCACAAGGAATACGGACATGTATGCAGAAGTGAGTAAAGCTTGGTGTCAAGAGATTTCTGCCAGCGCCCCTAAGGCAGCTGCAATTAAAAGCCTTACTCAATGACCAAGCATAGTCACAATTACTCTGCAAGCTATGGGATTCAAGCTCACAACTACCTGGGTACAGGCACAGATCTCTAGCCCATGGAGCTACATCCTGCCCCCAATGCCGGGCGAATGTTCAGTGCCCATTAATAATAATGCCCCGACTTCTGAGATGCTTTCATGTTCTCCTACGTTATCGGCCTTGCTGTTAGACATCAAATCAGCTACTCTGCATGATTGATGAAGTCATACCATGGCCTTGTATGTCTGCTTTCTTTTTGACAGTGGAAGTTTTCCAACACTACCCAGTACCTCTGACCATAAGTAAGATCATGCTTTATCTGTGCCTAGCATCCCTGCCACCCCCCCCCCCCCCCGCATCACCGCCGTCTTTGTTGCCTTGTGGGGGGAGATGGGGTCGTGGTGAGGTTCAGGGTACCTGGTACGGAGTCCCCCTGGGACTCTAAGCCAAGAATCACAGAGTATCTAAATACGGCCAAGCCTTCATCCCAGACAAATTAGCCAGGGTTTAAAAAACATTAAGGGCTGAATTGCTATTCATCCCAAGCTTATCAAAGTGGGCTGTGGTTTTTTTGCCCAAAGCTCACAGTCAGGTTTTCCAGGAAAGCCCTCACTTTCTTTATTAAGTGGCTCGGTGACCCCCGGTGAGTCCTGTAAATGAATAATGCAAGTCCTCGATTCCTATAATCCTGAACGAAAAGAATGAACATGAACAGATATACGGATTAATTAAAAAAAACACACACAACAAAGGGTTTCTGTTTCTTTAGCAGCAGATATCAGGTGAGAGGTCCTGTAAAATTTCAGTTAAAAGAGGACCTGATATACAGAAATCTGACACATCTTTACAGATATATGACTTCATTTATTATTTGCTATACATAGAAGTCTTATCACGGTTGATTCTACTTTAAGCTTCGGAGGAGATCAAGAAGATTTATTAATAACTTAATAAATCAGTCACTCATTATAAATCAAAGGCAGACACGTCCGGGAAACTCTCTCGCACTGGTACTATTGAACACGCCTAAATACGCACAGTACCTGTAGCCGTGGTTGCACAGATATGAATCCCAGACGTTTGTTTTGCAGGAGAGTGTGACTGAAAGGTGAGGGGACAATTCCGGAATCACAACTTGTTGAGGAAGAAATTTATTTCACAGGCTTCAACAGGACAAGTTGCTATTCAAAGAGATCCCATCTCACACACCGGTAACCCAAAGCTCATGTTTACCCAACAAGGGTGTCATTTAGCATGTAGATCAGCAGGTAAGGGATCCATGACTTGTCCAGAGAGTCGTAGGTCAAATCCCATGGCCAGCTGAGTAATCATATTACTGTTGGGCCATTGAGCAAGGCCATTAACCCCAACAGTTCTAGGGACAACAGCTGACACAGCACTGTGACCCCAAGGTTTGTGGAGATGCACTTTGATATAGCTGATAGAGTGTACTACATGAATATAGGTGCTTCTTGTAGGTGACCTTACTGAGTTCACGTTTGGTTGTAATTCAGGACTACAGCAGACCACGCAGACATATTGCTGAACGTTATTGGCTCCCAAAGGCTTACAAGACAGCTTACAAGGGACCAACATTATGCCACGTTGGCGTGCAATTATATGCTTCATGCTAAGAGATAGGGGTAATTAGCCAACGGATGTCACCAAAATGAGGCTTCTTGTTCTTGTAATGAAGTGTGTCTTTATCCTGGTCCGCTCCCTGCCAGGGGGTCGTCAGAACATCACCCACCGTTGTGTGGACGGACTCACTGCTGAGAAGCTTCTGGAGAAGATCAGTGCAGAACCCGGTGCTGTTTCACGGGATGCCGGGAAGTAGGGGTGCATGGGCATCATCTTGGAACGAAGCTTCAGTCTCTTAAACTGTGATTTTTCATAATCCTGCTATTGTTAGTTTTCTGTATTTTTGTATATTTCTTTAGCACAACCCTGAACAAAGTTAGACTGATGAGTCATTTTCCTTCCTTTCAGGGTGATATAAATTTTTTAAATCAAAATGATATTTTGTCTCATCTTTTTTTTCCCCACAAAATTTCTTATTTTACTGAATATTCCTGGAATTTGCTTGCAGGTAGTGATCCCAGACACAGTGACGTGATTATTAAAGTTCCAGCATTTCATGAAGATCAGAGTCAGCGTCATTTTAATTTTTACTAATAAATCATCACAGACGTTGTACTTACTGTATACTGTCATTGCTAATTCGAGCTTTGATAAGGATACTCATGATCAACGGTTAATGTGTAATTATAAAGACTTAAGCTGAGCAGAATGTCAGCAATGTCTTTCTGTTGGTAATAACAGGATAATCTTATTTATTACAGAGGCCTCACAGACTGACTTTATTCATGACTAATGAGGAGTGTGGAGAGTATGGTCATTTGAATTTGAGTATTAATTATGAGTATCGGGCAGTAAACGAGTGTGACAGCATGAACGTGAGCAGGAGAGGCCGTCTGGATAGTATCTCAGAAGTTCTCCCTCTATGCAGCTGAATCTCACTCTTTGTCCAGGCTTGGGTTCGAAGGTATGGCTGCTGGGGCTGTGGTGGGGGGGGGGGGGGGGTGAGCCACCGGCAGGCACCTCCACAATGGCCCTTTGTGAAGAGCGCCGTCAGACCTCCTCCTGCCACGGTGAAGCCTCCTTTTTGGGGCCGTGGTGTATTTTTGGGACATCGCATGCCAGCAGAGTCCACAGTGTTCCTCCTCCTTAGTGGAGGCGGCAGGAGAACCCTGTATGTCTCCTCTGGTCCCAGTCCAAAGATCTCAGTTACAGTTACTGGTTAATTCAACAGCAATAATTTATTACTGCATATAAAAGATATTACTTACTATTGAAAGTAATTTAAAATTCTCTTATGAATGCTTACATACCCAGACAGCACACATACATGGTTTAAGATCGGATTGTTGTTAAATGATCACGTTCGATCTAGTCCACTTAACACTATTTTGATTATTACATACATTAATGTGTTTCTCTGCGAACAATTTTTTCCACCAGTAATTTTGCGTTAATCAGCTCAGCATAACTGATAGGTCCATTGATGCTGATTCTGTGATGTTGTCAAAATGATGCATAACTTTTAATCAGTTAAATTGCTTGGTGTATGGTTTTAAAACAATATGCCTACATGTGAGAAAAACAGAACAAATCTACTCTATGGTGGTTACAGATATTTATAGTATAGCCCTATTATGGGTAGATGGGTAGTTTAATCGCAAAAAATAAGAGCAGGCTAAACGCTGCATAGTAATCACATTATCATCGTGTTGCTGAAGAACTACACTGGACAGACAGACTCAGTGTCATTTTAGTCGGCCGGTCATCTAGACAAGCATCACCTTCCTGGTGTGGCAGGGGTCAACGCGGCGGCTGAATGGCGGCATTGTGACGTCACAGTGATCCCGGCTGCGCTATGAAGTGAGACACTCGCTGCGGGCCCCGGAATGTGAGAATAACAGAGGTCTGTATGAGAGCCTCTCACGCCTCCTGTTTCCGAGTGGTACGGGGCCAGAAGGGCACAGGGGCGGGGAGAAGCGGCCCCAACTCTGCCCACCAGCAATCCCCATTGTGTGGGAGATGCAGCGGCAGAGCTGCCTGTGTGGGAACAGCCCGGCCGAGCCGCGGAGGAGAAGAGCAGAGATCGGGCAGCATGTCACCCGCAGATTAAATAAAACCATCTGTCTGTGCATGGTCAGGAAAACCACCTGGCACGTTTGTCACACGAGATATGGGTCGCGTTCGCCGGTGGCTGCAGCTCTTCTCAGAGTGTCAGGTTTTAAGGGTCAGACTGAGAGCGGCTGCGAGAGAGAGAGAGAGAGAGAGCGATATTGTACTGTATCGCTGGATCGCAGCAGGGACTGGCCGCGATGAACAGGATGCATCTCCCCAGTGCTCGGCCACATCAGATAAGCTCCTTCCTTCATGCGGAGCTGCAATGGTGTGAAGAGCCTAACAGGAAATGGGGAATTCCTATCAAAACACTGACTAATCCTCCACACTGAGAGGCAGAGGTAGCAGGACGCAATCCCAGTTCCTCGCTGACCCCTACTTCCATGCCTATTTGGTTAGCCAGCTAATCAGGGTGACCTTTTGTCTGGCTTATCTGTACTGAGACCAGATGTATCCTCCTATAGCAGAGCGTTTTGATTCGTCCTTCGGGAGAAGCCGGGGGTGGGAGGTAGGGTGCCACGCGGCTTGGCATTGCGGTCGAGAGGCAGCCATCCCCATGCTGCGTTGACTTTGCTTTCCAGTGCCGTCGTGTCTGTTGTCATGACTGGAAGTAATGGGAAGACTTTAGACTCCTTGGATTACTTTCAGGGTTAGGGTTGCTCTCCAGTATAAGAGAAGCTGGGAAGGGTAAACAGAGGAGGCTTTTGTTTGCCTAACTGACTGGCAGCCCATGTAACAAGGTCAGGTCACAGAACCTGAGCATCTCTCAGTCCTGAACGACATGTCTTGAGTTGTTAAGAACCTGGACATGCTGTGCTCTCAGATCCATTCAGACGGAGCCCGGTCACCAAGGTCACTGCTCAGTCTCACAAACTCGTGATTAGAATAGCTACACAGACCAAAAAACCTCAGGCATAGGTGATTTTCATTGCCTCTTTTAATGTTTTTGCCAAACACATTTTATCTGGCTTTAAAGTTAACAAGAACAATAGCTCCCATCCAAACATCTGAACTTCATCAGGTTTATTAAGGGAACAAACCTGCTTTCAACCAATGTTTACAACTTGGGCACTCGGATAGCGGCCTAATATGCAAGTCCGTTCAGGACGTGCCTGACTTGAGACCTACCTCCTGCTGCACAGGCCAGCTCGGGCATAAACAAAGGCAATCATAACAAGAGAGGCAGCATAAAGTCTGACGTCCTTTCATTTTCATATCTGATGAGACTCAGAGCGGATTTCCCAGGGAAGGCCCTGTTCATTGTATGCGTGAAAGCAGCACCTGTTCCTCCAGCGAGGAGTGCCGGCTCCAGTGGGCCGGGGGAAAACCGGAGTCCAGAGGAACAGCTCTGCCTGGAGATTAGATTATGGAAAACAATGAGGTCTGGAAATGACAAGGTCAGGGGTGAGCATCAAAGAGCAGCGATGGAGAACTCTCACTAGCGGGCGTCGGAGCGTCGACGTCACGCCGATGTCACCCCCTCCGGCGGGCCTGATCACTTTTAGCGGCCTCTCGGGTTACACACCCAAGGGACGGCCCCTTCTCACAAGCGAACAGATTGCCTTGTGTGGTCAGTTGTAGACTAGCCCTGAATAATTTAGCAAACAGGCATTGAGCTGGTAGGGGACAGACTATCGGCTGGGGTGAGGTGTTTTCTTTCTTGACAAATGAGGAGACGACTGACTCTCCGCCTCCCTCTCGGCTGAGACGTCATGTGACCACCGGGAGATCCCTCTGCGCCACAGTCACGTGACTGACTAGAAATGCTCTCCCCCACCAGATCCTGCTTCCCAGAAGAGGCGCTGCACTGAGGTCCAGCACAGCTGTCCCTAACTGTGTCCCTGATCCGTACATTGTGGGGGGGGGGGGGGCTTACCAGAAGACCGTTCTCTGAAGAAAATTCCCTACCCCAGACCTCCTTAATGATCATCACAGTTATTTATTAGCTATCTGTTTTGGGGCTAATGCTCGGTGTCAGGTGACCCGCGGCCTGTTGAGCGATGGGAAGGCAAGGTGACCCTGGGGAAGCCTGAATGAGCTAGTAGACCTAACCACCTAGCTCATGACGTCTCATGAGTGCTAAGTGCTAGCCGGCTAGCCTGCCGGTGGCTTATAAACCTGAGAACAGCTGTGGCTTTGGCAATTCCTACGGCCAGTGTCAGGGGACGCCGCCCACATACGCTTTTCAGTTGACTGCACTTACAGTAAGGCACTTTAGGGGATAAAACTCTAAGTCGTGATAACCGTCACAAATGCCCGGGGTTACCCTCTGTGAAAACGCTGCATTATTGAAGTCTCATGTACGGCGCTATATCACAGAGACAATTTAATCACAGAGTTAGTTAAATCTTAAAAATATGCTGGGCTGGTGTCCTTTTATGGTCATAAACTATACGCTGTGTTTTGCATACCAGGTATTTTTTAATATATGGGAGCTCCCCTCGTGGGTGGGAGCAACAGTAAAAGTTGTTAACGGGGGGGGGGGGGGCGGAGCTGTGTTGTGAAGGTAAATTTTTCTCTTAGGGGGTCCCCAGGTCCCCAGATCCGCCTCAGTTCAGACAATAGTTTTATTAAATAATTGAATGATTGAATGAAATATAAATGAACATGTGTGGTGTTCTGAAATCTTCACAGAATTATTTTAAGAGGCAATGAGACACAATGCATTTTTCCCATCCGTCTTCTGGCGGCTTAGTCTGAACAATGTTGCTGTTAGGGGGGTCGGGGTGCAGCCCCTCCCAGCCAGCACAGGGTGTAGGGGTGAAGCCATGGGTGGGACGTCAGTCCATGACCGGACACACACCTTCAGGTGAGGAGCCTGAGTGAGGAATAGCCAGCATACCACTGCACTTTTTATTTCAGATCGTATGTAAAGTTATGGGTGCATTGCTTTTTATTTTTTATCGTCTTATTTTACGTTTTCATTTGCATTTAACATGTTTACAAGGTCCTTTTGTCCAAAGCCACGTATAGGTGAAGCACGTAGCACACTGCAAGGATACAGCTGTTGAGGAGTCTGCCAGGGGTCAGTGCAGCTAGACCAAGCTTACAGTGAATGCTTAGGTATAAGGTGAAGAAGCGTTGGGGTGGTGTGCGTCT
The DNA here is from genome assembly GCA_019775895.2 of Stomatorhinus ivindoensis. NCBI lineage: Eukaryota > Metazoa > Chordata > Actinopteri > Osteoglossiformes > Mormyridae > Stomatorhinus > Stomatorhinus ivindoensis. The sequence goes on from JABFEB020000033.1 coordinate 18,552,319, forward strand.
CAGGGGGGTAAACCCCCGTTTGGCCAGATAGCCACATGTCTGTGGGCCCTTGAGAAAGACCCTTAACCCCCATCTCCATGGAGACCACTACAGGTGGCTGCCCTTTAATGCCAAGCTTGCTGTCAGCTACATATGTGTCTGTGTATCCTGAAGGGCAAGATGGGGTCGGCAAAAAGAGAACTTCCCCGCGGGGATTAACAAAAGTATCATTATTGGAGCAGGACTACACAACAGCTTCCGACAGAGCAAGAGCTGAATCGGACAAGCATTCAAATCAGCAGAAAGTGTGACGAGTATGAAGCAGTTGTTCCTGGCTCAGATGGGTCTTGAGGTGTTTCTTGAAGGTAGACAGACACCTTGATGACTGGACATGGTTTGGCAGCTTGTTTTACCACCAGGGAACCATCTGCAGTGGAGAGAGCATTTATTTGCTTTGTGATGGATTTCATTGTTTTTTTGTTAATTATTATTTTAATCACATTTATTATAGTTTTATTATCCCTTTCATACATTTTTTCTTTATATTAGATATTTCTTTCCAAGAAATTCAGAAATTTATTTACAACATGCATTTCAGCCTTTATACCGCGAAAGAAGTCTAAATTAATCACATAAAGGTTAAAATGCTCGGTAAATACTTGTCATAACAGCGCGAATGCACATACAATAAATACGTGTTGCTGTAAGAAATTGCTGCATGTATTGCTTTGCATGGCGAATGCGTACTTACATGCGTACCAGCTATGTACTAATGACCATTGGTAATGCTCATTACCATTACAGTATTTTAAGTACAAATTGTATTATATAGTCTCCTACATAATATTTATGTAATAATGGCATGTGAATGGATGGATGTTAGCGAATGACAGCAGGCAGGTGGCAGTGCCTTTTTCAGAAATACACCGAGATAAAACTTTTGCCGCATTAACTCTTCAACCTGAAATAACTGCGTTAAAATGTAGCAACAATGTGATTTCGATACATTATTTTTTACTTAACAGCTCCTTGCCCCCATTCTTCTGTCTATTTACTGATGTTAAGGAGAGTGCCAAATAAAGAGTAACTTATGGATGCAAAATTTTCAAACCAAGACAGATACAGCACAAAGAAACTGTTTGAATAGTAAGTATATGTTTTATTGTAATGCTCATATCTTATCTTATTTTATCCTATCCTGTGTTATCCTATCTTAGCTTAACCTATCCTATCTTATCTCGATATTAACGCTTAAACAGCATCTCCACTGATCCTCCATTACCCGCCCACAGCCCATCAGTCCATGAATCCTGGCTAGGAGCTGTTACACCGCAGATTGCCAAGGCTGTCCCTGGCCTCTCTCGGTTCACAGAGGGCAGGAGCTATTGACGTCCGTGCCTCGTTTTAGGCACTCGGTGTAGGCTAACTGAGGCCTTTTCCACATGGCTCCTGCTTCCTCCCTGGGGGGTGTCCTGCTCTTCCCGCTTCTTGGGTGGGCCCTTTGGATGTGTTCATTAGCTTAACTTCCTTGCACGCCATATTTTTTATTATTATTTTTTGGATGTTTAGACTCTTCAAAATACAGCCACTCGCTAAAATGCAAGAAATAAGAATAAAAACAAAAGTACAAGTGATTCAAAAGTAATCAAGTTGTTGTCACGGAAGCCCATTCATATCATAAAAAACAATAGCATCCTGCACAGGTCATCGTCGACTTGTGACCGCGATAGGCTCCAACTAACCGGTCGTATGTTGATTTTGTTGTAAGTCAGCCATTTATTTCATGTGCAAAAGCTATCATACGCAGGGGTGCATATTACTTCAGTGGCTTGCACCAGCTAAGCACAAGTTTGATCGTAAGGTTGGGTGTAATATGTATCTTATACCATACATTGAAACTTAGCTAGCTTAAAACTAATGTTGTGTGCTTTGTCAATTGCACCACTGCTGATTACCAGGGACGGATTATGGGTTGTGTGGGCCCCTGGGCAAAACGTTCACGTGGGGGGGGGGGG
>JABFEB020000033.1:18554412-18565358 GCA_019775895.2 Stomatorhinus ivindoensis
AGGGGCCCCACGGGCCCCCTGCACCCCAAGGGCCCCTGGGCAGCGGCCCCGCTGGCCCGGTCCGTAATCCATCCCTGCTGATTACACATATTTACGTTTTTATCGTTGGCAACCAATCAATATTACTGTCTGGTCTTTCAGGAACCAACTCGCTGTCCCACACGTTTGTTGAGTTTTGGTTATATACAGATACCGATGTATTTTTCTGTATTTGTGAAAAGTATTCTGGTGTTCTGTCGAGTTGAGCTACTTTGTCGAGTTAGGCTACCGTAGTGCTAATCGATAGCTCTAACCCTAACTCTTGCCCTAATCCAAACCCTAAAACCCCAAAACCCCTAAAACCCTTACCCTGACTCTAACCCAAACAGCTAAAACCTAACCCTAGCCCTAACCTCCAAACGGTGGAACTGCACATGCGCATAATACGTCTCGATGGGTAGCTCAACTCGTCAGAACACCGGCCGCAGCTGTACTGGAAACCCATGATGTATCACTATCAACAGTGCGATGTAAGACGTGTTTGTTAGGTATGGTTTGTTAGGTGTGCTTTAGGGGTGCAACGGATCACAAAACTCAGAGATCGTGTCACGGATAGGATCATGTTTCATATCAGCAAAAAAATGCTACAAATTTAACTTTGCTCTCCATTTATTATTTTAATAATGGAAAGAAAACTCAAATCAAGGAACTTTTAACATGTCCTGTTCACGTGCTTTGTATCTTTGCACTGCAACTAAATGGACGTCCCTAGTGGACATATACATCATTATGTATACCGTTGAAATCACGATACGCGACGAGTTCACGTCATGAGAAGGTGGGAAGCGAATTCCATTAAAAGTGACATGGCTATCATGCCACTGAATCCGTATTTTTTTGTCATGCACCCTCCATGTCCTAACTACAAATTAACTAAGGGGGATTTCTCCCCGGTTGTGAGAAATTTTTCGAACTTTAAAAGTAACAGTGGCAGTAAAATTATTTCACACTCAACCGTAGGGGTAATTTTTGTCCACCATAGGCTAGATCGAACTTAAGTTAGACTCGGCTGGTGCAGCATAAAGGGATACTCACGGCAATTAGTTAGAGTAGCGCAAACGCATATATATCTTTAAATCATAATTGTTTGGTTATTTGACCTTTGTATCATCATTCGGAAACACCCATACACTGGGCAACAGTAACGCTGGCAGCCGCCGCCACATATTTGTGTAAAGTCAATAGTGAAGTCAATTAGTCATAAATCGCATAGGTCGTAAGCCGGCAACGACTTATACACTTCACAGACAGTCATGTGGGACCCTATCAGCCTTCCAGTTGTAATCATTCTGCATGCTGGCTGAGTTACCTGGGTTATATTAAAGTTCCATTTTAAGTCAGCCACTAATCCATGTCCTGATGATAAAATACGTGGTTGTCAAAGTTTTTTTTTTTCTTTTAATCATCTTCCCTTCAACTGATGATTACAGCCATGGCCCAGGAGGTGGGGGCTGGAGCTGGACAGGAGGCTGGGGTACACCCTGGATGGGGTGCGAATCTGTCACAGGACACATCCATGTGTAGATACAGTCACAAACAGACACGGGCCAGTCATACCATTTTTGACATATTATGTTCTCTTAAATTAACTGATATTTTTTTCAATGTAATAAAAACAGTACAGTGATAGAATGTCTGAGCTCTGGGAGAGACCAGTGTGGACTGATCTTGTCCCGCTATCGGCCCCTAAGCCCCCACAGATAACTTGTCTGCCTGGCTGTGTCGTCCTGTCCGTCCAGTGCCCCTGGCCGCTGACCCCACCGTGGGTGTAATTGGCTTTGTGTAGCTTCTGTGTTCGTCGGCAAGAGCCAGATAATTAATGTCTCTGCAAACGACCCGTTTGTCAAGGACACTAAGTGGCATTCAGTAATCCTTGCAGGACTCAAGGACATTGAGCAGAGAAACAGGACAGATTTATGATAATTATGCAGATGGCGACAGCCACCCGAGAGAGGCCCGAAATCCTGTCTGAGCTACTGTGTCTTTCATTTATAGGGAAGCAGGTGAAGAGGATGCCAGCAAGATCTGCCTTACTGAAGGTCTTCTGTAGCATTTTGATATGCTTAATGTATCATACAAAGATTTCCCCCAGAAGGAGATGCGTAATCATCTTCCCACAGCCCGCATCATAATCATACAAAAGGCAGGATTAATGAAATTTAAAGATATCTTTTTATGAGAAGTCAATCTCTCAAATTGAGCAAACAAATTCATTCCAGTGCACACATTTTGACAGCATACTTCTGCAAAAACGGGGCCATGATTTCTTGACACTAATATATCGGGAGCTCAGTAAATGGACAAAGCCATGTGGACTGAAGATGATGAAGGTCGGGAATGAGTCTCCTAAGCCGTCGCACTGGGCTTCGCTGGTAATGCATGCAGAGTTGACTCATCGTTCTGTCACCACGTTCCAGGAACTGAGACCCCAGGTGTTTGGTGGATGTCTGGAATATCTGCAGTACCATCACTGCCAGGCAAAGGTCCCCGTCAGAGTGAATCAGCAGGGTAAGGTGATGCCAGATAGCAGTTATACTCAAGCCCGATCATTGCAAGGGCAGGAATGCGGCACATGCATGACAGACATGAGTCCAGGGTATGTTCACTGGTAGAGAATGCCGGCACCAACCCCAACATACTGGGCTCTAAAATGTGATGGAGATGGATGGATGGATGGATGGATGGATGGAAAACACCTAAATATCAGTACAGTCAATGTGCAAAAATATGTATGCTGCAAAAAGTAAATTATTAGTAGAGTGAATGAGTATGATAATTCTACTGATGCACCTGGTTTAACTGAAGTCTGCAGAGTGACAGTAATTTTTGGGTTGTGAGAAACAAAGTCTACTGTATATTATTCTAAAATAATAAATACACTTAAATAAAATGCCATTTGAGACATTTAAGGAAATGGAAGGTATAAATGCATAAATAGCAATAACAGATTTGTCCATTTCTAAAAAAAGAATCGGTCCCTGGAGTGGCATGGCACGTGTGTCCCTGCCGGGAACTCCCTGGTCTGTGTCCTGCCCTTCCCGGGATGGGCTCCAGACTGTCTGTGCCTCTGCCTCAGATGGGGTCTGCGGATGATGGATGGAGAGATGATTTGTTGATGAGGTGATTAAAGGTAAAGGTGACAGTAAATAAAAGGTTGTGGTTTTATATAATTCAAGGTTGTTACTCATGTTACAAACAACAAATGTTTTTGACAGCAGATGAATCATCCATCGATCCATCTTCCAAATGTTTATCCTGAGCAGGGTTACGGGGGAGGTGGGTCTGGACTCTATCCTAGACTGCACAGGGCACCTGGCTAGGGACACCCAGGACAGCATGCCAGTCCATAACAGGGAAAACAGACACTACATGAAATCAGAGAATCCAATTAGCCTAATCAATGTCTTTGTGGGAGGAAACTTGCGTGACACATGAGAAAATGAGAGAGCGTTCAAAATCCACACGCACTGAGCAGAAACGAGATTTAAATGGCCAACTCTGGAGGTACGAAGCAACAATGTTACCTGCTGAGTCATCATGCCATCAGAACAATGAATCAGAGCATAACCTAGAGAAGATCCAATGGAACCAGGGCGAAAATTCAGTTATAATGCATTTTTTGCTGCTGTGCAGTCATGTCAGAATTTAAATTTTATTTTTCCATCCATAAATGTTTATTCAGTGTAGCGTAAGCAATTAAAGATGGAGATACAGAGGCAGTGAGGAATCGGTACTGAGCACTGAGCTGCACCTCCATTTGCCCTTAAAGGTAACAAATGAGAGACAAAAGAGCTGAGAACCCATGAACATCTGCTTCCCAGCTGCAGATGCTCACAAACGTGCAAAAGCCAAGAAGTGGGATTCGAGTCTATGACCCGTGGAAGTAGGAGGCAGCGCTGACATTAAGTGGCTTTCATAGACAGTGTTTTAATATTCATGCTTAAAGGGCCCCATTAATTAAAATCCACAGAGCCAGACCTGTGGGCGAAGCTGGTGGGGGGGGGGGGGGTGTTTCAACCACCTCTATGCTGACACCCCCTCCACCGGGAACATCTGCAGCAGCTGTCTGCATCTCTGGCCAGCCGCTGGGTCCCAAACACAACACTGAACTCTTTGTGGCTGTTCCAACATCTGCATTCATTACAGCACACGTGCACTAATCAGCATCTCCTCCCTTCCTGGGTTTGTGGACATGCCGCCATTCACTCTTGAACCTGGGTATGTAATCACAGCAGCACCACCAGGGCACAGGGTCTCGCCTCTGTAACGTCCCACAGCCTCGTTTGTCATTTTTTTTTGTGGCTGACACAAAACTGTTCCCATCTCTGCTGTTTTGACCCTTAGTTGATAACTTTTTCCTAAAGTCACCTGTACTCCTTCCATTTGTCCATTTCGACAGCTGGATATTGTACTGAAGCAGTCCAGATTGAGGACTGGGTTTAAGGACACATACAGCAGGGGCTTTCCTGCGGAGTGGAAACAACAACATCCAGTTCTCAAGGACGTGCCCCTGTAGCGTACTGTGTTACATATTTACTGACATTAGACACAAGACGATTACATGATTTGGGCAGGATGTGTACTGTGAGCTGAGGGTTTCAGGGTTTTTCTGTGAATTTCCCAGCTTCTTAATGTGGCATTTTCTCTGTTAATGTCCATGACAGGCAGCTGTATTTTCACACTTGGCTCAAACATCTTTGTGCAGAAAAGCTTGTTTACTATAAAAATCTGCCAAACAGCTGGTACCAAATGACCCTTTTTTTCCTCAGCCGTAGTCAGCATGGGGCAGCAGGTGCATTAAAAGCCAGCATTACGTAACATTTTCCATCTTATCCCTTTTAGTTCCTGTTCTTTCCGATTTCCCAACAAAAGCACAAGACAACATTGAAACTTCCTGCTTTCGAAGCTCTCAGAGGGCAATATACTGGAAACACACATGGGGCGGGGGTGGGGGGGGTCAACAGGCGAGTTGGGCTTGTGACCCCTCGTTGCTCGGCAACACAAGGCCCTGACGCCGTTGCTGCATTTCAGTGACGCCAGCCGAAGTCCTGACAGAACCCTCATGGCGGCAGATGGAGGAAAGCGGGGAACAAGGAACTTCTGCGTGTTTTACAGCCATCTAGGGAAGGTGTCTGGGCAGTTTCTGAAAGAAAGACCAGAAGCAGTTAGGACATCCTGCACTGATGTTTTTCTGGATGAGGCCTGACTTCAAAAGATAAGACTCACCGCCAAATGCAACAAATATTCCCTCAGCAAAACATGGAAGAGGAAAAAAGCTTACCTAAAAGAGCCTCCGGTTTCATGTAGGACTGTTTAAAAACAAATGGCCCATTTATGATATCCCTTCCATGGGAAGAGAGAAGTCCCAGCATCTGTGATTACTCTCTGAGATGAAAAATAAGCCCTTATTATTATTATAAAATTTTGCACAATATGCCAGCCATGCTGTGACATCTCAGTCAGGTCCAGTCCTTCTTCACCGGACGGGAATGCCTGGCACGCTGCGAGGAAAGCCCTCACTGGCGCCTGGAGTGCGCATCGCCGTGGATACGCAGGGAAGCCCCGCCATGTCAGGCCGTGTGACTCCCACCAGGTGGCCTGATTGCAGGGCACTGAAGGACAGATGTAAGAATGTGTGGTAGGCCCGGCTCACAGACAGAACCACCGTAGCTATATTTATCCGGGGTAGTGCTGCCAGTGGAGACGATCACATGGAAGGTACTGCAAACCACTGACGGTGTTCACTGACAGCATCTGCTACAGAGAACTGGATTATCAGATCCCATGAAAGGCACGTTCTGCACTGCAGATGATAAGCTGAAAATTCCCTTTATATGGACATAACATACACAACAACCATCTATCCCAAGTTCAATATTCTAATAAACACCATTAATAGCCTCACCTATCCGGCTCAATATGGTGTGGACACACTGGGCACGATTTACTTGTCGTAAATTACATCACTGCAATAAAAAATTTTCTTCGTATTGTTTGTAAGAAGACATAATAAAATCCAGATTTTTGCATAAATAAAACAGCAAATAAAGTGTGGCATGTTCTGAAAACTACAACTGTAAAATTAAGAAAATAAAGACCTCATGTAACCAAGTATATGTAATATACCCAAGACAGAACGTTCTGGAAAAATGGTGTCTGTATGGTTGCCAAGAGTCTACACTGAAACAATGGCAACTAATAATAATAATACACATTATATGGCTAAATGAATACATACTCATACACTATCAGTCAAATGTTTTTGTACACACTGAGATTTTCCGCATTTGTGTGTTTCTCAATTAACTTAAAAAATACTCTTTGCTCAAATTCTTTGCGAACGGATAAATTTACAGTATTTTCACCATTTGAATAACTTTATTAGCAAGAAAATGTCATAGCTTTGATTCATCGATGTAACCTCATCTAGCAGTTATAACAACTGAGAAAATCTGAGGCATTCTTTCTGCAGGGGACATTAAATGAAACAGATTAATTATGCCATCACCACACAACCAGTTAATAGGATGTCAGGCATGCAGTTAAATACTCTTTCCATGTTATAAAGGAAACTTGTTTTATTTGACTTATATTTTCATTTATAGTTGTTCACTCAACTTTCCAATGTTTAACAAGAATTTTAAAAAATCTGGAGTTTATGAAATAAATTGGTGGTAAAAACCTGTGGTGTGAAGATCTTTTGACTGGTAGCATATAAATGTATAATTCAATGGTAACTAATCGATGTTCATGCCAGTGCCTCATTTTAATATTTGGTGGATTAATTTAATGCTCCAAGCTGCCAATGTCACTAAGATGGTTCATGATAATGGTTGAGTTGTGTTTTACTTAGTTTAATTCTGACCGTTGGTTCAAATGGAACTGACCCAAAATGTCAGTCTATACCGCAGAAAAGAGAAAACAAAGGCGTCAATTTTCTTAGCAACAAAAACAAAGCTAGGGTTAGTACTTTTAGGATTTGTGTTCTTTGGCCATACGGGGTTAATGTCAAAGTGTCAGCAAAACAAATGAAAATGTAGCTTATGTACATTACATGCAATCTGATTAGAACATAATTTACCCTTAAATACTTCACCAAAGAAAAACACATGCTTTATTAAACTAAACATATTACCCAACTTGAATGTTATGATGTCAGGATGTCTACTTGGATGTCAAACACACGTGTGTTTAATGTCCTTGGCTCACACTGGATTATCTGTGCACACACACGCACGTATACCGTATCCCTGCCTAGTCTGCAATTCATCCAGAACATCATAGCAGCCTGTTCATGGGCTACAGGCACTTTAAATATGGACGAGAGAGTAGGTTTGGCTTAACACTGGAAGGGGCCGAATCAGCCCCCGCCCAAAGCATACATGGTACTCCCACAACATTGGTAGGGACATGTCTCTACCATCCATACCCCAATCCACACCTTTGATTTTGGATGTTTCGTTTTTGCTACATCACTGTCGGCTTGTCTTGATATCCCACAATCCCTCTGAAGAAAGAATCAGCACAGATATAGCTCAGTACAACAGTGGATTCAAACCAACACCAACACTTATGAAGTACCCTCGTCACCCTGGGAGGGGATTTCTGAGACTAAATTCATACCCAAACCAGCATATTGCAAACTCAAGCCATATAAGTGTATACTTTTTTAAAAATTAAATTAAACACTACACTAACATCCAGTAAGGACCCGAGCGGCTGGATAAGGCCAAGGGGACGCCGAAGTGACACCTGGCTAACACCTGGCTAACTCCCCAACCTAACCTGACTATGACATGTTTGCTATTATTGCATCTAATCTTAGACTGGGATTAATAGTGATGTACCAGTAGTGGTCCCATTCAGTTTGTACCCCTTCCCAGTGCCCTGACATGCCTGGGACAAGCCCCCTATGAAACTGACCAGGACAGGCAGTTGTAAGATGGATAGATGGTTATTAGTTGTAGCTATTTACGTTTTAGAGCCTTTGAAATTAAACGTTGTTTACAAAACTCTACCTTTCCAGACTTAGACTGCACAATAATAACTGTGTTCATGGATTAAATTAAGTTGTATTTACAGCTGATTTACCTCTAAAATATCACGCAAATTTCTGGATATGGCTTCTCACACTTTGTGCCTGAATATTATATCACTAAGTCATAAGGAAGCACAGGAAAAACTTGAGGCATATAAATACCGGCAGCGTATCATTTTATTAGAGAATGGAAGCCGCTTAGGACACCGACAGCCGGTAAATCCGCGCCGTACTCCGCTGGCCTCGCCTAAGTTCAGCTACCAGGGTTTCTTTTCCGCTTTAGTTATCTCCGCTGCTTTCCCTGCTTACTTCAGTCCACCCCGAGCTGTGAGGAATAAGCATTAAGTATCTTTGAGATTCTCCGTAAGCCTCTTAGTCTGTGATCTCCTGTTACAAGAGGAGTCGCTGCTCAGCGGACATCAGCTGCGTCCCTGATTTTCGCGGACATCTGCTCCATGTGTCTGTAATATCCCTGCACTTTGTTTGTTCCATGCGTCACTCTCATTTTACAGCAATTGCCCCATGGTTTCACAGCACTATGTACCACAGGCACTGCACATTACACCTTAATTGTCGTATTTCCTATATTCATTCTTTTAATTTTTTTTTTTACCTATTTCTTTTATGTATACTGTACTCACCCAATTGTTCCTGTTTCAGCCATTAATCTATTTATTTCATATATATTACATAAATGCCTATCTCTACAGTAATCTACATAGTCTGCCTTGATGTTTTGTGAGTGACTTTGTCTTGTTTTCTGCTGCATAATCCTGTTACATGTTACTGACTGCGTGGTGCGAGTAAGATGTCCTATGTAGTGATGTAGAAAATGCAAATAATCTTGTATACTGAACAAACCACAAGTTTCCTAAATCATTAGGCCTGTTACATGCAGACACTTTGAAGAACACTGTATCACACAGAAACCTTCGGCTTTTATACTTTACCCATTTATGCAGCTTATATTCCGATGGTGATAATTTAGTGTGATTAAAATCAAAGAGCTATTGACCTGTGGGGTTTCAGGATGGTCCAGTTCAGCGTAAAACGCCGTCTAGAGGATGAGCCCCGTGGCGCCGTGACGGATGACTTGCTTCCATTAACGTGTCTCTGCTTTGCCGCTTCCCTGTTGATGAAATAGTTTGCATATCTCTATTTTTTCAAATTTATAAAGGATGACAGGTAGGCGTTCATAAATATTATGCAATGAAACCTGCTGAAGGCAGGAAACGGACCCTGTTTTATTTTGCCTTGTGCACAGCTCTCTCTTACAGGAGCCACTTTCCAACACAAAACAGTTTGCAATTATGATGGTGAATATTTATGTTGTCATATGAACAGTTACTGATCTTTGTCTGTGAAATGACTTAACAGATACGTCGGATTTGTCTTACTGAGTTTTGTTTATAACATAGACATATCCTTATCATAAGAACATAAGAAATTTACAAACGAGAGGAGGCCATTCGGCCCATCGAGCTCATTTGGGGAGAACTTAACTAATAGCTCAGAGTTGTTAAAATCTTATCTAGCGTTGATTTAAAGGAACCCAGGGTTTTAGCTTGCAGTACATGAACAGGAGGATTATTCCAGACTCTAACTACATGCTGTGTAAAGAAGTGCTTTCTCAGATTCATTTTAAAATGTTCTCTCGCTAATTTCCACTTATGGCCATATGTTCTACCATTTAAACTAATATTGAAGTAGCCATTTGGTTGAACAGCATCCAGGGCTCTTAGAATCTTATAGACCTGGATCATGTCCCCCCTTAGTCTCCTTTGCTCGAGGCTAAACAGATTCAGCTCAGCTAACCTCTCCTCATAAGACATTCCTCTAAGACCAGGAATCATTCTCGTAGCCCTCCGTTGCACCATTTCTAATGCAGCAATGTCCTTCTTAAGGTATGGTGACCAAACCTGCACACAATATTCTAGGTGGGGTCTTACCAAGGAATTGTATAATCATATCAGTCCATTATCATGTTTTAAATACTAGTAATAATTTCTTCCAGGTGGCAAACATGGTGACAAGCGCAGGAAAAGCACAAAAATGGCTTTCATTGATTTCTGCCAGTCACCCAACCAATCACATGCTGTCCACCGTGTTGGCCCCCCTGACTTCTTACACGTCACATGGTAGGCACACACACACACATACACAGACACATACACATACACACACACGCACTGGCTTGCAGTAGATAACATTAAATAGTACACATGACATTACCATATACACAATAGTGCCATAACACATGATAAATACCCATATTTATTTATTTTATTTACAACTGGCATCAGTCCAGTATGCCACTGCATTGCTCGATGGTACCTAAGAGTGCTGGACCTGAAAGTGACAGGCTTGAGGGCAGCGGTGCCTGAGAGTGACGGGCTGCAGAGTGACGGGCCTGAGAGTGACGGGCTGCAGAGTGAAGGGCCTGAGAGTGACGGGCTGCAGAGTGAAGGGCCTGAGAGTGAATGGTCTGAGAGTGACGGACCTGACAGTGAAGGGCCTGAGAGTGACGGGCTGCAGAGTGAAGGGCCTGAGAGTGACGGACCTGACAGTGATGGGCCTGAGAGTGACGGGCTGCAGAGTGACGGACCTGAAAGTGAATGGTCTGAGAGTGACGGACCTGACAGTGAAGGGCCTGAGAGTGACGGGCTGCAGAATGAAGGGCCTAAGAGTGATGGACCTGACAGTGAAGGGCCTGAGAGTGACGGGCTGCAGAGTGAAGGGCCTAAGAGTGATGGACCTGACAGTGAAGGGCCTGAGAGTGACGGGCTGCAAAGTGAAGGGCCTAAGAGTGATGGACCTGACAGTGAAGGGCCTGAGAGTGACGGGCTGCAGAGTGAAGGGCCTAAGAGTG